>VZTQ01015729.1:1623-99928 GCA_013400755.1 Pelecanoides urinatrix | reverse complement strand
AGGGAGGTGATCGTGCCCCTGTACTCGGCACTGGTGAGGCCGCACCTCGAGTACTGTGTTCAGTTTTGGGCCCCTCACTACAAGAAAGACATTGAGGTGCTGGAGTGCGTCCAGAGAAGGACAACGAAGCTGGTGAAGGGCCTGGAGCACAAGTCTTATGAGGAGCAGCTGAGGGAACTGGGGTTGTTGAGCCTGGAGAAGAGGAGGCTGACGGGAGACCTCATCATGCTCTACAACTACCTGACAGGAGGTTGTAGCGAGGTGGGGGTTGGTCTCTTCTGCCAAGTAACTCGCGATAGGACGAGAGGAAATGGCCTCAATTTGTGCCAAGGGAGGTTTAGATTGGATATTAGGAAAAATTTCTTTCCTGAAAGAGTGGTCAGGCCTTGGAACAGGCTGCCCAGGGAAGTGGTGGAGTCACCATCCCTGGAGGTATTTAAAAGACATGTAGACATGGTGCTTAGGGACATGGTTCAGTGGTGGACTTGGCAGTGCTAGGTTAACAGTTGGACTTGATGCAATTCTATGATTCTATGATTCTATACTGAGCAGTGCCTGTTTTCCATTTTCTCTCCTGTGAAAGAAGCAGAGATTTCTGTTCTTGCAGGGACTTTGTTACAAAATTGTTTGAGAGCTAACTGAAGCATTTGAAAAAATTGCCAGTTGTTCATTGCGACTTCTCATCTGGATGTTGCTTCCCACACAGCTGAGCTGCTGGAACAGATCTGATAGGTGTTCCCTACATCATAAAACTGGACACATTAGTGCAAGCTTCGACAGTGGTTTCAACTAAGCAAGCCGAATTTCTCCAGGAGCAGACTGGGGGTGCTCATAGAACCCATCAGTGTTCAGCTTCTGGAACTAGGGATTACATCTGAGTGAGGGGCAATCAAACAACTTTCCTCTAAAGTTTCATTTAAAGTGTGGGTGTTGGGATCAGCATTTGCATCCTTTGTCATGAATAAGGAAATTTTGTTTAAAGGCTGTTTGGTTCTGGCTCTTCTGTTGTTAAGAACAACCAGCAATTTCATTAACAAATACAAAAGCTGAGAGTGCAGAGAACAGCTGAGATTTCTGCATAAGCTTTGGCCTCTGCCCAGTCCTTCTCTGCTACACCCAGGTTTCACATGTCCATGCTCTGAGAAACAGCACAGTAGGGCCATTGTAGCCTGGCGGGTCATGGATCTGCATCTTCTCTCGTGTCCAATAAGGCTTTTCCTGCAACTGGAACAGTCAGAATGTGTATGTGCGCATCTCTCCCTTTTCTCCAATTTCTGATGTGTAGCAAGGGTGGAGCCTGCACTGCAGCTTTCCTTTCAGGAGGAGCTAAAATCTCTTTCTTTCTTCTGTCTCCGGCTTTTTATTTTCATGATATTTGTAACAATTCATATGGTATTTAATTGAAAATGTCCAATTCATTCGAAAGTTATTGGAAGGGAGGATGGCCAGTCATGCAGAAGTACACATGGGGGGGCCACTTATGCGTGCACATGCATACCCAACCCCCACCACCACCTGAATGGAAATGAGGCTATAAATAATTTTTGTTTTATCTGTAAACTGTGTTTGCAGATATCACAATTTCAAGAGAAAAAAATAACCAAATACAAGTGTATGGGCAAAAATACAGCTGTTTTTCTTTGCTGATCCTGAGTTAAGTGGCAAAACCAGAAATCAGTGCTAATACAAAAAATAAACATCCATTTAACCTTTTTGTTTTTGTTGTTGTTCTGCTCATCTGGCATAAATTTACAAAAAAAAAAATCTTTTGGGGGCTGTGATTGTTTTAACCTGCCAGTAACCCCCTTGAGTTCATCAGAGCAAAAGACAGCAAAAGCCTGTTTATTGTCCAGCAGGCTCCTACACATGTTGTAAGCGAAGTTCCATCTGGTCACAACATCGTGGATCATCTGGGTAACAGCCAGGCTTCATTTGCTTCATGTCCTGGACAGCATGGAGGCAGCCGAATAGGAATATTTAAATGACTGACCAACCGCAACTGAGTTTGCCCCTGAGGATTCGCCTAATAATGGCTCCTCGCTATGGAGCAGTAGTGGCTCTGTGAGTTGTTTTCTTTTTTAAATGACTCAAGCTGGGCTCTGCAGAATGTTTTAGCCTTTTTATTAGGTGCCGACAATTTACTGGAGACACGGTCTGGCACTTATCTTGGGAGATCTGGAGGTGGATATTGACTGCGCCTGAAATTCTTCCTGAAACATGTTTCTGAGCAAAAACCTGAAGAAACCCGGACTGCGTAGCACAGCTGTTATTCTGGGCCTGACAGGGTGCTTGTACGGGGTGCATTTCACACGTATGCGGGGGGCACATAAAGCGCTAACATACCAGAATTTTCCAGGCATTTGAAATCATTGACACCTGTTTCACACGAGGGCAAAAGACAGAGAAAGAGGATGCACCACTTAGTTCTGCTTAACCCATGACCTGAACACCTCAGAGAGACTTCGGGCTGCCGGCACTGCCGTCGTGATGGCTGCGGTAGGTGGGCAGGGACCCCCAGGGCAGCACTGCCTCTGCTGCCTGAGCTTCCCCAGCTCCCCTGCCTCGGCAGGAGCAGCTCAGCCCTGGGGGTGCTGCCTGCAGCCCCAGTGGGATGTCCTGCTGCCAGGTGTATGTTCCCCTTAGAAAACTCTGTTCTGCAGATCTAGAGGTGAGTGCTGGGCTATGAAAGGGTGGCAGGCAGTTGCCTAACACAAACGTGCAGTTTCAGTAACAAATGTTGACGGTGGCAGTGCTTGCTAGGTGAGTAATACCCTTCTCCTGGGGCTAGGAGGATATGCAAATCCCAACATGCTGCATGAACGGTAATAAGCGCTTCCAAAAATTCCAATAAATACTTTATTGGTGATGCCCAAAGAAGTGCCCTTTTTAAGCACAGCAAATCTTTTGAAGTTCTGTAAGTGGCTCACTACTTGTTTATGATAACAAACTTATTCAATGAGTGATAGGGAGAATGTACCTTCAGAGGAGGTATTCCTTTCTGCTTTAAAATCTGGGCATCTTCTATTAAGATGTCATTCATGTAAGATCCTGGAGTAAAAATTATCCAGGAAAAATGGCTGAGATAGTGCAGTAACACCTATAAGGATGGTGCATGGGCCATTCCTTTCAGAAAATCTCAGGAAGAAAATATCTAGATGAATTACAGAGGCAAATTCTTACACAATTTGCAGTTAGTTGCTTCAGAGGGCATAGAGTATTTTGGGGATTTCTCTCATCGGGCAGCTGGGCATGCCTGTGCCTACCTCCTCCCACAGCCAGTCCTGGTGCGGCCAGCAGGGCCACCCAGCAACGGAGAAAGATGTACTTAAAAGTTCACAAGACTAGACTTCAGACCTTTTATGTCTGTATCTGTATATATCTATATGTATATACATCCTGTACCTAAAGATTCTGACGCAGGCATGCACATAAACATCTTTCTTCAGGTAAGTAAGGCCAACGAAACCAGTGTCATTACTCACCGGATAAAGTCATGCCCGGGCCTAAGGAGGCAGTAAATGGGGAAGTTTCATTCAGTCTAATCAAACTGCCCGGAAGGAACGTTTCCTTTCCCGAGCACGGCAGTAGCGCTACAAATCCGCTTGGAGTCACNCACAGCCCGGCGGGGGCTGCCCGGCCCCGGGCTTCCGCCCCCGCAGCACGCAAGGGAGCTTTTGTGCGCGGTCGGACTGACAGCCCAGGGCCGTCTTGTCTGAGTTACTAGTAAATAACGGACCCTTCTTTTTACATTTACGGTAGGTGATGTGCTTCAGTTTAAATATGGTTACGAAAGCAGGTATTAACGTAGTGTATTTTGCCAGATGTTCGAGGAGTATCTTTATGCTTTGCAAAGCGGTCTAAAAGCAAAGTGCTAATTTGTTAGAAAAACAAGAAAATTATTTTATATTTCCTTGTGCATTTAGGTATGTGCTCACGTGAGGTGCGCGGTCCCGTTGAAGGGATGGGGCTGCTCATACGCTCACATGTACCCGCAGACATGTGCTTCTGCGGGGCTGGAAGCTTTGGGAGAAAAGGAAATGCAGTTGGGAAAAAAGCAACTCTCAGTGTCAAATGAAGATTGCAAAAACGGACAGATTGACAGAGCACAACTATTGCGAAAAGTATCGGCCTCCAGCTGTAAGCTAGGAACAGCAAATGGTGTATTTTATTTGAAGAATTTTATTTTAAAACTTCCATCTTTTTTTCTACTACTGTTATACCGAAAGTCTCACAAATGCTGCAATGGTTAAGAGAGATTAAAACACACAGCATTTTATACATCAATCTCAATGGAATCAAAGGATTTTTAGCATGCTATTTAACAAGACGACATGCTATATAAGAAGCCAACATTAAAGTAAGTAATTTACAACGGTGCAGTTGGCAGAGAGGTAGAAAAGCATTCTAGCTGTAAGCAACAGTATTAGAAGTCTAATAAATGATTACCTTACAGTTTCAGTGACTTAATAATTACTTGAATGGACATGAATCCGTTTCAGTTTTGTAAAGAAATCTTGTGTGTATTTCAGAGACGGGATGATTTTCCCTGGGCAGGAACAGCATAGTCATGTCTGTCATGAAATATTCTGCTATCCCCTGTCCCTTCTCCACATTATTATTTACAATCCAGATATTTAGACCATGCCAAAGTATTGAATGAGACATTTACGGTACCACTGCTGCCCTAGTCGCTACATCTCTTTTTGTCTCAAGCATTCTTATTTCAAGGGTGACGTATTTGCTTCCGAACAATAACCTAAGCCACCAGACAAATGCATATTGAGTTTGTTTAGCAAAGGATCAAACCAGAATGCAGAACTGATGCTGAGCAGGCTGCAGTCGCAGGCTGCAATTCTCTGGGCAATTCCAGAGAGGCTGTGGCAACTGGTATTTAACAGTGTTTGTCGGAAGGGTGAACGTGGTGTAAAATGTTGAATACGAAGGAAGCTACTGCCATTAGCCTATTAATGACACAGGATATTTTGAAACTAACTTAAATACACATCAGCCCTTGTCATTCTGAATAGACAATATATTGTATTTTTGCATAAGACTGATGACAAGTATAAAAAAAAATTTAAAAATCATTTAACTCACCAAAAACCAAAATACTTTTAAACAATAATCATCACATAGTTATGATCGCAAAAAATATCCTCGCATATATTTACTTTTCAGATGCACATTTTATGTTTAGCAGTGATTCATTTATTTGAAATTGTTTCCAACACTGAAGTTTTAATGATTGTCATAACACTGATCTTGTCAGCAGAATATGCTGAAAGAAACCAGAGGATTCTATCTTGAATATTTCTATAAATATAGAATAGAACACCGGTATTTTGCAGTGTTCCGAGTGTAAAACAGCCTGTGGTGCTGTGCAGGAGGACATCAAAATGGAGACTTCCAGAGCTTCTGGAGGAATCTGAAAACCTTTCCCACATAACTGTTCAGGAAAAATGCTATGTTTTGCTCCTGCCTGGGTAGGATCTCAATCCAGCTCCCATAGACCTGAGTCTTAAGATTGCAAATGGCAATATTTAATTATATCAATTTTTTCCTTCAGTTACTTACTTAACCTGAATTATGCTTTCCATCTGAAGCCTAATTTGTCTCTGCTGAATGGCATAATTTCCACTATCTGTGTAATTAAAAATGAACAAATGCACACTTAGAGTTTCCACTGTGGCAAATGACACATTTCATTTGGTTTATTTACCTTCATTCTGTCTGCTCAGTCCAGCCCCAGTTTACATGCTACCTATTTCTACAGCAAACCCTCTTCTGATATAGCACATATATGAAGGTGGTATATAGTATTTGTGACTTGCTTTAGACTTTTGCAGATTTCATAAAGAGCCTGAATGTGAAGTAGTTGAAGAACCTGAAATATTCCCAAGAAATACGAGTCCAAGCAAATGTGGACATTTTCAATTTGAGCATTTTTAAAATGAAGAGAAACCCTTCAATAAACTTCCATAAATGTGCAGTCACTTTTCTGAGAAGTGCTGTTGCAGAAACTATATTAACTGTAATTTAGGATTTTTTATACTATAAATGTGGTCATTTGGCTCTTTTTAGCAAGTGGTGACAGCTTAATATTATCCAAATGAACTGTATCACAGCATTTTTCAAGGTAATTGTTGCACTAATTTTTTTATTTGCTAGATAGAAAGTACTCGGTGTTCAATAAAACACAACTTTAAGGAATTAATGAATTGGTGAGTACTGTAAATACATAAAAACTTCTCTTTAACATCATGAGAAGCACTCTCTGACCTGGCGGGTGAAGAGCTAGGTCAGGTAAATTTTACTGTATGCTGCCGATACCTATTGCGCCATGAAGGAGTCTTCAGCGCAAAGCCTGGAGTCTAGTAGCTGGCAATGAAATGGCTCCAAATCCCAGGTAATTATGTTTTGCTCTTGTTTCTGTGATACTTCCTGGGTTAAACCACTGAGATTAATTTGACCTGAAAATTGCTACTAGATTTTAGGGGATACATGAGGTGTTAATAATTTAATAAAGGGCAACCAATTCCTTGTGTTACACTCCCTAGCTGAAACTTTCAGGAGCTTTTAAAGCTAAATATGCTTTATGCCCCCAGGACATTCCCCTGGGGCACCTCTGGGGTGATCACTGAGCTGCTCTGCAGCAATGGGGCTGCTCCCTCCTCTTTGTAAGGAGGTGAGGTGCGCCACCGCAGGTGACCCCTCCCTGGAAGCAGAATAAGGATTAATTAATTAAGAATTGGGAAGTGTCCCAAAAGGGTGAGGACACTGCTTTTGATTTTTCATGGAGGAAACTGAAATGCAGCCCAGGGAGCCCCAGGAAAGGGCAGGTCTGTGGGTGCTCGTGGAGATGTGCCGTCGGCTCCCAGCCAGCCCTCCACCTTTGGCCCGCTCAGCACTGCCACGGGGAGAGGAGACCCGACCCTGGAGCGGGTACAGGGACTGGTGGCCGTCCAATGTGGCCTCTTGACAGGGACCCCCCAGCACAGAGCACCTCCACGGGACTTGGAGGAGCAAGCATGTCTTGACTTTGGCAGAGGATGGATGTGTCCTGAGGAGGCCAACACTGTCGTGGCACTGCTAGGACATCTGCTCTGGCTATTGCTTCATGGTGTACAACGCATGAAGCAGGAATTACATTGCTCCCCTCCACCCCGGTTTGTAAAATGATGCGGATAGGCTTATTTGCATGTGAAATCTCATGGTCCTTCTCTGTGTTGAGCTGCTCAGAAAGGACAAACTGGGCTTTAGGAGGGTGGAATGAAAGCCTCCTGAGCCCATCAAACCCTCATTTTGCTAGGGAATGGGTCCTTGGGCCTTAGCCCTCAGCGTTGTTGTTATTTTACTTGCATTGGTCCAAGAGTCCAGTTTTACACCATCTAGCAGCAGGGCTGCACTTTGCCAAAGGCCCTTAGAAAGCAGACGGGCTTGCCAAAAAAGACAGATACCTCTTCCTGAGACTTCAGTAAGGTAGAGACTCAGTCTAAGAGGGGAATCCTGCACCCGATGGAGCAGGACAAATGGGACAAAAATCCCATTCACCCCAATAGGATTGGATTAAGCTCACCAAGTGAAGATTTGGAGGTTGGTCTCCCAGGGACTAGGCAACCACCGTGACCTGTGACTGTAGAGACAGCAGTGATGGGAATAGTCACACTTCTGACAGAGCAATGTCAGGGAAATTTTCTCCCAAAAGACATGTGACTTTGATTGCCTTAACTTTAAAAATATTTCCTCACATATTTGGGGGCTCTTGTGGAAAAAAATGAAAGAAAATGAAAAAAAATGAGAAAAAATGAGAAAATTGAAAATTACCTCTAAGAGACAAATTGAAATTTTCAACTGGTAGGAAAGTATTTACAGTTTTCAGATGAAAACTAACCTGTTGGATGTCGGGTTTTTTTAGCGTCTGCTTTATTTGCTTTCCAGGTTTTAAAAATAATAATAACGATAATGATCTTGATAATCTTATCTGAAAAAGGTGACTCCTGCAGAGATTTTCAGTTAAAAAAAAACGGCAAAATTAATTTTCTACTCATCTATCTTAAGTAATTGAGGTAACAATATAGATAGTTTATCTTTGATAGCTCAAATTGTTAAAAGTGCTAAAACCCCTGGACTTGTTATCTCTACATAAAGATAAGTTAAGGGACAAAAATGTTATTTGTATCACTATGTAACAAAACCAAAGCTCTTCAGACCAAGACTCACTCTCGCCAGCTCTAGCATGAGATTGCTTCTTCTATCTTATATATGTGCATATTGGCATGCATTACAAATACTAGGCTGCCATATAGATTCACAAACTCACATGATGATCATAAAGTCTGTGTCTCTCTTCAGTCGCCGGCAGCGTTTCCCTGTGCCCTTCCCCACCCAGCTGCCGCTCACTCGCTCCGCCGTCCTCTTTCCCAGCGCTGCCAGTTGCTGTGATGTTAACGCTTCTCTTCCAAACCTTCACTCTGTGACCATGTGAGCTCGGCAAAGCCTCAGCTGCCCCTTCAGAATGAGACGGGATTTTCTTGTCTCCAGAGGTGGTGAAAAGAAGCTGGAAAAGTTGACTCCTAAATTCTGCCTCCCAGAGTTTTCATGGATTTTAAATGAAGCTCATACTATTGCTCATTTTTAAGCATTTGGAAATATCCATTATGTTTTGTTTTGGTTTATTTTGGTTTTGGTTGGGTTTTGTTTTTTTTTTTTTTTGTACAGTTAGGGGCCCAGGGTTCTCCTTTATTATTTCTCTAAGACGCTGAGGGCTCAAGTGTTTGCTAATGAGCTGTTCCTGTCCTTGCTTGGGATCAACCCCATAGCTTTGTTCACATCTGCCTGGTACCATAAACTCTTTCATTGCTTTCTGTTACACACCAATGTGAGAGGTGAGGCAGGTATTTTGCACTTCTCAGTTTTTATTCATAAATATCTGACAGGCTAGCCCCTGCCTTTTCACCTGCAGATCCCCAAAATATTTTATGGAGTCCAAAACACCAGAGAAGGGAGGTTAAAAGCTCTGCAGATAGCCTTTTTTGTTAGCACTGTGAGTATGAACACTACAGTAACTTGCTGACCTTCTTATTTTATATATCTTCCTGCAAGCCTTCACAATGAAACCTGGCAGAGACCAGCAGCCAGAACAGTTGGTTTCAGTCTGGTCTTTTGGGCAGGCTAGGCAAAGGCACCTGTCTGGGAGAGCACCCTTGGGAAGTTTTTTAATCGGGCTGTAACTGCATAAAGAGAAAGTACATTCCCAATAGTGCCAATGAATTGTGGTTACCACTGAACAGGGATAAAACTGACTTCAGCAGTTTTGAATGGCACCAAAGGCATGGAAAGACAGTTTCAATATCTCATCCTTCCCTACTGATCTGAAAACGTAAGAGAAAGAGAAGAGGAGAGCATTAGGATGGCCATTTATCCTACAGGGAAAGGAAGAAACTCGGCTTCCTATCAAAAGCGCCAAAGCTTGGTTTTTTTGCTTAATGCCATTTCATACATTTTTGCTGCAGGGTAGGCTGAGCACTATTCCCGTTACATTGCCTGGGATAGGAATTGTTAAGTATCATGTCCCGCATAGCTGTGCACCGAGCGAGTCCTCACGCTGAGCTGGGAGTGGATCCCATGGCCGGGGGATGACATCTCGGGGGGCGGGAGAAAGCAGGGGCAGGCTGTGTCATTCCCTGTCTCCTCGTCCTCCCCGGTTGTGTCTCCTGCTCAGGCTCCTTTCAGCCTTATTCATGAGCAGATCACTGAGGGAAGGGGACGGGGAAAGTTATTTGCATTCCAACATTACATTTAAAAGCTATAAATTACTGGCATCTATAAACAATCTCTCTGCTGACGGCACCGCTTATAAAAATCTGGGTTTGTGTATGTGTTGCATTCACATGTGTGTGCACATATTCAGCCTTGTGGGATTTTTCTCCTGGTTATGACAATGGTATTAATTCTTCTGGGCTCTGAATGCAATGCCCGATGCAATGAAGATTTTTGCTGCTTTTTCTAGTTTGATGTAGGTCTGGCTGAAAAGTAGAGTCATTCTCACTGCTTTGAGTTAAGTTTTGGCTTTAAACTGGGAGAAAAGATTGTGGAGACCTTGGCTAAAAGCTAGACAAATTGCAAAAATGCTTTTGAACCAGTGATATTTCCTGTAGCCGGAAGATTGCACACTCCAAATTACTGCTGAAGAGGAAAAAGTGTTAGCAGAGGGAAAAAGGAGGCAGAGGGCAAAACCGTAATGTTTCCTATGTGTCCACAATCTGACTACTGAGTGCTTGGGAGTGGGGTTTGCAAATGAAGGGAAAACTGCTCCATTTCTGCCCCAGGCTGAATGTGAGAGTAAACTGAGAGTGGTGATGACGAGAGGTCTGTATCTTTGCTCTGCAAAAATCGGTTGGGTAAGTATGAGGGGGTCACAGCAATGCAGTGATCCTTCAGCCTGGTGGATTCTTGGGATCCAGTGTGCTTTTCAAAGCTTGCTCAGGTCCTCAGTTTGATGCATAATGGGAAGAATGAAATTCTGCTGGAAAAAATCAGTCTGTTTCATATGTGTTTTATATATATATTCTCTTAGGTAAATGTACAATAATGAACTGCCAGATTTTTTTCCTCATGGGATTTAATTCCTGACATTGCTTCATCTCGTAGATACATGTAATGTCCCCAAGCTGGCAGAGTCCTCAGTCCTTGTGCTTGGGAGGTTTGAAGGCTTTGACTGTCACACTCCATTTCTGCAGCAAGCAAAAAAAAAGAGATAAATCCATTGCTGCTGCAACAGACTCAGTGTCATCTGTGTACGTCAAGAGTGGGCTGCGTATGCTGGGGTGGCCTGACTGACGACCAGGGAAGGAGGAGTGTTGCAGCCCACCATTTCATAACCAGTTAGGGAAAGGCAAGAGTGCTGCGAGTGCGCTGGAGGCATTCATGGCAAGAACCGCAGTCTAGAAGAGTTTTGGGTCAGGAATAGCTGTGGTCTGGGACAGTTTTTCCTGCAGTTTCAGCTAAGTGTGGTTAAAACCATCTGTAGAAAAACCACACATAAAACCCTATCAGACCAAGGTCACGGGGTAAGGACGGAGTTCTGCTATGAATAACACAACCTCCAAGCAGGGTTAGTATTTTCAGCCTCCAGATAAGACCCTTTCTGTCTCCAGCCAATGTTAGGTACAGTGTCGTGGCTCCTGTGCTCCAGTGGCATGTCCCGTGTGGGAAGACTGAGCACGCGTGGCAGGTCCTAGCACTCGTGTCCCAGCTAACAGGCAAATTGCTAGTGAAAAGCCACCCGGGACTTAGTGCCGATGCTGGACTGAGAATGAGTGTCCCCATCGCACCTTTGGAGCACCTCAGAGAGAAGTAGGGCCAGGCACAGAGATGGAAGAAATGAAGAGGTGCGGAGAAAGGGTGAAGGAGATGGGGAAAGCATGTGCTGCCAGCAAAGTGCCGGAGCAAAGGGTTTCCTGTGCACTGGTCACTCTCTAAACGCAGGGCATCACCTTTCCCCCGTGCCCTGGTCCCCTCTAAGAGGGGGGCAGGAATTGCACATGTCATCCCACAGGCTATTTGGAGATGTGGGTTTTTTTCCCTGGATCTTGCTCTCCTGTGGCCCAGTAGCAATATTTGTCTGGTCATTTTCCACACTTGCATTGGGCAACTAAACCTGGAGCGGGAGGCATGGTGAGATCGTGGTTGCCCTTCGCAGGGCTGGTGCTGTGTGCTGGACACCCACCAGCTTCTCTCCAAAGAGGGAGACATTGGCTGGCTGGGCCACCTCCCCGGGAAAGGCCGGGCTTTCCTTACCGCACAGGCTACGCTAAGGACTGGGTAATTCATCTCATTGCAAGCTGAAATTTGGCCTGTATCAGCTCAGGGCAGTTTCAGGGTTAATTTCACTGGCAAAAAAACCCCTCTGTTTGGATTTGTGATGGTTTGGGGTAACAGCATGACAGGAGCATGAGCTTGGATGCTGGGAATCTCCAAGTGGAAGCTACAGTTGAGAGAGGATTTCCTCTCCGTACCCCTCCAGCCCTACAGGCCATTACTGGAGGAAGGCAGCGAAGTGAAAGTCAGCTGAGCAAAAGCCTTTACTTGCGTGTCTGCCTTCCGCACGGCGCTGTGATCTTTTCCTGAGGTCATCCGTCTCTGTGCTGCTGCTCTTCACGCCTACCCGCCACACCAGACCACGACTCCAGCGGGGTTATCAGGGTCTGATCTCCCGCGCTGTGGATTAAAGAAAGCAGTGTTGTGTGCACTGGCAGGTCGCTGTCCCTACGCAGATCTGTGCCTGAAGGGGATGCAGGCGAGGAGTGTACGATGCTCTGGTGGCTCCCATGCCAGGTGGAAGGGGTTGGTTAAAAACCTGAAAAATCTGAAGCAGGTCCTGGCCAGCCCTTTGCGGGCGGTGCGGGGGAGAGAGCAGGCCCTATAGATCTCCATGAGAAGCGCCACTGGCTCGGCAGGGAGAGCGGAGCAGGCTACGCCTGCGGTTCACATCTCTTTGTCAATGGCATCCAGCCCCTGGCCTTGGGAACTGACTGGCGGCAGTTTGCAAATGTATGTGCTTGGCTGGGAGCCTGCAGTTCCCTTTGTCCCGGCGGCGCAGGGGGGCTAATAGGGAAGCCGGAGCGTGTCATCCCCGACTGCCAGAGCTTCCAAGCAGTAACATGACGGGCAACTTTTCAGACAATATCCAACATGAACATTCAAGGCTGAGCCTATTCTTCTTCTAGACACTGGTACTGACTGATTCCACATGCTGTTTTCCAGACTCCGTTGCCGTAACAAGCTCCGGTGCTGAATATGGACTGTCCTCCCAGGGAAAAGTCCCATCAAATTCAAAAGGGTTGAAACCATTTGGGATCATTAAAAGCTGAATGTCTTTGAACATTGTGTATAATGCTGTAGATGTAAAGAAACAAAGTATTTGTACAGCGTTTCATATAACATACACAAAATTATTTGTATTTGCTCCACTCTGCTTTGCACACCCTGCTCCTGGTGCTTTACATGTAACTTGCATGGATGTGTATGCAACTAAACTGTGCTGTGTGCTGCACCGTGTTTTAAAGCAAAACAATTACAAGTTCGAGTGTTTGAGATGGGAGTGATAATGGCAGAGGAAACGTGCACCTTCTCTTCACTCACAGGAAAATCTGAGTCAGGTGGCTGTCGTGAAAAATCTTTTGGAGCTTTCATTGAACTTCAAGCTTAAGGTGAGAAATTTTGTTGTTCTGGAAGGCTAAGTCTTCTTGATTTGCTAATGGGCAAAGGCAATTATTAGAGAGACCTTGTGCTTCCCAGATTTGATGCTGGATCCCACTGCTTCCAGGCAGTTAAGCTTCAATGTCACTCCTGCCTGCCACTGTCATCGCTCCTCTTCCAAACCTCATGCGGATGGATCACATGGCATGAAAGCAAGGCAAATGGAGACATTCATAAAGATGCAGGTGTGTTGGAGACTTATGGATGAGCTATATTTAGACTTACATCTAGTCTTCTGATGAGTGCACAACTGCCACGGCTGACCGGATCCAGTGCTGGTGATGGTCCTGCTTTGAGTGGGGAACTGGGCAACATGGCCCCCAGGGATCCCTTCCAACCAGCATTGCTCCAGCCCGTGAGTCCGTGATACTTGACCTGGTAGAAGTACATGCTGCCTACATTTGCAGTAAAGTGCAATTCCCTTAAACCAGCAGATAGGACTTGTAAATAGCTTGGAAGTTCTGCTGAGTTTGGTGCTTTCATACCGCTTCTTTCCTTGTTGCCAAAAGCTAAACATAAAAGCATCCCAGGACAATTTATAGCCAAAAGGCTCAGTCAGCTGGGAGTGCTTTCTCCAGCACTGCCCCTCAGCCTCCTGAATTGGCTCCAGTGAAGACTAGCCTGAATTTCACCATTGCTTCCCTGGAAAAAAGCTGCAATCCCATATCCCTGTCTGCAAATGCTGTCAGGTGACTGTGAAAGACAGACGTTTTTCAGTCCTGCAGTTACAGCTCCGATTTCTTCTGCCAGAAACACAGTAGTGGTAACATTTGATTTGCAAATCTGGCATACAGGCAGCAGCCTGGTTGAAAACAATCAACAGAAGCCATTTCCTCAGTGCAAGTAAATATATTGACATGTGTTGACAATAAACTGATTTTGTGCACTTTTGGAAAGGCAGACGGCAGCTCACATGTTTTAACCGCTTAGTTCCTCTAAAGCAGTATGTAGAAAAATATCTTTCATAGGCTATATAAAGCAGTTCATCTTTCATATCTCTGGAGCAGTCATGATGTCCTCTAATTACAAGAATATGATTTTTACGGAGTATTCATGCTGCATTGAGCATGACAATAATATGTTAAAATGTATGTATAAAGCATATGTTTTAGAATATGTGATGGAGTTAGGGCTGTTAAATAATAATTTTTATTCTGTTACTTCCAGTTAAAATATATAAAAGTATTAGTAAAGGCTTAGAAACCATTTGCTCTCTTTGTTTTGACTCTAATGCATGTGTTCCTTGCCGAATGATTAACCAGCATAAACGTCCTTCCACTATTGTTGATAATCAAGAAATACGCAGCTTTGTAATAACTGCGGCCCTGATCCGGTGAGGCTCTAAATCTCGTGTTTAATTGTAGTGCTCTTGCTTTGAGACAGGCTGGTGGGCAGGCAGGCACGGCAGCGCGGCACTGTATGCGGCTGGCAGCCCAGGCTGGTGGGAAGCGCCCGCTGTGCCCGCTCCTGCCGGCAAGCCCCGGGCCGGTAGCCCGGGCAGCAGGGCTGAGCCACTTGCCCTCAGGAGCCAGACCCCCGAGCCCTCACGCCTGGGGTGGTGTCATGCCTGAACTGCCGGAGGGGGCCCAGCCCCCCCCAGGCCAGCAGACCCCCCATACGAGCACAGGCGCAGCCCCAGGGGAGATGCCAGCATTGCCCGGGGTGTGCCTTGAGCCAGTGGGGGGGTGAGCAAGGCTGGGCATCAAAACAGACCCCCTTTTCTCAGGGGTGTTTTCAGACTGCAACCTGGCAGCAGCCTGCTGAAGGGGGAGCCGCCTCGTTACAATCACAAGAAGACCAGAAACTAATAATAATAATAATAATAATAATAATAATAATAATAATAATGATAATAATAATAATAATAATAATACAGTCTAGTACTTCTCATCACTAGATCTCAAACTGAGTGTGTCCACCCAAATGCCCACCTCCGTGAAGGATTGTCTTGCTGCCTTGAGGAATCAAAGAGCGAGCTACCAACCTGTCTGGCAGATTTAGGAAGCAGACCCTGAGTGGCTTGTGCTTGGCGGAAAAAGAAAAGGCTGCTGGATCCTGCCCAGGTCTCTGCTGGAGCTTCAGGGGCTGCAGTGGCCCTCCCAGGGGAAGCAGAGCTCCGCTGCTCTAATTGCAGGCTCTTCCACCAGCATTCACCTGTCAGCACAAGGTTGTGCCAGCACATCTATATTAAGCGGAAATTGGAACGAATCCCTAAAATGGCTCTTCTGTGTTGTAGGGATGCTGTGCCTGCATGCCTTTGGGTTCCCAGCTGCTGAGCTGGAGGGAGCATAACAGTGATTTTTATGGTGAAACTTCTATTCTCCATGGTTAAAGAATTATTTTTGAAACCAGCCAAAGTCTGGGAGAAACTTTGCTAGACTGAGTCTTGATGTGGGGAAAATGACCTGCCACGACAATGGAGAGAAGTCCTGGATCTGAGCCTCAGACTTCAAACAGGCCAAAATCTGGCTGCATCTCTCAGGTTTTGTGAACACCAACATGTAGTAACTGATGGGAAGAACTCTTAACGTTGCAACCGAAGTGCCCCACCTCTGGTTTTGGGCAGCGTTAAGGGAAGCAGGCTGAGCATGCAGTCATGTGTTATCTGAGGCAGGGAGTCCCTCTGCAAGCAGGGCGTGATTCCATCTCCATAATGATCATAGCGCTGTTTGCTTGGCAGCGGATTTTCCAGTAAGTCCTAGTTTCTCACTCCAGCTCTTATCAGGGTTCACAGTCCGCAAAAGACTTTTTTTATGACAGCATGGGAGTTTCTTCCCTCTTCTCTGCTCCAAAGAATGCAAAAAGTTAGTCGCTAGAGTAAAACAGATTGGTTTTACCCACTTTCACTTTTCTGTTTTTAAATTTTGTTTGTAACATGGACATTATAAACCCTGCAGGGAAATTCTCACTTGCAAAGAGATGCGATCCTGCGACAGTCCTCTGCTGCAGCTGTTCCCGTACAGGCAAAGGGCTCCCCATGCAGTGGCTGCTGCACTTGAATGCACTTGCCAAGACAAAGACCTAACGTCAGCCTCTGCTTTGGAAGTCGGGGAATTGGTGGCCGCTGTGTCAGAGGGAGACGTGTTTAAGTAAAAACAGTACCTTAAACACAAGCTTTTCACTCCTTCGTAAGACCAGTGTGATGGCAGCTTGTGACACTACTGCACAGAAGGGTAGCATTAACTCATCGACATCTTTAGAAGATTTTTACCTCATCACCTAAATCAATACCGACACAGGCAGTCAAATCTGCACCCACTGTAATTGTATTTACTCCTCTAGCTGCTAATATTGCCTGGAGAGATCTGTGGAGGAAACAGACACTGAGTGTGCAGACAGGCTATTTGCTAAAGGCATTAATTTGCTAATTAATGAAGTGTTAATGCAGCTATTTAGCATTACATTTAGGCTGTATTTAACTTTAAGCATGGGCTTCAGCCATTTGACGTCAAGGATGCTGCTAGTGCTGAGTTGCCACCTGAAATTGTAGCGAGCAATTCTGCATTGCATTCTCAGAGTACTGGCTTCGCACAGGCTACTGCCCCTTGAAGACCAGGATAAAAAAGGGGATCGCATTTTTGAAAATTTGGACCCATATTGTCTTGGGCTGTATTTTACAAATGAGTTAAGACAGATATTGGTCAGCACAGCTGANACTCCTGCCTGCCACTGTCATCGCTCCTCTTCCAAACCTCATGCGGATGGATCACATGGCATGAAAGCAAGGCAAATGGAGACATTCATAAAGATGCAGGTGTGTTGGAGACTTATGGATGAGCTATATTTAGACTTACATCTAGTCTTCTGATGAGTGCACAACTGCCACGGCTGACCGGATCCAGTGCTGGTGATGGTCCTGCTTTGAGTGGGGGACTGGGCAACATGGCCCCCAGGGATCCCTTCCAACCAGCATTGCTCCAGCCCGTGAGTCCGTGATACTTGACCTGGTAGAAGTACATGCTGCCTACATTTGCAGTAAAGTGCAATTCCCTTAAACCAGCAGATAGGACTTGTAAATAGCTTGGAAGTTCTGCTGAGTTTGGTGCTTTCATACCGCTTCTTTCCTTGTTGCCAAAAGCTAAACATAAAAGCATCCCAGGACAATTTATAGCCAAAAGGCTCAGTCAGCTGGGAGTGCTTTCTCCAGCACTGCCCCTCAGCCTCCTGAATTGGCTCCAGTGAAGACTAGCCTGAATTTCACCATTGCTTCCCTGGAAAAAAGCTGCAATCCCATATCCCTGTCTGCAAATGCTGTCAGGTGACTGTGAAAGACAGACGTTTTTCAGTCCTGCAGTTACAGCTCCGATTTCTTCTGCCAGAAACACAGTAGTGGTAACATTTGATTTGCAAATCTGGCATACAGGCAGCAGCCTGGTTGAAAACAATCAACAGAAGCCATTTCCTCAGTGCAAGTAAATATATTGACATGTGTTGACAATAAACTGATTTTGTGCACTTTTGGAAAGGCAGACGGCAGCTCACATGTTTTAACCGCTTAGTTCCTCTAAAGCAGTATGTAGAAAAATATCTTTCATAGGCTATATAAAGCAGTTCATCTTTCATATCTCTGGAGCAGTCATGATGTCCTCTAATTACAAGAATATGATTTTTACGGAGTATTCATGCTGCATTGAGCATGACAATAATATGTTAAAATGTATGTATAAAGCATATGTTTTAGAATATGTGATGGAGTTAGGGCTGTTAAATAATAATTTTTATTCTGTTACTTCCAGTTAAAATATATAAAAGTATTAGTAAAGGCTTAGAAACCATTTGCTCTCTTTGTTTTGACTCTAATGCATGTGTTCCTTGCCGAATGATTAACCAGCATAAACGTCCTTCCACTATTGTTGATAATCAAGAAATACGCGGCTTTGTAATAACTGCGGCCCTGATCCGGTGAGGCTCTAAATCTCGTGTTTAATTGTAGTGCTCTTGCTTTGAGACAGGCTGGTGGGCAGGCAGGCACGGCAGCGCGGCACTGTATGCGGCTGGCAGCCCAGGCTGGTGGGAAGCGCCCGCTGTGCCCGCTCCTGCCGGCAAGCCCCGGGCCGGTAGCCCGGGCAGCAGGGCTGAGCCACTTGCCCTCAGGAGCCAGACCCCTGAGCCCTCACGCCTGGGGTGATGTCATGCCTGAACTGCCGGAGGGGGCCCAGCCCCCCCCAGGCCAGCAGACCCCCCATACGAGCACAGGCGCAGCCCCAGGGGAGATGCCAGCATTGCCCGGGGTGTGCCTTGAGCCAGTGGGGGGGTGAGCAAGGCTGGGCATCAAAACAGACCCCCTTTTCTCAGGGGTGTTTTCAGACTGCAACCTGGCAGCAGCCTGCTGAAGGGGGAGCCGCCTCGTTACAATCACAAGAAGACCAGAAACTAATAATAATAATAATAATAATAATAATAATAATAATAATAATAATAATAATAATAATAATAATAATACAGTCTAGTACTTCTCATCACTAGATCTCAAACTGAATGTGTCCACCCAAATGCCCACCTCCGTGAAGGATTGTCTTGCTGCCTTGAGGAATCAAAGAGCAAGCTACCAACCTGTCTGGCAGATTTAGGAAGCAGACCCTGAGTGGCTTGTGCTTGGCGGAAAAAGAAAAGGCTGCTGGATCCTGCCCAGGTCTCTGCTGGAGCTTCAGGGGCTGCAGTGGCCCTCCCAGGGGAAGCAGAGCTCCGCTGCTCTAATTGCAGGCTCTTCCACCAGCATTCACCTGTCAGCACAAGGTTGTGCCAGCACATCTATATTAAGCGGAAATTGGAACGAATCCCTAAAATGGCTCTTCTGTGTTGTAGGGATGCTGTGCCTGCATGCCTTTGGGTTCCCAGCTGCTGAGCTGGAGGGAGCATAACAGTGATTTTTATGGTGAAACTTCTATTCTCCATGGTTAAAGAATTATTTTTGAAACCAGCCAAAGTCTGGGAGAAACTTTGCTAGACTGAGTCTTGATGTGGGGAAAATGNGGGGAATTGGTGGCCGCTGTGTCAGAGGGAGACGTGTTTAAGTAAAAACAGTACCTTAAACACAAGCTTTTCACTCCTTCGTAAGACCAGTGTGATGGCAGCTTGTGACACTACTGCACAGAAGGGTAGCATTAACTCATCGACATCTTTAGAAGATTTTTACCTCATCACCTAAATCAATACCGACACAGGCAGTCAAATCTGCGCCCACTGTAATTGTATTTACTCCTCTAGCTGCTAATATTGCCTGGAGAGATCTGTGGAGGAAACAGACACTGAGTGTGCAGACAGGCTATTTGCTAAAGGCATTAATTTGCTAATTAATGAAGTGTTAATGCAGCTATTTAGCATTACATTTAGGCTGTATTTAACTTTAAGCATGGGCTTCAGCCATTTGACGTCAAGGATGCTGCTAGTGCTGAGTTGCCACCTGAAATTGTAGCGAGCAATTCTGCATTGCATTCTCAGAGTACTGGCTTCGCACAGGCTACTGCCCCTTGAAGACCAGGATAAAAAAGGGGATCGCATTTTTGAAAATTTGGACCCATATTGTCTTGGGCTGTATTTTACAAATGAGTTAAGACAGATATTGGTCAGCACAGCTGAGTGGAAAATGTCAGGTTTTTTTCCTTGGTGGTTTTTTTTTTTTTCCTTTCTCATTTCTGTCAAAATTTACGGTGTTTTATATTTTTGTTGTCATTACAGAACTAAAACTGAAACAGTAAATGCCTCAGTTTTCAAACGAGCAGTTTCAGGTAAACATTTTGACTGTGGATAAAAAAAATATCAGTTGACTAAAAAAAGGGAAAATCTTACAGAAATTATTTCAGTTTTAACAGTTTGCATTTTCTTCCATTAAAAAAAAATAATGAAAAAGAGATTTTTCTGCAGTAACTTTATGTCTAAGAATCATTTCTCATTTGAATTACTGTTTGAAAAAGGAAAAATTCAGCCAGCTCTCATTTCAAGCTGCCTGAGAACAAGTTCCTCACAGAAGGGAAAAAAGAAAAAAAAGTGCCTTTGAAGCACCAAGCTGAGGGCAATAATAGTCATCTCTAAAGGTCTTCCCCAGAGATTATGCTTTAATTTAGGAGAATTTCACAGGGTGTATTCCCTCTCATCTTCTTGGGCATCTCCTTAAAACTACCCAGTTTATCTCATCTAACTGTGCTCTGAAAATCGTGCTGTACTCACTGGCAGCACCTTTTCCTTCGTACAACCCTGACCTGCCCTGCTGTACCAGAGAAGCGCATGGCAGCCTGTTTAAAGACAGGGCTGGGCTGTAGCAAACAGTTAAAAAATTATGAACAGCACACTTTCTGCTCACATTTTAATGGAAAATAGTTGTTGAAATACTTAATTTGCCCAGACATGGGCAAATTAAAAATAATGCACAAAGCATTTGTGCATTATTTTAGCTTATATCTGCCATTAAAATCATTGGTTTAAATGCTGTATAACTCACTAAAAAAAAACCCAGTTAGAAACATTTAAAATATTTCACTGTGACTCTGCTTTGCTCTGGAATTAAGAGAGAAAAATCTCTCCCAGGTGTATGAACTTGGTATGCTAAACCCAGAGCTCAATAACCATTGCAGTCAAGTGGAAATCCCGGTATTTTTATAAAAAGGACCATGGCTTTTAATATGAATGCAGTTCTGTTATCATTTCCTCAGAGCTCATATTAAACAAAGAAACATGCTGATAACATTAGACTGAGTCAGAATTTAGCATGGACTTGTTTTTATAAACAAAACGGAGAAAAAGTCCCCATTCTTTATTTTTTATAAACACTCAACTTTCCCAAATTACAGTGGTGGCTGTTTTGTTTCAGTACCTTTGGCAGACGCTTTTAGCGTTACCCACACTCTGTCGCAAATGATGCAAACAACTTTTCCGAGCTATTTGCAAAGAAACATTGCAAGCGATTTGATTTTACTATCGGTATGATTGAATTCTTTTGCAGCACAAGAACGCAACTAGTTATTTTACCGTGCCAGAAGATTGGTAACTATTTATTTACACATTTATTATCTGCTCCACTCTGAGAATAAAGAATGAGCCTGAACTACAAAAGCTGAGCCTGCATGAAGGCCCATCAGTCTCTCCACACTTCTGCTGTCAACCCTATTATGGAGGAAACATTATTCAAACTGCAGGCTCCAAACTCCCAGGTAACTAGAGACAGCAGGAAGCTCTGTTTGATATCAAGTATATTCTTTATCAACCTTTTTGTTGCGATGGGAAGAAATGATCGAACTTTACTTTCATCTTGCTCTGTCCTCACATCACCCAGTAGGTGAATTGCTTTATTGGTGAGCCTTGGCCAAAAGCTCTTTGATATACGCTGCCCTTTGCAGCCATAAATTTTCCATCTTTCAGACAAGGTTTGAGACTTTCCCTGTCCTGCTATTCTGCCCCTAAGTGATTAGATGCTCTGTTCAAAATGAAAGATGAGCTTTCAGGGAAACTCTTGGCCCTCTCCTAGGTACCATAAAATAGCCATAATTTGATTTCCCTAGCACTGATAAAAGTTGCGGGTTTCAGACCCAGGCTTATCACATGGAAGCGGGTTGGTGCTGAGCCTCGTGCCAGCACAGCTGCAGCACGGAGAAGCGGCGAGCTTGTCCCCGGGTGCACGGCCGAGCAGAGAAACTGGGGCATGTTGGGCACGGTCTGCTGGTGGCCCCGTGCTCATAGCTGAAAGCACAGCATACCCTGGCCAAGCCCTGCCCGCGCTGCCAGCTCTCACGCCTGCCTCTGCCCCGTGCCGCCCCGTGCCAGGCCCCGCTCTCCTGCCCTGCCCCTGGTTGGGAGCCGGCAGGGAGATGAACAACCGCGCCGCATGGTGTTCGGTTGCTTTTGAAGTGACCTGAGGCGGGGGTCTGCACCCTGCTCTTGCTGCTCACCCGCGGGAAGCAGATGGAGGAGTCCCTGCCGTGGGGAGCAGCCAGCAGCCACCATGTGCTGCACACAAGGCTTTGAGGAGCAAGTCACTTAAAACCCCTCATGCTCCAGCAGCAACCTCCAGGTCTTCAAAGGTGCCAGCTGGAGCTCTGTGAGCCTGGACACTTCATCCCCTGCTCCAATCTACCTCTGTGACATGGGGAATATGGCAACTAACCGCTTCCTCTTCTGCTGTCTGGAGGGATTAAATGCATGGGCAGAGTTAGTACGGGAGCAGTCCCTGCTCATACGAGTGTCGGGGATTACTGAGGGTTATTTCCCAGGAACATCATGAGAAGAACCAGTGAAGAGCTGACGGCATCCTGCCTTCAAAATTAGATGTCTGCGATTTAATAAGGACAGCTGGGGAATTCTTTATTTATTTCTCTCCTGGAAAAGACCAATGAAAATGATTTTTCTCTGTCTTGCCAAAATATTTCTTTGACAGCTTTTGAGTTTTCATTAAAAATGGAAACATAAAATGTTGTTGCCTGGAAACTAAGCATAAAAGCCTTTCAGATGACAACAATACTAACGTGTGAACATTTCTGCTCAAACAGGAGTTTTGAAAGAAAGCGGTAGGCCAAGCACCAACTGCGTTATGCCCCAGACTCTCATGAGATGGCCAACCCAACGCTGTGGCAGACATCCAGGCTGCCACGTTATTTCTCTGTGGTTTTACCCTCCTGTGGCTCAGATGCTTGGTGGTGGCTGGGGACTATAAGCACTGGTAGGGAGTGGGGAAGTCCCAAGTTAGGCTGCTCCCGGGCTGGCTCTGCACCGTGCTGGTCCCACCCAGAGCAGCCCGAAGTCTGTTCCCAACCACGGTGCCTGCCAGTCCTCCTTGAGGCTATGAAGATGGGCAGGGATCAGTGAGCCAGAAATAAATTTGTTCACACAGTCTTTCAGCAATGACACCGGAGAACTAGATGAGGGATGACAGAGGACTTGACCCACTGCCTCTGTGTTGCTGAAAGGTCCTTCTGGCACAGGGGTCGTGGAGCTGATTAATCAGGTTTTACCTGGTGGTGGTGAGGCTGCTAGACCTTTACAGCTGAGCACATCTTTAAGTGGTAGAATTTAAGCAGTGGTCTGAAATGGTGTAAATTCACTGAAACATAGACCCCACGTGCTCAGGGAAGGTCAGTTATTTGAAAAAAACTGAACTAAACACGCTCTGACTGCCTACATTTGAGATGACTACTGCTTTTAAAAAGATTTTTAGCCTGCGCAGCCCCTGACAGCCAACAACTGAAATGCCTGCACAAGTTGCTCTGCTAACACCCAGACTCACATCCTTCTTTCCCCGGCTCCCGAGCACTGTTTCAGCTTCCCTGAAATGCGGATTATGCCCTCTGTCCCCATGAGATGCCAGTGTCCTGTCAAAATAAACCTATTAGTTGATTATTCACTTTTGAATGGGAAACGAATAGCGATGTTATTCAGTGTTTCCAAGCCGGAGCGACAGAAAGGATGCTTTCTGGATGAATGGAGGTCATTGTGCACTATCTCTGGCATGGGGCTGAGCGTACACATCGGGAACCTTAAAACTAATGTCCTTTGCTGTAAGAATAAGGGCCAGCCCCTTTGCTCAAGGGCGATGATGGAGACGGTCGTACTTATAGCACCTGTTTTTGCTAGAGGACGTGGTTCTGGTCTCGGTTTTGGCAATTCAGTGTCGGGGTTAGTTCCAGTTAAATCTTGTGCTGATGCTGGAGCAGAGCAGGGGTGGAGGGGATCCGAGCGAGCCCACTGACTGCCCGTTCAAGACCCCGGCTCTTTCGACAGATAAGCTGTCATCTGGCTGTGCTCGGCCGGGCCGGCCAGGCTGACCCCAGGCGTGCTGCGAGGACCGGGGGCCAGCAGGCTGCCCGGTGCCAGCAGCACCCGGGCTAAGTGGCTCCGGCCAGAGCCCTCAAGAATGGAGTGGGTCCTTCAAAAGGAGTCCAACCTTCGACCCGCAGTCATCATTTTGGCCATCAGGTCAACAGTTGTTCCACAGAACATCGGCAATTGTCTTTCTCCTTGTGTCAGGAGGCTCTTGAAACATTATACGAGGATAATTAAGTGGTGAATAAGGGTCAGCGTGGACAAATAAATCAAACTGATAGTTTGAACACAGACTGATTGAGCAAAAACAAGGAATTGTGCCATGCCTGTTAGCGCTGCTCTTGATGTTAACTGACTTTGTTAACATTACATCCAAAGGCAGCAAGTGGGAAAGCTTTGTGAGGAATCAAAAGCTGAGCAAAGAGACATGGGCTTTAATTGTTCAGCTTTATTTTTGAAATAAAGACATGCAGTGCATCAATTTAGCTGACTTTAATGGACCACAAAACTGAACCTATTCTTTAAAATGCTAATTGAGTTTGAAGATTCTTGCCTCTCGCAGAAGAGGGATGCAAGAAATGCCAGTGCCACATTCAGACGTGTCAGGAGCTGTTGTACAGTTTCATTCAAAGCAAGTGGGTAAAGTGCATACCATTGGGCAAGAGGAATGTGTGCGTACAGCAGGATAATCTATGCACAGAGGAGATGTTAGCATCCAGGCAAATAACATGTCTGTATATACAGCCTCATACAGAGGAATATGTCTTTGTATGTATGATAATATAAAACTGATGTGTGGGACTTTAGTACAAAATAAAGGTCATTAACTTATTTTAAGAAACAAAGAAGGGGCAGTCAGTCCTTAAAACACTTTCTTAAGTGAAACTGTGTCTCTAGAGGTTCACGTGTTTCTAAGGAAAAGATGCAGTTGGACATGGGGATATAGAAGATACGTTTTGCTCTTTCATCAGTAAAAAAAGCGCTGAGTACAAACCATACTAGCTCTGGCTTCCAGGATCAAGGTGGTGTATTTAAAGAAGGAAACTCATCTTTCCGCCTGTGCTAGCAATGTTGTATTAAAAATTAATCAGTGTCTTTCCATGCTGCTATATTTCATTATCAACACACGTAGCAATTATTTAAGTAAACTATTCAAACTGGTAAAAATCAGTTCTGAAATTAAAACACGGTTTTGTTCTCTTTTGTTTATGTAACATTGACACTCTCTGAAGTAGAGCTAGCAGCAAACAGTAATAATGTCATCATTATTTTCTTTCTTACTTGTAAGGTACTGTGCATGGGACATCACAGACACATAAAATGTGTCTGCCTCAAAGATTTTACAGTCTAGTTCAGACAAATTTGAAATATGAGACCTAATACACTAAAGTTCACAGCTTTCATGTGGCTGGGGCCTGTTATTTTTCCACTGCAGGTCATTATATAATATCTTTGCCTGTATTTATTTCTGTGTTGCAGAAACTTTCCTTCTGACCGGGTTCCTACAGATTTATTATTGCCGGGCTTTCACACTGCAAGGCGCAGAATTACTTCCTAGACAGGATGCTATGAATGCTTCAACATAGGGAGCTGACGCTTCATGTCGCAACTGGACCATACAAAAGCAAGTAAGTTATAAGAGATAAATTTAATGATAAGCATGCAAAAAAATTCTATGGGAAATGTATCTGCGCAGCTACATGAATTACGAGGGTTTGCCAAGAAAGGTGTAATGGATTATGGTGGAAGATGAAGGGGAGCTCCCACCATATCCAATCAGCCTTTTACTTAAAGGTCAGGACATTCTGTCTGGGTCCACTTGAGTTTTTGATTCTGCCGTTTCACTATTCAGTGGCACAATGTAACTGTCAGTCTCAACAACGGTTCCTCGAGCCACTGGCTCCACTGCTCACAGGGCAACACACAATATTTCACAGCCACAAAACAATTCACTGTCTGCATAGGCAAACCATATGATTTCCATGGGGAGCAATATTGACACACCCTACTGAGCGCTCTTAAGGGGACTCTTAAAAGAGTTACATCTTAGAAAAAAAAAAAAGAAAAAAGGCCTATGGCTCTACTATTCTTCTCTATGACTAAGTTACCAAATAGCATTTTAATGTTGTGTCTCCATGAATTGAAGTTAAATGCAAATATTCTCTACGCCTCCTACCCCCTTTCTCATTTTACCAGAGGGAGAGAGTTTTACTCCTATGCAAAGTCTTTCTGGCCAGTAAGCAGTATCACGATAGATACTAGGAAAAATTTAGCACATGAATGATGGTCTGTTTGGATTTTCCCCAGTGAGTATTTACTGTGTTATATTACTCATTTCCAGCTCTAAGATAAATCCAGAGACTGGTACGAATTTATAAACGCAGAGGACCCTGCTGATGGCGTGTGAAGCACAGCCGCGCTGGGGCTCTGGTCTGCCCCTCACCCCCCTTGAAGGGAGTTACCTGCAGAGAGAGCACCGGGGGGATTTGCCGTTACACAGCAGATTTGTTGTCCTGGAAGTTGAGAGGGAGGAACCGAATGTGGAAGTGAAGAGCAGAGGTACCAAGAGATGAAGAGTCACTGCAGAAACCAGGAGGCCCAGCTGCCCTTTGGAAGCCCTTTAACTAGACTTTTATTTAAGTTTTAAAGTCATGTACCTTGCTTATGACAGGCTTAACGTGTTAGGTGGCAGGGAGTGCCACGTGCCCCCACCTACCAGCAGACAGCTACCCAGGCAGGATTTCTACCCTACGCTCCTGACGCTGCCATATCTTTTTAGAAATGAATTTTCTCTCATTGTCCCTGCAGCGCTTTCCAGCTCTATTCAGATTATGCAGCCAACTGCAAAATGAAAACGGCGTCAGACCATTGTCGATGCCTCGCTCTGGCCCCCGATTTCGGGGGAAGCAACATCCTGACACCACAGAGAAAGGAGAGGGGCAAGGGCTGCCTCACCGAGACGCGGGTGCAGAGGGCTGCATCGTTGCGGGGTGAGATCCGGGGTGCCGTGCAGACTGCCAAAGCAGTTCAAGGGACGCAGGCTCAGCTCGAGGCCAGGTCTGCTGCCCTGGGTGGGCTGCCTTCGTGGTGCCTCCGCGGGCTATGGTGCTCGTGAGCATTTACAGAGAGACATTTCTTGCAAGAATTGCACTTGGGTGTTAACCACGACTTGGCAGGCACCTTCCCAGTGTTTGCACACAGGGTGTCTGTGCTCTTGCGGGGCACGGTGCAGTAGAGGCTGGCTGCCATGCTGAGCAGCACGGATGGACAGGAGCGATGGCTGGGGCTTAGCGTGTTCCCAAGGGCCTTGATATGCTCCACTTACAACTCTGGGAAGCCACCTTGCCTAAAAGGCAGGTAACCTGGAGGGCCTGGGTCTGCTTTGGCCCCCAGTCCTGGGTGATCCCGCTGCCAGATGCCCCCTGCTAGCTTAAACATCAGCTCCAGCGCCTGGAGAGGGCACGTTGTGCTGCACAGCTCTGCGAGCGACAGCAACCCACAGCTCCTCTGAGGACATGCGGCTTTGCAGCAGCATGGTCTGAGCCTTCAGCAAAGTCCCGACCTACTCAAGTACCCCCCCGTTGCCAGCACTACACTATCCTATGGCTGAAAAGCTTCCCACTGTTAAAAGGGGGGATGAAACAGTCTGGAAGCTGCTAAGAGCCCAAGGGAGTCTGATTTGTTTTAAAAACAACATGATGCTTCCAGAACAAATACTGCAGGGCTGGGGTTTTTTTATCTCTCGCTGTAAAAGACCTATATATAGTTTTAGGATTTCCTGGGTTTGGGTTGCTTTTTTTTTTCCTGGAAAATTATTATAAAGCAGAAATTTTTTCTCCTGATGAGCTTCACTTACATTTCAGCCATCTGTTGCCCGGGCAGCCCCAGCCAGGGCTGGTGACGGTGTGATATAATGGTCCCTTCTGGCCTTCAAAGCTCTGAAACCGGTGCGGCAGGATTCTGCTCAGCAGCGAGAGCAGGACAAACATATGGACCAAGCTCCACTGCTGCTTCTTTGGTCATGCTGCACGGCTGCTGGCCAGCACACGCTGAGCTTCCTTGGCATCTCTGTTCAAGCTATATATTGTGATGATTTTGCTTTGTCAAGCAGCAATTTGATCCCTAATGTTTGCACCAAAAATGGGATTGCAGACACTAGTGTGACAAATCTGGTTTAATCATCTGCAGACATTTTTTTTTATGTTTCCCCACATGCAGCGGATGCTGAGATAGCACCATGGTACCTCCTTTCCTTCCCATCAGAAAAGGCTTGGCATGAAGGAAGAGAGTTCTGCGCTTGTCTTGCATTGATTTCCGGGTGAAATGTACTCAGGTTATATGAAAAAAAAAAAAAGTTAATTTTCCTTTGCAAGCTATGAAGGAATCTGAAATTCAGGCAGACTTCACAGTTGCCGACAGATTTCCACCAGTACCACAAAAAAAGTCCCTCCAAGCCACCTTTGCTGAGCAGCTCTGTTGGATGCACAGAATCCCACGTTCTTTCCCTGGGCTGTGCTAGTTCTGCACTGTGAGTGGGGTAAAGCATTAGGAGATCTTTCTGCTCAGTAAAATCTAGACTATTTGCTATTTAAAAGGAGTACTTAATACTCATGTGCTAGTGTCAGATGGGGAACGTACAGTCTGTGGCTGGATATAGCCCGTGATTTCATCTCATCCAGCCCATCACTGACTGGCAGAAGCCCCTCCGGTGACCACTGCCAGAAGAGTGTAAGTTAGATTAGCCCACAGGCTGCTCTAAAATTAGCCTGGAGCTGGGACTCAGCAAGTCTTGGGGATGAGCAAGAGCATCTGAGATCTGTCAGCAACTCCCTAACACCTGCCTTTTTCCACTGCATATAATTTGATCAGAGCAGAAAATCTCGCTTTACTGTGCAGTCACCCAGGATTATATAGTTCGTTATTGAGCAATCAAATGCCGCTATTGGCAGAAAATAGTTGAGGTCAAATAGACCTTGAGGTCTGAGTCCTTGTAAAACTCCTTACAGCAATTATAATAAAGTTAGGAGTTCCCTGAGCTGCTTTTGCAGTGGGAGGAAAAGAAAGAAAAGGAAAAAAAACAGGATAATAAATAACACTAGAAGCCAAATACACATGTGTGTGCAGTGTAGTAATGGGCTGGGTTATTTATGAAAAGAAGCTAGCCATAAATAGACTTGTTTCTTGTCAGGAAGGATATGGTCAAAATATCTCCTACAAGATGGGAAAACTTGCATGTGCAGCAGTCCATGACAGGCACATGTTGCGCCAGACAGCCCCGCACTGGAACAGTGCTTGCCTGATGGACATCCAGTGTCGGAGTGATTTGTGATGGTAACGGCTCTGTCTGTCGCCTTCCAGCCGAGGCAGCAAGAGGCAGATAGTGGCTCCAAGCGCTGTAACTTATTTCTCGCTGGCTGGGAGCTGCTCAGCCATGCTCGCTTGGCCTGAGGGCTCTCCTCCCCCTCAGGTGGGTCCCACCGTTTTGCCTGGCGGAGGAGGAAGGTGATGCCTGTAAATCTGGATTAAAATTGCCCTAACAGATCTGAGAGGCTACAATAACACAGATGCTGCCAGCCTTGCTTCAGATAGCAATTACCTAAGCTTTCCTTGATTAGGAGGCAGCTGTCAGTCCCAAAGGGCATCAAGCCCTCCACGTATTTTTGGTGTGAATATGGTCCTGAGGCACCTCACAACCTGCTGTATATCTTTCCTCACAGCTCCCCTGCCATCGGGTAGGACTTTTCTTTCTGGTTCACAGGCAGAGAAACCAGGGTTATGCCTACCCGACTAGCTAGCTGCAAGGCTGAGCCTCTTCTCAGCCCCAGGTTCCGCTGTTGCTGAAGTCTCTGGGAGAGATGATCACGGCTTTTGCCTGATTTCCGTGCCTGTCCACACATTCTTGATGGTTTGAATGTATGTGTGTGCATTAAATCCTCATGCAACCTGCATGATTCCCCCAGCTTATCTTTCGCTAAGTGGCCAAGCCAGGGCTCTCCTCTCCTGGGTTGGCACCCTAATCCCCTGCTTCTCAGACAGTGCCCTCCACCCCACAATAGAATGTCTGCTTTGTCCCCCGGCAGGGCAAAGAGGAGCAGCATTGCAGTGTATCCTCCCTGTGCGGAGGGAGAGTTCCCGGGACCTGCCCCATGAGAACAGAGCTATTCAGCCCTAACCAGATTTGGAGAATTATTGCTGACGTGCAATATGCTGTGCCCTCCACAGCTTCGGAGGATGCTGGATGTGTGATTTCAGATGTACTCTGAATTATTAATTGAAGAACAAAGAATGGGTCCAAGCTGCAGACCCCCGACAGTTGAAAGGAGCACTGCCATTAACTTCCCTGAGAGCAAAATTGGGCACAAAGTACATGTATCTGTTTTCACCATAATTTTAAAATGCACATTGATACTCTACACTATGGAATCCTTGCTGTGTATGTGTTGGCAACAGAATTCCTGAGCATATTTGGGCTTCACAGCGTCAGAGATACCCAGGAATGATGAAAAAGAACAGGGTAGATACATGGCAATGCTCTTTTTAAAGCCATATTCGTGTTAGTTCTCATCATGCCTTCCTCCAGCGAGATAACAGAAGCAATCATAAACTGGGCAGTTTATTTCCCCCTTTGTGTGCCTATTCATTAAAACCAGCCAAGCCTTTAAAAATGCTCTAAAAACCTGTGAATGGCAGGGGCGAGAGGGTGGGAGGTGAGAGAAGGGGGAGAGGAGGGGGAGAAAACTCCCTGGGAGAAAAACACCAATTCTTCTCCTTAGCTTTGCGTGCTCAGCCTCAGGGACACGTGAAACTTTCATTTATACTCCAAAGCCAGGTAGATGAGGGAGCTGCTATGCAGCAGGCTAGTAACGGGGCAGCACTGCACTTCAGCTGGCACAGTGTCTCCGGTATTAGCTCTGGGAAGGCTGAAATGCTAAAGACTATCGGATCTCAAAAAGTAATTCATCTCTCACACCTGTATTTCCCCCCCCCCAACATACACTTAACACTTCCAAAAAAGTAAAATGTGGTGATGAAATATGTTGCTCTGGAAAAATTGGAAGGTCTGATTTGCAATATCAGATATATTAATTTGGTTTTGATTATTTCCATGCCGAATCAAAGATATACCTTCACTCTGTCCTTTTGATTTAAACATATGATTTTTATATACACTAAGGACACATTAGACCACTCCGAAAGCACAGAGGGGCCTTAATACGTGAGTAAATTATTTTTTATACCCACTTTAAGGTCTATTTATTCTAATTGAGCAAAATCCTAACTCTTCTGGAAATCAGTGGGAATTCTGCCATTGACTTCAGAGGCTCCGGGATTTTGCCCAAGCGCAGTGTCAAATGATTTATATAGAAGTGGCCACCAGTCTTTTTTCTAGAAATTGTGATCTAAAGGTTCGAAAAACCCCTTTTACTGCAGAAACAAAGCCGACGTGCTTTATTCTTTTTATGTGGTGCTGGAGTATTCACTGTTTTCTGCTTAAAAAAAAAAATCAATTACGTTTCAGAGTATTAGCAGACTCCCTGGTTGCCCAGGGGGGCGCAGGGCGGGGGGGGAGGTGAGAGAAGCTTGTTTGCCGCTTGCATCGAAAGGCATTCAGTGTACAAGACCGTACAGGAGAGAATTTTTAAAAAAAAGAGAAGTCAAATTTAGCCTGTAACGTGGCACAGGAGAGAATGTCTCCCCGGGGCGCCTCTATGCCAGGCTACAGAGTGCCATCCCCGGGCTCTAACAGATGCCCAGCAGAGAAGCTCCAGGCCCTAAACCTCACCGTAGTCTCTTGTGTTAATGAGGACTCTTGATGCAGTTTAAGGTACACTGGTGAGCGGCCCTAAATCAGAGCTCGTCCTGCTCAGGAAGCGTCCCGGCGGCTGCGGAGGCGGGTCTGTTTGCATTCCAGATGTGGTGCCTCCAGCCTGCCTCTGACCAGCATTCATTTCTGCACTCCACAGCTGGTCCATGTAAATGTGCCATATTGCAGCCCATCTGCTCGGAGAGTGCACAGTGGCACATCTCTCTCTGACAGTGGACCATTTTATTGAACGCTATAAATATTGAAATTCATGGGCATGAAGCAGCAGATTTTTAATGTTACTTAGAGAGACATTTGAGCCACAACCTTTGGCAGCAGCACACGCTGCTAGTATCTCAGTACACTGTGCGCCATTTGGTTCAGACTCATGAACAACTTTTCCAGAGATTTCATGGCTCTCCAATCCCAGGTAAAATGGAGTACAGACCCTGTGGGATGATATTTAGTGTGAATGTCACCCTGCATACAATGTGCATTTGGGATATGGACTTTCCAGCCCTGTGCTGTGTTAAACCATATGTTAATGTTTTCATACTCAGAAAAGATTAGATTGGGGACCAATAAAGTTTCAAAACTACAAATAATAGGCTAACCAAAATGAAATGTGAGGTATTCCTAAGCTTGAGTGTTGTTTTTTTTCCTCCCAAAGTCTCTGCAGTTTTTGTTTTTCAAATGGAAACACTGTATTTTGCAACAAGAAACTGGCATATTCATATTTTATAAGCTAATACATGTAAATTTTGTATTAGCGAGTAAACGTCTCTATTAATTTGAAATTCATGGCATCTGATCTGGAAAAGAAGCAAAACACTACTTTGTGGTTTTCTATTTGTCAAGTAGTCCCTAGTAAGTGTTCAGTGAGCTGGAAAGAGCCGAACCCCTAACTAGGGTAAACGTATATATTATTTTTGATGGATTTTTTTTCCTCTTGCCAAGCCAGCAGATCCTGCAGAGCATCAGGAACCAGCCTTTTTCCTTTTGGAATCAAAAGGAATTTTTCCATCTACATTAATTAGAGAAGGATCAGGCCCTTAATGAGAGAAACTGCATTAAAAAGGGAGAACATATTTGAAATTCTCTAAAATGCTTTGAAAAAAATTATGTTCGTTTTTATGTGGGGTGTTGAGCCTGCCATGACATCCGCGATGTTTTCCTCTGCTGGAGCTGTTTGGGCAGTAAATAACATCGCACTCGGCAGGCGGTAGCTCGGGGAGTGGGATGGGACGTTTGTTTTATTCAGAGGTGTGTATCCCAGCTCCTTTGACAAGCAGGCTAAAAAGTTTTCTGAGCATGTGGAGTAAAGTGGGGACTGGGGAAAAAAAAAGCAGAGCAAAAGAGATCTGCTGAGGATATTGTCTTGGCACGTACGTTTCTCGAAACTGCGCAGCTTTTTAAGTTCGCTTCATTATCTCTTTTGCAGTTGCTCCATTGTCTTCATTATAATTTAAAAAGAGGGAGGAAAGACGGCATCTTTAATAGCGAAGTCGTACCGTTTGGACAATAAGCTGTGTCACTGCTCAAGCCGGTCCCCCAGTTCCCAATCAGCAGTGTTATGTAAGGTGGCAGGTTAATAAATGCGACACACTGAAATCATTTGTACCAGATTATCTCTCCTTCCAAACTCTGACAGATGCTAAGTCCAGCTGGTAAAAAAAGTTTATAGGCGAGTTGGATCTGGGGCCTTCACACACTCCACAATGTTGGCTACCAATGCTTGTTTTAATGAGTCACGAATTGCCTGTTTATCTTCTGCTCCCTGCTGTTTCTGCATTTTCTCTTCCAGAACAATCCTAGAAACACATGCTGCTACAGACGCTGGAGCAATGTGTGTAGACATTTGAGCCAAATTATTATAAAGAACTCTTTCTTCTCGGATATTAAAAAAAAAAAAAGGCGAGAATTGCACATTGCCTAGCAAATCGTTATCTCAGATGTTCGCTGTGACATGCTCAATATGGCCTACCAGAGAAAGTTGGAGACATTTGAAACCTTAACAACTACACAAAATGACACTGTAATTGGCGGGTTTTGTTGTTCATGTTCTGGCTCTGCGAAAACTGCTCTAAACACTTTGTTTAATGATGTTACATTATGACAACACATGGCTTCTATAGAGCAAGTCATTGCGTTGAACATGCGACATCACAGGAAGGGGAGCGGGGGACCAGCGGGGCTGGGCGCTGGGGAGAGGGGCAGGGTGCCCACGCGTGCCAGCACACACGCGTGCACACGTGGGGAAAGGGGCGGCCCAGAGCTGATGCGCTCCCATGGACGGGCTCCTCTGCCCATCCCAATGGCTTAAAGCCGGCTGCCGTGTCTTTCCAGGAGAGCTGCTGGCTGTGGGGTGCATGGGGGCACCGACCCCCTGCGATGCGGCAGCCTCCGTCACCCTCTGACTCTTCTGCTGCCATCATTGTAGCCCTGTTATTTAGGCAGGCTGGGCTGACTCCACAGAGCAGAGCCCTGACACCAAGGGCTCTCTGGGCAGAGACACGTGCCCTGCCACCCAGCTGGGCTGGGAGCAGCCGTGGTCCAGAGCTGAGACCGTCTGTGCCAGAGACAGCCAGGCTTCAGAGCAAGCCACTGCGTGATGTTTCCATGTGGGTCATGTTGCCCCGCAACGTAACCTGAGGATCTTAACTGCCACGATCCTGTTTAAAAGAGGTTCCCCTTGTCCTCTCTGAAATAATGTGCACGCATGGCACGGGATGCAGGTGCAAGACAGCCCCGTGTCCACAGAGATGCCCCGGGTAACTGTATGGGGAGCCCCAGGACAGGGAGCTGCTGTGGCCTCTCCTCGTGCAGCGTGGTGAGGTGCTGCATCCCTCTGATCCTGCAGGAGACCTTCTGCCCAAGGGGATGCAGGCTCTCCACGCCACGGCAAGGGGTACATGCGGGAGGGCAATGGCACAGGGTACGTCCAGGAGGGCTGGCTGCGCTTTGGGTAGATTCTTGAGGAGCAGAAACGGATGTGTAGGGATTGTTCATCGCATGTTGCAACACGGTCCTGCACCGCCTCCATTTTATCTGTGTGTGCTGAGCTCACAGGGGCAAAACCACCACGTCTGAAGTCTTTGTGGAAAGGGGGCCCGATGCTGTGAACCTCGGCACAGCCTCAGCTTCCTTGGGTGCACTGAAAACAGCTGGATGGAGCATCTTTCCAGTGCCACAGGAAACTTTCTCTAGCCGCGACCGCTGCATTTAGCGTGGCCTTGTGCGGGGCCGCAGCAGCGGCTCCCCCGTTTGCAGGTTTCCCAAGGTCTCTTTGTGTGTCAGCTTCCCGACTGAATGGCCTCCCTGACGTCCTCAGAAAGAAAACAGTGAGGAACTCATTTTTGCCAGGGCTTCTGGTTATTAATAGAATGTTTCAAATTTGTCTATTCTTTGCACATGGGAAACTGTATGGTCATTTGGCAGATGTTGAAACTCACTGATTTTATATCCAGCAGCTTGGAAAAACAATGGATGTCATACTCTGTTTAACAAAATATATGCTAGGCAGAGTCCATCTTCTGTGCTACCAAAGTGAATCTTACTCCTACCAATCACTCACTGTCACGAAGCCGAAGGAACAACCGTAATGCCGTAAGATGATTTGTTTGCAGTTCTAGCTTTCACCTTAAACGGTGCAGCTCTCCCATATAGCCAAGACGCAGTTATTGCCAATGCTGCCTTACGTCTGCCTTCTCTTTTTATTTAGCTGGTTTAGCAATATGCTAATGACAGGAAGAAAACATACATATAAAATATTGTAAGCATCAAGACATGGAAGGAGAAGGTAAATTTGGCTCCCGACCATGAAATCTTATTCTGCAGTTGCCTTCTTAATGGCATCTCTTGAGGTCAGTGGCTTTGAATTCTCCCAATTGTATAGGGTCACTCTGGCAGCATTGACCAAGTAGAAAAGATTCAGCCAGGGGAAACAATGGCAGAAGTCACCCTTTAAATGTCCTGCCTTCTATATCATGCAATTGATTCCAAGGCTCCCCACCACGATGTCACTGTTTGACCAGTTTGCTTTAAAACAGCTTAATTAGCTGAAAGGAAAGCTATGTCTGAGCATGTTTGTGAGAAAAAAACAAAAAGCTCTCGCCTTTCAGAAAGCTCATGCTCTGTCTTGTCGGAAATCTCTGGTTCTGAAATGAAACAACATTCCTTTCATACAGAGTTAAGTCCCTGACAACAAATTTTTCTGGATTGGGGAAACAACCGGTTGCTCCGCGCACTGATGTCGGCGGCACTGGTTTGGTTTGGTTTGGGGGTCTGAGTGCTCTGCACCTCAGTAAACTGCAGGGACACCGTGGGAGGAGATCGTGGGAGCCGCAAACAGCTCCATCGCTCCTGGTCCGAGAGGCAGCCGGGACTGACTGCTTCAGGCCTTCGGTGCCACTTGTGTTTTAAGGTCCAGGCCATCATCTAGAGAGGGTTTGAATATGCAGGAAGGAGCAACAGAGGCCTTTAAGTGCTTAAGCCCAACTTTTCTTATAGAGTTCTTCGTTTTCCCAAACCCCAGGCACAAGCAAGCCCAGACGGTCAGTGGGAAGAGAACTGATAGGAGCGGGAGGCAAGGCACCTGGTCTCCGCTGGGAAGAATCTGAAACCAGAGGTCCCCTTCCTTAGCCTAACCCATAGAAAGCGGTGCCACCTCAGGGCTTGGGGGCATTAAAATACTCAGCGCACCAAGTGATGCAGCTGCTGAAGTAAAACACACAGAGGGATGTGCTGCACTGCCTTTGGTTTCCCCTTTTGCTCCCTGAGCTGCAGCATTTGCAGTGAGAAGGTCAAAATGCAGCCTTTGACCCACTACATGTTCTTTCCAGCAATCAAATCTCTCCTAAAGGAAAGAACGTGAGCATTGAGGGGCTTTGTTCTGTGATGGTCGTGGCAGCTTGTCGGCGTTATCAGGCTGCCGAGCAGCTCTGTAAGAACTGCTGCCCCTCCTGAGGGCTAGAGAGAGGTTGGAGTAATTTGCCCAAGGCTTTAGGGAGAATCAGTTTCAAAGCTGGATCTGCTATGCAAAAAATAAAGGCACAGTTTTTCTGTTCAGTCTATTAATCCAAGTTTCCTTGTCAGGCCTTTTTGCGTGTGTATTTGCAGTGTGCCTAGCACCAGTACTGATGGAAAATAGGGGAACCCAGCATCAGAGGTGCATGGGGGAGTGAAGCACATAAAGCCAGAGCAAATCACAGAAAGAGGCAGTTAGAGAATAGGATTAGGTTAACATGCTCCCTGAGACTGCCTGCACATTGTGATTTTATGCATGTATATAGCCATACCAGGTTCAGTGAAATTATGCGCTAAATGTATTTATGAAGGGGAGTAAAACTTTGCAGAATCAAGGTCTTAGTGTATTTTGTAATATTTTGACATCCCTGTCATTCATTTTCCTGGGCATCTATGAGCAATTTCAGTCTATTGCAGCTCATTTGTTCACGTCCAGAACAGAAAGAGTATTTTTAAATCATTTTGCTTTCACTGCATGAAGGATTCTGGCTGGGAAACGAAGTAAAGATATACCTCACTGTTGAATTAAAAGCTTTAGTTAAAATGTTTTCGTTGTAAATGTTTTTTTCCAAAAAACCCAAACATCTTTTAATTCTTGTGCTTATATTTGAAACAATATCCTGCTGAAGATGAGATGTTTATCAGAGGTTTTTCCCTTCTCGGCTTTACAGAAAGGTGAAGGAAAGGATGATTAAACCAGAAACAAAGTCAGTAATTAGCAGTATAAATCTCTCAGTGATTTCAGTAGGTCACGAAATTAACTGGTACAGGCTTCGGACACATCTGCTCTTTTGGCAAGTGGTGGTCTCCATGAGCCTGCTCATTGGCTCGCACTAACCATACGATGGGTCTCGGGGAACTTATTTGCGCTCCCTAAGCTAAACACAGCGCAGCGATGAAACCCTACGATTTCTAAAATGCTGAAGCACGTACGAGGGCTGAGCATTCCCGGTAACTGAGAGGCAGCCTCGCACGGCTCTGAAGCGCTGCGCTATCGCCCTGGGACCCCTGGAAGGAGGGGGATGCGAGAGTTTATTGTGTGTGGCCGCATGCTGCTTTGCAAGGCTCAGATTCAGGAAATTATTCGGAGGTTTAGGGAAGAGGGACCTGGCTGCCATGCCGCAGGCTGCTGTCAGGAAGGGGGCTGTGCCCAAAAGCCAGCAAGGACAGCCCCAGCACCAGAGTTACTGCTCGGTTTTCATCCTGGCCAGAGCTTCACTCTCCTGGTGGCAGAGCAGCAGAGAAGCAAGAGGCTTAAAGCACCAGAAATAGGGAAATGGCGGGGAAGGGAGGAAAACAACAGTTCTGCCTCCTTTTAGCCTCATAGAATCATAGAATCATAGAATCATTAAGGTTGGAAAAGACCTCTAAGGTCATCGAGTCCAACCGTCAACCCAACACCCCCATGCCCACTAAACCATGTCCCTAAGCGCCTCGTCTACACGTCTTTTAAATACCTCCAGGGATGGTGATTCCACCACTTCCCTGGGCAGCCTGTTCCAAGGCCTGACCACTCTTTCAGTAAAGAATTTTTTCCTAACGTCCAGCCTAAACCTCCCTTGGCGCAACTTGAGGCCATTTCCTCTCGTCCTATCGTTGGTTACTTGGGAGAAGAGACCAACCCCCACCTCACTACAACCTCCCTTCAGATAGTTGTAGAGCGCGATGAGGTCTCCCCTCAGCCTCCTCTTCTCCAGACTAAACAATCCCAGCTCCCTCAGCCGCTCCTCATAAGGCTTGTTCTCCAGGCCCTTCACCAGCTTTGTTGCCCTTCTCTGGACACGCTCCAGCACCTCAATGTCCTTCTTGTAGTGAGGGGCCCAAAACTGAACACAGTACTCAAGGTGCGGCCTCACCAGCGCCGAGTACAGGGGCACGATCACCTCCCTGCTCCTGCTGGCCACACTATTCCTGATACAGGCCAGGATGCCGTTGGCCTTCTTGGCCACCTGGGCACACTGCCGGCTCATGTTCAGCCGGCTGTCAACCAGCACCCCCAGGTCCTTTTCCTCTGGCCTCAAAACGTAAGGGAGCGATGCAGTGTTGTATTGCATCAAGTCTTGTCGGCTGTCATGTCAGGCCAGAGGCCAGAGGTCAAGTCCCTGATGCAAACCCATCTCGGGGCTGCTTGTCTCCAGTAAGCCATTCACCTCTCGGCCTGTCGGCAGGCAGGTACAAACAGCAATAAAAGCCGTCAGTCCAACCTGTTTGCCTTTCTCTAGCTATTGTTACGGATGTCACTCGAAGGCTCTGAATTGACCTCTCAGCTCACTTTGGAGGATGAAAACTCCTGAGCTGCTCTTCCAAGGGATTGCGCTTGGGACTCCGGTCCCTTTTCTCACTATTTCATCACAACTTAGAATTATGACTGGGCTGTGTGGCGGTGTCCAGAAGCAGCAGTGCTACATGAAACCATCAGGGCAAGGAGGGCTGGCTCTGCTTGGGCTGGCTCCTAATTCATGAAGCAAATTCAGCTGGCAACTTTCACCTTCTCACATTTGTGTAGAAATCCCAGAGATCCACCAATTACGGAATTCATGGCTGTGATTCCAAATACCTGAGCTTTATAAGCAGAAACCCTAGACCTAGGCTGGACTGCTATACCTTAGGGAGACTTCTAGGGAACACAGTGTAGCAGTAAGTGGGCACATGCGGCTCTTAGAAACCCAGTAGAGTTTGCTTCCTTTCTAGTTTCATTGCAAACCTCTAACATCCCAAGGCCATCAGTGCAAAGGCTGGCTGTAGGATCAGAGAGGGGCTAACAGATTTTGCCCAAAGCAAAGCACGCCAGTGCTAGGCAAGTGTCTGCTCTTTGGGTATTGACACGAGGGGGAATGTCGAGCACTTCCCTAAAAGCAGGGCTAGTGGCTAGTTGTGCTCCGCAGAGGGAAGCCTGCAGAACCATTGTGGCACCAACTCTGTCCTATTCCAGAAGGAAAAGAAAAAGAGAACCAAAGCAAAAAGACTTACTCTTTCTGAAAACTCTCCTCATATTTTACCATTTTATTTGAGCTTTCTCCCTTCCCTTCTTTCTCCCATTTGTTCTCTCTCCAGGCATAAGAGAATATAAAGATGGGACAATAGCAGAGCCAGAATGGTGCTGTGTCCTGCTACCATTTCTTCCGTGGTCTTTGATATGCTTTAGAGTCTAGAGCATAAAAGCTGTCAGTGTTAGGGAACTTGATGCAAGTTTAATGTATCTACACCTCAGCATCTGTGTGTCATAGGATGTTTGGCTTTATGTAAGAAGTGTTTGTTTTATGTGTATCTGAAACATGTATTTTGACAGTGTTTTTGAAAGCTTTTTGGTTCAATATGCAGTTTCCTGTTATGAGGATTCACCCACATATTATAGCCAAAGATGGGGAAATTATTATCCTGAGCCAAATATACTCCTCTATAAAAGACAAACTGAGTTTCCAAATCTGCTTTGTGCATTTTCACATGTAAATATCTCCTACTATTCAGATTGCTCTTTGAACTGTATCAGTACAAAGTAGTTGGTGACAGCCTTTTGATTCCTGGTTAGTATTTTACTCCACAGTCTCATACTGACTACACCGGGCTGAGCACTGGATGCTATACCATACTCCGTGAGGATAGTACAGAGTGACCACATGGTCACCAGGCTCCCCATTTTTGTAACAGTCCTTAACTGCGCAGGTTGTTACTGCACCAGTGAAAGGTGGTTGACTGATCTGGGTGAAGTTTATTGAATTGCAGCTTTCCAGGGCACAGGGCAGCCAAGCCACAGTGAGCTGGGGGGATTAGCAAGCTGGAGCAGATGAGAGCTTTCATCAGCGCTGTGGTGAGGAGGCACGAATGCAATATCTTGGCTTGAGGTGCACTGAGATGCAATGGCTCAGATATGTGTGGGGATTATGTTATACCATACAGCATCACTGCCTTCAACTCTCCCACACTGACTCAGCAGTGGCCTGCTAGCTGGAAAATCATCCAGTTCCCTTTTACGGCCCTGTAATACTTTTAAAGCTCCTCCAAGGGCCTTAAAAGAGTAAGCAAGTCCCAGGAAATCCTGTTTTGCTGACAAGCTATACTGCTGTGTTCTTTTGGTCTTGCCAGCAAGTCTCAAAAATCACTTGATCACTAAAGAGCCACAGCTAAGACCATTGGAAGTGGGTTAGAGAGCTCCGTGATAAAGTGTGTTTGGATTATTTTTCTGTCTTGGAGCTCTGGTAAATGAGATCTAAATGGAGCCATTATACCGAAGCATAGCATTTGTTTCCCAAGGCCATTAGGCACTTTACAGATTTCATCACTGGGGGAGCAGAGCTGGCTGTTTAACTAGCTACAGACCTGCCGAGACGCCCGCCCCTGTTTCTGCTGGGCTTGAGGGCAGAGCCCAGAGGGCTGCGAGCTACCGCTTAGCTCCCTGCTCACCATTGCTGCCCCTCAGTTGCCCTTGACAGTGAATGTGAGTCCCCAGCCAGCCTCTGGAAACATGCAGTTTTAGAGACACAGATCTTAAACTCCATCATCTCGCTGCTCCCGTGGGAGGTTTGCACCCTCTGCTCCAGCCAGCCGCCCTGGCTCACACCAATGGAAAAGCAGGAGCCAGTTTGTGTTTTCAGGGCACCTTGTGGCACCCGCAGCCCCCTGCACCCCCGCAGAGGCACGAGGTGCCCTCTCCCGCTCCGCCTCTCGGTTCACAAGACCTGGACGTGAAGATGGCGACCGCCCTGACGCACCCCGCGCGGTTCAAAGGGAGGCAGTTCGCAGGGGAGCTGATTTTCTTTCTCTTGCACCACGGCCATTGTGCAAGTGTCAAAGGAGCATCCCTCTCATCTCTCAGATTGATGGCATCATCTAGGACTTCCAGCATAGACAAGATAAACTAAAGGCTTCTGCAGACAGGTATGTAACTGTGGAGACAGCAGTGCTGCAGAAGAGGCCTCCGATCAGGGGACTGTTTGTCCCACAGTCGACTCTCTGGCATAGCGGTCACCTTTGACATGACTTGCTGAATAGGAGTTTGTTTTCTAATTTCCATGGTTCAGCCATAGGCCACGCAAAGTAAATACAAGTAAACGGGCAACAGTGTGTTCAAAGGAATATAAGACAAGTATTTGCCCCCTCGGAAGACGGTTTGGGTAGTGTTCACATGTGAATCAATCTGGTTTGGGTCTTTGAAGTGATTTTGGTTAAGAAGAGCGGGGCAGAGTACTGAAAATCAACGAGGTCAACAAAACATTGCCCATCTTTTGGGACATACTCTGGAGGCGAACTGCTGGCATGCTGCTGCAGAGTTGCCAGTGGTGCTGTCGTGGAGATGTGAACTCCCAAATCATTTAATAAGAGAGGCTCCCCTGGTAGCAGCACCCAGCCCCGGCAGCCCAGGAGAGGGGTGCTGTCAGGTCAGTGCTTGCCACCATGTCCTTTTCAGGGCTCTTCCCTTACCCTGATTAGCCTTGCAGGCACATCTCTGAACGTGACAGTGCTGTGTCATCGGGCATGGGTCAGATCAGTGGGTTTAAGTGACTTCAAGCTGTACTTAATACATAAAGACTTCACTCCCTGCCTGGATGCACCACTACAAGTTGTCAATCTCTTCCACACAATCCAGGATGGAAACAAACTCAGGCAGCAGAAACTGAGACTTGCGGTTTCGGAAGATGTCCTTTTGCAGGTTGCTTGAGTCGCAAAGGGAAGCCTTTGCCAGGAGCTTTAGGCCGTTTCCAGCTCAACACAGCTGCCAGACTGGCTGCCCTGTGAAAGGCTGTTTTTCTTTGCTTGTTTGTTGTTGTTTTGGTTTTAAATAAGTGCCTTCTTTTTCTATTGTTGCCTTTGAAGGAAGGAAAATATCAAGTACCATAATTAATGTTTCTTTAAGTGTTACAGAAATACCACTATGCATATCCTATCAAAATGCTGCCCGGCTAGGAAGCCCATCTTGTGGAGGCTCTACCTTTCCCTGGCACCTTAATGCTTTTATCATTATACGCAACTTTCTTTCTGCTAACGCACAGCATATCCCTTTCAGGGAGACAATCTGATATTTTTAGCAATTTGTGATCTGATTGATTTGGTCACTGTCACTCTTCTCCTGAAATTCAGAGTGTGCTAATCCTATACATAAGTAAAGAGTATTTGTCAACATGAGTGACACGTGTGGGATGAGACAAAAATGTGGATCCCAAGTGTGGCTGGTCAGTGATCATTCCACTACAGATTTCACAGTGCAATGTATAAAATGACTTCAGCGAAGACGACAAGTACGCTCATTTCTAACTTGCTTGTCTATAGTAATTATTTATTTCCTGTGCTTATTAGCAGTAATAGCTAAGTAGAGACTGTGTAGATCATCACAGATTTTTAAAGGATTTTAGTATCTTTTAGGATAAAAGCAATCACCTGAACAAAAGAAATCCTTACTTTAAAATAGGCAGATTCTTCTGAAAAGCTGCAGATGAGAAAAGTGCATCTTTTGTGCCTTGCAGACTCATCAGGAAAGGTAGAGGCTGGTGAAAGAGAGGATGTGTTGTTTTTGTAACACAGGGAAACTCAGTGTGCAAATGAATGTCACAGAGCAGGCAGGTGCAGGCAATTTCATAGTGGAGCTCCTGAAATCCTGCTGAAAAAGCCACGAAGTAGCCATTCACTTATTCATAGTTAGCCTCACTCCCCTCCAGCAGCTCTGCTAACATGGCGGGACTGAAAAGCCACTTCTGAGGTGAGGGAAAGGCACGTGGTTGATGTCTCGGCCATTTTAAAGATGATCGTAAAGCTAGTGAGGCCAGTCCTGAAACCCAGTTGTCATCTGAAATCCTGGTAGTGCCTAACTGAGCCTGAAGAAATGGGACAGGAACTGGCATAGGCACATCCCTGGAGCCACTGGGGCCAGAGCCCTGGTCTCCCCCCGTTATGAGGCTGGCGTTTGCTGTATGAGCGCAAAACCAGGTGGGGATAAGCCGGGGGAGAGGGGAGCTTCTGTGTGGCTTATCCCAGTGAAAATGCAGAGCCTTCTCCAAGAGTATTGCACCCTGCAAACCTCTCAGGAAGGCTGTCTCTCAAGCCTGAGCTTAGCAAATATATGCACATGTAGGCACATGCAGACACACCTGTATACACACACACTACTCCCTGAGGCTCCTCTTGCTGCTTGGTATGTGGGAGTGTGGGATAACGTGTGGAGAAAGGCAGCAGCAACCAGAGGAGAAAGACAAGCAGGAGCAAACCAAGTTTCCTTGCGTTGCTTCCTCGGTGGCCAGGGCACAGATGTGCTCCGCCTGCTGTCTCATCTTTTGTTAACTCCATCTCCCACCCCTCTGAACCTCATTAACTGGTTACAGAAAAGACGGCACTGATTATTACCCCAAGTGATAATCCAATTACTTGGGATATAAAATGTCTGTGTCTTTATACAACAGAGTTCAGAGCAACCACAGCTGGTTGGAAAAGGAGTGAAAAAAATCACAAAAACACCCCCAAAACTTTTTCCCTCCCCTGACCCATGGGTTCAGTTTCCAGCCAGCCCTAACTGCTGGTCACAGCACCCTTCTGGGACAGCCTCCTCCGTAATCCATTCCCTCAGCGCAGACCCCTGACATTCCCGACTGACACCAGAAGGGCCCCAGGGAGGGAAAACAATGGCGAGGGGTACAGCACATAGACTTGGTGGACAGGGCAGCAGAAGCGATCCCGGGGTTACTGCTGAGGCGAGCCTCTTGCCACGTGCTCGCTCCTGCGGCGTTTTGACTCCAGCGACTGCAGACCCCCTCAAGGTGCCCGAAGCTGATATCACTGGGTACAGAATTTAAATGCTATAAATGTAATTTCTTGCCCAACATGTACAAAAATAATTTCAATTCAGAATGATGAGGGAACTTCTCACGTGGCTAATGTCACTGCCCGTATGCCCAAGCTTTGAAGGGGTCCCTGGGAAAACCCTTATCTTTTTTAGTAAGAACAAGCAGTGATGCACTGCTAAATAAGACTCTGTTTCAGCTGCTGATGTTCTGGCACCAAACCAGAACATCAAACCAGTTTCTGTTCTACAGCAACAATTATTTTGCATGCGTCTGGAAAGGAAGTCCTACAAGGATGAGACAAAAAGCAAAGCAAGTTGATTTATCCATTCCAAAACAACTTTGCAGAGACATTGCTGTGATGCAGCAGTGCCAAAAAAGTCTGTATAAAGTCCTGGGCTTTCCCGGCTGAAGGAATCCAGTACCTAAGAAAGATGAGCGGTGCTTATTTATTTTGCTTTTTGCTTTCTCCTGAGGAAGATTGTGAGGAGGGTGTGATTTTGGTGGAAGCTGAGGTTGCAGGAGTAATGGGAGGGTACAAAGGGTTCATTGTTGGGCCAGCAATCTGTCACGGGGAGGGCTGTCAGAGGAATCTCCAAGGGGCCGGCAGTGAAACGCCGCCACTACGTCGCAGAAGGAGACTTTACCTCACCTTGGGCTGCCCAGCCCCGCTCCCCGGGTGGGACCACCCGCCAGCAGAGCGGTGGGGCGGGCTGACCCGCCGCCCTAAATCACTGGCAGAGGTAGAGCGGCACGCAGGGCGAGAGGGCCTGCGGGTCGGGCGGGGAGGGAGCCGAGATTTATAACTATACAGTATTTCTCTCTTTTGAAAATTAAATGGCATGTTAGAGAAAATAAAAGAGGGTTGACGGGAGGGGGTGAGCCCGTGCACGACCAGTTCAGCCTTCGGGGCTGAGTGGACGAATGGTTTAAGTACAGCAATTAAGTTATTGTGGTGGAGGGAGAGGGCTGCACCAGGAAGGCACGCTTGGTTTTTGCAGGTCTGTGGTGGAGCTCCTGTCCCAAAGCCGGGGGCAGCGTGCCGGGGCTATCAGTGACCCTCCTGTCCCCCAGGTGCCCGCAGCGCAGCACGGGCAGGGATGGCAGCCTGCACCCACCGATGCTCCGGCCCTCGGAGCGGCTTCGCTGGGCTCAGCTGCCAGCTGCCTGCGGGGACACCAGCCCTTGGGCTTCATCGGTGAAAGAGGCTGAATTGGTGAAGAAGCAGGTTTTGTGTTTGCAAAGGCAATGAAAGCTTTGAGTTTTTCATCAATACCTGTGCAACCGGCATTTTGGTGGCTTGTGAGGAAGCATTTGGTGGTGATTTACTTTGGTAAAACACATTTGTCCCCTGGGATGGGAAATGAAGTGCCAGGCAAGAAGACCCTGCTGCACCTTGGAGCCTGCCTGAACGTCCCAGGCCACCGACAACTGGTGTAAAGCAATACGGCTTTGCAGAGGGCAATCCTGCAATGGCCAATTTACATCAGCTGAGGATCCAGGCTTTTGTATCATTGAAGACATAGTAGAAAAAAATCTGTTGTGAATGAAGGAAGCTCTGGCTAAAAAGTCCCAACAAGTTAGCTCTTTATTCTTTATCAGTGAAGTCTGCACACAATGAAAACACGGACAAGGGAAATTTGCACAGCATTTAACTTAGGTCAAAAAAACAAGTAATTTGTTAAGTGGCAAGGGCACCAACGCGTGCCATGTCACGCTGGATTTTCTTTAAAAATAAAAAAAATAACAAAGTTAAACTTTCAGTCAACCTGAAAATATTTGCTTTTTATGGGGGCAGTGCGGAACGAATGGGACAGCAAATCTTTCTTCGGTTGCTCGTTTACAGAGACTGAAAAGCTCTATAGAGACAGTGGGAAAAGAAGGAAAAAAGGAGGGGTTGCAGCGAGGGAGGGAGGAGGAAAGGAAGAAAGAAAAAGAAAGAAAGAAGAAAGAAAGAAGGACAAAAGGAAAGAAGGAAAGAAAGAAGGAAAGAAAAAAGAAAGAAAGAAAGAAAAGAAAGAAGAAAGAAAGTGAAAGGAAAAAGAGAAAAAGAGAGGGAAGGGAAGGGAAGGGAAGGGAAGGGAAGGGAAGGGAAGGGAAGGGAAGGGAAGGGAAGGGAAGGGGGGAGGGGCAGAGGAAGGAAAAAAATGCATATGAGCTCTGAGGTTCTTTGCTAATACAAGATTATCAAAAACAGTTAAAAAATATACCAAGCTGAGAAAGCAAACTCCTTGGACTACCTGATGCATTTCTCACTGATGACTAGACAGGGTTCTCTTGCAGAAACAGACACTGCAGGATCAGGAACTCAAATGGAAGAGGAAACATGAAATCTCCCCAGGAAGGAAAGCAGGAACTGTCCAGAGGGAAGAGGGGAACCCTGATGCCCATGCTGTAGCATGAAAACTTACAGGTGTAAATTCCAATTAAATGCCAGGCACTCATTCTCTCTAATTTTTCCAGTTTAGCTGATTGCTCAAGTTTGGAAAATATTACAAATGAACGACTTGTGAATTCTCAGAGGAGTTGATGACTGGTCATTGGAAATGAGTTGTTTTACTGAACTCATCTAAACTCACGTGAAAAGGGGAACCATCAAAATAGATATTCTCATTGCTATTATTTTTCCCCCTTCTGGTACTATTCCACAGAAATGAAAGTTTTCCCTTCCCCTTTCAAATTTGCATTCCCTGATCCTTGTCATTAATAATCTTGTTTCTGTGCTTAATTTGGATTTCTTCTCCAGTTTCTCAGAATATTTTCATCCCGTCCCCCTTACTGACAACAGACCCTTGTTCACCCAGCAGACATTTCTATTTATTTACATTTTAAATTTCATTCTTCCCCTTCCCTTTCTGAATGCAAGTTCAGAAATCCAGACAGCTCTTACTACCTATGCGAATGTGAAAGCCCATTTAATCTGCACTTTGCTGGCCAGAATCACTGTATTTTAAGGTAGCAAGGGTGTATCTCTATCTCTATTGCTATGTCTAGTTCCATCTCTGTTTCCATCTATCTCTATCTCTATATTTAATATACATATGCACATTCCCAGTGCTTTTGAAATGTCTTTCATCCTATGAATTACTGCCCAAAATGATGAAGTAAAACAATGCTGTGGTATAACCTTGCACTGCCTTTTGCTCACACTCTGACACACACACAGGCGCACGCACACACACAGACACAACGGCGCGGGGAAAGCAGGAATGCGGGCGAGTTTTGACCTCCAGTGTCCACACAATGAGCCACGGACGATGCAGAAGGTTGGCTGCTTCTATACAGACCTGCTTTTGTGCTCTTGTCCAGGGCTTGATCCTTGGAGCCCTGTGTGCTCAGTAGACGCCAGAGAGATAGATGTGATCTGTTAGCCTCATCCAGCGCCGGCAGCTGAGCCATTTTCACACAGGCAGGCAGGTATGGCAAAGCCTGGGTAACAGATGAGAACCCATGGGGAGCTCTTGACTATGGAGAATGAAAAATCAAAAGAAACCATATTGGACACAGATACAAAAGGAGTCCCCTGTTCCTTTTCTATCCCCCCTTGTTTCTTTTCTCCTCTTCCTTACCAGGCTGTAATGAATGTGGAAAACTGCTTCCCCCCTCAAAGTATTTGAGGACATATAGATTCCAGATGCTATTCTATGCAAATACTTCCACTCTCCCTTGCCCAGCAGCATCCTGAGTTAACCCTTCTGCCTAGCTGTCTGCTGCCCGTCGCTTTCCATGCTGTGGTAAGAAAGAAAAAAAAAACTTTAAAAAAACCCCTTAATCATTATTCTCAAAGGACAGATTTACACCCTACATAGTACATTTGGGCTCAGCACAGCTGGAGGCACAAAGCAGCAGTTAACACATTTCTGACATTGAAGTTAGTTTGACGTTTTAATCATGTAACATCATGAAAAAAGAGAGGGTAATTCCTAATAGTGTTAACACCCTGAGCTCTCTCTTGAAATCACTGTTTGTAGCATGTCCAGAGTCAGACATTTGTCCCAGTGAAAACAGTCTGTAGAAGACTTTTGGCATAAATTCATGCAATTTAAAAGGAATTAAAGGAGCATACATAAAGCACAGGAAACTTAAAGGTCTGTTCCTCGGACAGCTGTGAGTCTTTTGTCTCCCACTGGCAGTTTTGTGAGCCTTGCTTCACACCGGCCATAACCCAAAATGTTTTTGCTTGGTAATTAATACAGGAATGATTGCCTTACTCCTAGTGACTGCCACTTATGTACAAGCCTCTGAAAGCCTTTTCCATATCTAAGAAGAAGAGAGAGATGTGGAGAGCAACAGGAATAGCTAATCTAAGTGAAATAACTTTTCTTTCCAAAGAAAAAGAAATGCCTCTCCTGAGATTTTATCTCCTGAGATTCTTCTACCTCCTAAAATTGCTTTCATGGGCTTCCTATTTATAATCCCTTAGCTCATGAACATGTCTATCTGGATGCACATACCCCAGGATCACCCTAACAAGAGCAGCAGTGCAGCTTTAGGGTTTTGATCAGTATGAACTACAATTTGATTTTATCCCTCCCTGAACTCAAAAATAGATCACTTAGTTTTGTTGTGGCAGATTGATGGTAAGATTTGAGAGAGTACTGTAAGAAAAGGAGGTCTCAGGTATGAGCACAGAAGGCTCAAACATTCAGACATTTACTGATAGACAGATATCTTCTCCTCCACCAAATAAATACACTTTTTGCACAGCTCACACACACTGTGATTCCCAGCAACAGCCCTCTCTGCATCTGGTCGTGTGGGAATGACATACTTATGAGGCTGTTTTGTTAGTATTTCATTAGGCTTTCCAGGGTTGCCTTAAGTTGTAAGGTATATTCTGCTCCATGAAATGTGTTTTCTCTAATTTGCACTTGAGGTCCAGCATAGAGATGACATGGACTCTCTGTATTGACTTGCACTAGGTGTCAGGAACACACAATACTTCTTTATGAGCCCTACTTTGATCATACAATGCAAAAGCATCTTAAAAGTTGGGGGTTCTTACCACGTTGGTTGTAACCTTTTTTTTACAATCTTCCCAAAAGAAACCACTGAATGAAGAAAATGTGCTAAGCAATCAAATGAGTCGTGTGTTGAAATAGTTTCCCCTGTTTCCTAAGTGACTGGTGGAAGGGGACTAAGGATGCTCATCAGATTTTCAAAACAAGTTTGCTCCTTCCTGTTTCAAGCAATCAGCTGAATGGCAGTGAAGACCATATTTCTGTTTATTTACATATTCATTTTAGCTTGCATGGATAAAGTGGAATTTTTAATCTATTGAAACTCTCAAAGTCCTTAAAGTGGAGGTCTGGTATTTACTTACCTCACATAGATGGTGTGACACTAGATTAAGAACTTTATATGTCTGTGAGAGGTGGTAACCATTTTATTTGTTCTCAGTTATGCTGGTTTTGTTTAAGAAGCAACTGATAGGAATCCCCTGAAGGATGGCAAACTTGAAGATGAACCCGAAGCAGTGAAAATTAACTGAAGGGATTAAAAAAACCCCACAGATTGGCTACATGTCTATGTGTAACAGCTTCCAGTCTGTGCTGGATTTACTCCAAACCCAGAATTTCACTGATTTTGCTGATTTGTAACTTCTGCTAACCTGATGTCTGCCTTAGAGCCCATGGGAATCCTGTCTTTCTGTTGATTCCAGCAAAACATTCTGAGAAAAAGTAATCATCTCCTTTCCCTGAGACACCCATTCTCTCTGATCTTTATTTCTGTGGTGACTTACCAGGCTCCAGTCTTGCTGGTCTTCCTGATGCAAACCGACAAATAGAAGCATAAAAGCAGCAGAAGCATCGCAATGCTACCCGAATGCCTCTTCTCAGCCACAGGCCTGTGTCAGCCTTGCTCCACTGGCCATGAAAAGGGCAATAGAAACAGACTGTGAAGACCGGTAGTCGTATTCTTTGTGACTTGAATTTGGTTGTGAGCTATGAAAAAGGTGAGAGTTCTTCCATAATTCCTCAAGAAACAACCTTCTCCACACTTAATGAAAGCAGAACAGAACCCACCCCATCACAGGTGCAACTGGACAAAAGCATTAGAGGTAAATAGTCACTTCTAGCTAGAAGATGGGGAAGGGTCACCTCATCTGTTTCTCTCCTCCATACAAATCCTTATTGTTTTACATTTGTGCTCTAAAAAAATGTGCGTTGGGCGTGGGGTAGGTTGTTGTACATGTGACTTTGTCTCTTGTAAGTGCTTGTATGTGCCAGAGTTTGCTGGCATTTAAATTTCCTCCAGGAACTGTGTTTCTCTCAACACAGAGGAAGTGTTTCTCTGTGTATCAAGTACCTTCTTCTTATCTCCACTTTGAATCCTTCAGTAAGAGCTTATTGTGCTCCTCCGTAATCTCAGTGCCTGCCTTGCTCAGATTTCTGTATCTCAAAACAGCCTCCATATGCTCTTCATACCTCCATTTGGTGTCCAGACTCCCTGCCATGGAATATCTGTGTCCTTCCAGGCTGCAACTCCTTTCTCTTCAGAGACACTCTCCTGCCTTCTTTCTGATCTGGATTTGGGATTTAGTTTATGATGCTTCTCAAACTTCTGGAAATAGCCTAAACTCAGAAGCGGTTCAGCCCTTACTGACTGCCTTGATTACCCAAACTGGTAGGAAAGCTGTCTTTCCAACAAACTCCACTGCTGAAGTTATCACAGCAAGGTCTTCCCTGGGTGTGCTGTTTTCTAGTGACAAAGATGAGAAATCTCAGAGACTGGGAGCTTGGTAGAAGTAACGGAGGCAGCTCATCATTAAAAAAAATGTTGCTCACCAGTCTCAGTTGATAAATGAGGGACCCCAAAATACTGTAGCATGTGCACTTGGTGTTCTAGGTGTTGCTGCTACGGTGATTCTTTCCAGAAGATGGGTGGGTCAATTGGTAACTTAAGCAAGTGGAACTTAAGCAAGACATATGAAGAACGTTGAAAATGGTCACTAATCCAAAAGCCATAGAACAGCAGATGTTAGACCTAGGAAATGGCTGAGGTAATTGGTCTTATATTTGCATCTGGTAAACTGGTGGAAACAATGTGGAGGATTTTGACATTTGTAAAGGTGGATTCACGCTTATGAAAATTTTTATATTGTCTTTGGAAATAGATGTGGAACTTCATGGAATGAAATGGAGCTTCAGAGCTTTCCCAAAGTGCAAGAACTAGAGGTCCCCAGCCTGGGAGTGGTCCAGTGTACAGATATTCAATGTGCCTAAGAGGCAGTGTGTTCCACTGAAGTGAGATCCACTGACCAGAAATACAAAGTAGTATGTATGAGAAGCTTTATTGGAAATCTAACTGCTAATGGAAGAAGCTTGTTGAAACCTTATACTTTTCAGAATCTTGTGGGTTTTATGAGATGGTAATTCACAGATATAAAAACAGTTCAGCACATATCATCATCTGAATGTGTCAATATCATAAAAAATAATGGAGAGCTCCTTAATCTAATATAGTCAGACTTTCCATATGGCCTGGCATAAAATATTATGAAAGAATCTGAGAATTAGGAATGAAAAATATTGCTGAGAGACAGGAAACAAAGAATAAATGGCATTTTGTCATTGTGACACAAGCTAATGATGGTCTCTCCCAAGGTTACGTGCATTATGTTTCATGTTGTAAAGCTAGTTGGAGAAATACTGGTGCTGGGACTAAATAGTTCCCCACAAACAAAAATGTCTCACAAAATCTGATCAATTCAATTTGGAAAAAATCTGGAGAAAGAAAAGTTCTGCCATTTTTCCATTTGAATGATTGGGAAATAAAATATCCATCTTGCATTTGAATAGATTTTCTTTCAAAAAAATAAGGATTTGTCTTCAAATGCTATGTTGTGCCTTTTTATGACTTATAATTAGAAAAAACAAATCTGAAATTGAAACTTGATCACGTTTGTGTAGATGAAGTATTTTAGGTAAACCCAATGATTCTTCTTCTATAATTTTCCTTTATAGATAATTTCAAACTAAAGACCCATGCAAGACAACACATAGCACGTTGGCAAAAAAACTGTGGTGCCAAGAATTGAAAAGTTTATTAAAGGAAAAAATATTATACATATTAGAGGAAAAATATCAATGTGCAACTGCAGTCAAAGAAACAATATTAAGGTACAATGAAAAATTGACAGGAATAGTATCAAGACCAGTGCTGGGACCTGTTTTTATAACAAAACAAATGTCAAGGAGATAAAAAAGTCTGGGATTGCCTGTTTTAGAAAGACAATTGATAAAGGAAAAGGAGAAGTAGGAAATTCCAACCATGACCAATAATAGACTAGATGGAGCTGGTGCGTGATCTGGCATGGTATTTCCAGAGTGGCAAAGCCCAAGCAAGTAGCTCTAGTAAGACCTACCTTAGAGAGACAGCATAGCTTTGAACCATGGCTGGGATTTGAGGATTTGTGTTTTAGAAATCCCTGGTGTTATTTCTGCAAGCTGCTGGGAGAGAGCAGGTCTGCTGGAGGGAAGAACTTGTTTATGAAGAAGTGAGATTGGCTCCCCAATGAAAAGCATATCACATAATGGGGGAGGACATTGCTAACTCTTTCAGATGCTGAGATGGTCGCCCATGCGTCTCAGCTCCTTTGGTCCCTGAAGCACCATCACAGGCCAGCTCTGCCTGCCAGTGCTGCCATGCTGATGGCTTTGATGAGTGCTAAGCGCACTCCAAAACGAAAAACAGCACTGGTAGATGTAAAACAGGAGATTGATTATTGACATATTTTACTATTGACAGCTCACTTCTTTCTCTCCCTTTCCTGTCTGTAATTTCTCTGCAGAATAATTTGGATAAGCATTGCTATATCAACGCCTACATATAAAGGAGGGGAAATGTTCTTCTTCATGAGTGGCTAAAAAGAGCTGAAACTTCAGGTTAAATTCATCTGCTGGGCAAATTCCCCTTCTAAATCTGCAAAATAGCAGCAACAAAAAGTTCTTGGAACTCATCAGCACAGGGGGCAGTTTAATTACAGACTTTAGAGTAATTACAAGTAAGAAAAAAATCAAAATGTTACATTTAGGAAGCATGAGCTCTCCCTTTGGGGTTCACAGAAGTGTTTGAAGTGTTTAGGAAGGGTTCTGATTTAACGCCCAGTGAGGGGTTCGTTTGTCAGTGTTGCACTGTCACATACAGGGTCGCTTCCTTCATTAGTCCAGCGATAGCCCAAGCTGTCCATGCAACCAAAGTGCATTCAGAGCTCGATATAAGCTCTGTGTAAGATTAATAATATGTTCCTGATTTTCCATATTTTATCTCTATTTCAGAGCAGGTTGGCTTGCCCCACCAGTTAGGGAAGGGAAAAAGCAATCGTAGGCGATTGTTGTTCCTAGCTCTGCAGAGCACACATGGAAAATCATGTCCTGAGCGGTGCAACTCATGTCCTACATGGTCTCATCTATGGGCCAGGCAAGGTAATTTAATTTCACTCAGACCCCAGACATTGCTATTATTATTTGATCTGTGCTTCCCCACCAGTCTATCAGCATTAAAGAAATGGTTTCTCATCATTATGGTGCCTCATGACAAGAAGGATGGTGCTGAAGTGACTGACATCACCTCTCCTTGCTCTGTAACATATCAGGTCATTTGCCCATCATATTCATTCTCCTGGAAAAAAAAAAAATAAAAACAGCAGTTCCCATTCCAGCCTATTTTGGGAGTCTTTCCTTACCCAGGTTGTATTCTGGGCATGAACTGGATAAACTCAATCAATGCAAAAAAGACTCATTGATGTCAAATAGATGGTTCCTAGTCCCAGATGTGTCATGCTCAGTTAGTGAATAACAGAGTGTCAAATAAAGCAATAAATCTTCTTACTTGCTGACTGCTGTGCAGGGCTGCCATGCGAAGACACTCACACGCTCACTAATTCTGTGTGATGAGTGAGGCTGGCTGCATCCCCATCATTTCCAGAGGCCAGCAGAGAGGTGCAGACATACTGAGTTGGGACAAGTGCTGGATCACTGTCCCTTTCTCCACACCTTGAGGCCATTATTGGAACTCTGACAGCAATATGCCACAGAAACACTGTCAATTTTAAGCTTGATTTCAGCGAGGCTGTTCGTGGTGCTAGGTGGTGCCTAGAGCAGGAAGAAATGGTGCAGATGGGCTATGTGTTTGCTAAATAATTGACATTGTTCTCACTTCTTAGCAAATATTCATGCCGGGGGACACTCTGGCGTGCTCTGGGCAGAGGGTACCAATGGATAGGACGCAGGGAGGAACTCCAGCATGGACCACACCGAGTCCTTCACCCATGTTCTGGATGAACCATACTGAAAGAAAAATGAATGCAGTATTTGGGGCCAACCAATCTTAGAGGTCTGTGTTCAACTCCTGGATAAGAAAGCTGAGGCAGCCTAACGAGATGATAGGTATTGGCAAACCTGTGGTAGAAGCCACTGATTCACTCCAGACAAAAAGCTGACAGAAAGGTCTCTGGGCAAAAGCATGAGAGCAAGGAGTCTTAAATACCTTCAGGACATTTCAGTGGGAAGGCAAAAGTGAGGGATCAAACCTCAACAGGTTGTTGCACAGCCCCCGAGTCTAAAAATATTTTGTATTGCTGCCATGTGGTGACGATCTCCAGTTGATAGCGGCCTGCCTGTAAAATTTTGTTATCCAGAGTCCTAAATTGTGTTAGGACTGTGAATGGAGAGACTTCTTACATCATGCAAGGACACTGGGTGTCATAGATGGAATCCATTAAAAAATCAGCCCTTAACGCTTTCTAGTGTAATATGTAATCAGGTGTTCATGTCGATAAGCCAGTATCAACATGATCATCAGCCAGCATCATCAAGAAGCAAATCCTGAGTATTAACAATTTCCATTTATGCTTCAGCCCCTTCTGGCAGTGGGGTTTGCCTGTGTCCATGCCTGTGTGTGGTAGCTGACTCCATGTCTTTCAGTGAAGGATGTCTGACTTGCCTCACATTACACTTTGCTCCTCTGTTCAGTTTGGGTGAATTATGCTGCACACTTGCCATCTCCCTTTGTTTTTTTTTTTGCCCATGCACCTTTGGGTGTACTTGAGAAAAGAAGCAATGCTGGGGGCAGAGAAGAAATGTAGTTTTTCAGTTTACTTGGGTTGTCAACACCTAGTGCCCCTGGAGACCCAGAATTACCACTGGCATGAAGTGTCAGCACTTGGAAATGAATGCTGTCATTTAACAGAGAATAAGCAGGCTGCTCAGGACCACTGTTGGAGTGCACAAAGATTTTGCTTTGAAGTAGTTACTGTAGCCTCCATTCAGAAAAGCATGTGAGTCCATGCTTCATTGTAAAGTTTTATTTTAAAAATTACTCCAACAGGACTTCAGTGCATGTACCTAAACCAGAGCAGAAGAGGAAACCTTATTGCCAGGAAGGACTGTGGACACCTGCACCCTTTGGCCAACACCAGCAGCAATGGGGAGCTTGGGCAGCCTGCCGGTCACTTGTGATGTGTCTGGTACATTGTGGGTGGGTTTCTGCTGTTAATGATGGCAGAAGGTGAAGAGAAGCAACAAGACAACACTGCAAGACTTAGGTTTGTCCCTTGGAAGTGTTTGCAACTTGGCTATTTTTCTGGGAAGTGGGTTTGGATTTGGGGTTCACTTCTTTCTGTTTCAGGACAGTTACAGCTGGTGAATGTGTTCTGGACAAAGCAAGATGACTTCCTTCAACTGTCTTACCTCTACCTTAATTTTTCTCTAAGATTAGTCTCGCTGTAAACAGTTCTTCAAGCCTCCAGAGCGCTGTACAGTTAGGAGTCCCACTTCTATGAGGAGAGCAAGTGCGTCACTGCTCTTACAGCCCTGAGTCAAACATTAAGGTGCATAAGCACAGCTTTTGTTTAAGCATGTCACTAAGTCCATTGCCTCCAGAAAGCTAGGTGTGTGCAGAATCAAGATCTCTGCCCATAAAAGTGAAAGGGATAGCCAAAGGGGACTGGGAGCATGGTCAGGGGGCAAAGCAGAAACAGAAATCTCAGTCTCTCTTTCCTGAACCACAGGCCAAAACACTCTGCCTCCTTTCTAAGATATTTTGTTTCCTGTCTATCACTTAACATGGAAAATCTCATACTATTTCACCTTACTGAAAAGAAAGGGTATGTTTTGTAAATTCTGTAACAAACCCTTTTCTTTCCTCCCCTAACTCAAATATTCAGTCACTTTAAAGGAGGTAAAGGGAAAAATAGAGGGGAAAATGAGGAAGTGCAGCAAAGGCTTTGATTTGTCTGTGGCATAAAACTGGATTATAATGTCATTTGCTAACTGACAGATCATTTAGTGTCCTGGAAGAGTCTGTTTTCACACCGCTGAAGCTCTCACAGGGGAATTCTGTGTGGGCTCCTTATTGTCAGAGCTATTTTTCACCCAATTTGTTTCCAAATGATGTCTAACCTGAGGTCTTCCCACTGAGAGGGCTTTAAGCAATGATTAATGAGAAGTATTTTGCCAGACCCACCTGGGGAATGGCCCATCTGCGAACTCAGGTAAGATGGAGCTGCCTACAAGGCATTGGCTTGTGAATGGCAGGCAGCTTCCCATTGCTTGAGGCACAGGCTCACAGCAAAGGCAAGGTGTTCACTGTTTGTGTCTCAGTGATTCATAAAAGGACTGGAGATAAATGTCACTCACTCTATCATTAACGTCTAGTTTGAAGAAACAATCTCCCTCTCCAGGGACTGATCCCCTTCCTGTTCCATATTCAATTATATTATGCATTCAGCATATGTACAGCATCTACGTGGGATATATTTGAAGAGACCTAAGATCGCCAGCTGTGCTAAGTCTATTTAAAGGTGGCAAGTTAAAGCAGACACGTTTTCACACATCCACCTGGCTCTCAAATACTTTCTCGTTTGAGCTACGAGCTCTCGTCCCTTCCTTCCAGTGGTGACTCTGCATGCAGCTACACGTTCACCCCTACCTGTGTCAACTGCATGGTAAAGCAAGTGGGAAAACTGTGATTTTTAGTCTATATTCATTTCGGCAATTGGACAGGTTTGTTCTGCCAGAAAATCCAATTATCCCTGACCTCCAAAATGGAGATCTTTTCAAACTTGACCCTCTTAGTTGCGTGTAGGCAGGACAACCTTATCTTTTACTTTCCTGAGAGACTTCTCATGCACATAACATTGCTAATAGTAAATGTGAATTTCTTGGTAGCTGCCTAAAACGATCATTAAAATGCTCACATAAAAGTTAAGAAGCCCTGAAAATTTGGTTTCTCTCTATATTTATGAGGCTGGAATCTGAGCATATTTCTTACAGAATAATTTCCCTCGCTTGATTTATGTGGAAGCTCCAGGCTCAGTCATCATCTGGAAATACATTCCTATACAGTCTGTGTCATTTAAATGCAGCATCCTACTGTCCCGTCTGTCAAGACCAAAACATAATGGGTCCAACTGTCTATGAATAAAACAGATTGTTTGTAGGGAATATTTATTGCCGATAAAGAGCAAGAGTTTATATTGGCAAAAGCCGTCCTTCTTGTAAATAGCTAGAGGCTCCCGACATCCCCTGACTTTCAGCAGCGTTTATTCTGTTGTGGATCCAAAACATTTCTCACTCACGGCTTGGCAAGACAAGTTTGACAATGGTTTTCTAACCAACTGTTGTGACACTGGTGGTGCATTTTGCCTGAAATTTCACCTGCAAAGCAATCTCCCACTTTCTTTAACTACTTCTCTTGCCAGCAACATGTTTACCATGATTTAGATGTCTATTATACGCATGAACGACTTGTCTACTTAATTTCATCAAAAAAATGAACCCTCATAAGTGGCACAGATGCTGGTATGATGGTAATCAAATTAGGTTTTGGACAGGTTTATGGCCACTTGCTGTCAGTTAAGCTCTCTTTGGCTATCTTCACTCCTAATACAGTTTTGATGGTGATTAATGGCTCCATTAATACACTGTTTGTGCTGTGATAGACACCACATTATGGTCTTGTTTGCTGACCACAGCTGATCATGTATTTTTGTAAACTCAGTTCTGAAGAAAATATTAGTCATATTTAACATGTCGCCATTACATATTGCCATGCAGAAGTCACACAGAGAGACCTTGCTCTTATACCCTCCTCACCACGGATGAGCTTCTGTGCTGCTAAGAGAGGCAGAAGCCCTATGAAGAATGTGCTTGGACTAAATGTTCATCAAGTTTCCTCATGCTGGGAACATGCCAAGGATCTCGCTACAGTGAGTTTTCCTAGCTAGTCTGCCAGGCTACTCGTCCTCCTTTTCTCTCTCACATCCTTCCAACTTAATTTCTTTGTCTTGAGATCCAGGAAAGATGGGTGGAGTTTTCGGATTTTTTTGGTTGTTTGGGTTTTTTTCCCCTTTTCTAGACCTCTCTGTGCTCATTTTAACATCCTCCTCTCAATTATCTCCCTTTCACAGGCTTTTCTGAGCTGTCCACAATCAACAAGTGAGACAAGTCAAACCTTTTTTAACTCATTGTCATCCATTGCCACTCTACCACTAACTCTATGGAAACAGGGTAGAAATTGATATTTGGAGGATATAACTTAATAAGTTGTTGGTCACATTAGCGATGGACAAATTACAGCTGGAAGGAGACCATGGGAGGTAAAAAGTGCCACTGAATTTCCCACAATGCGTGCTGGGACTCAGTGCAAGAGCAATGTCTGGGTCAACTTCTGATATTAAAAAAGCTGTAGCTATTTTTTTAACCTAAGTGTCATTGTGAAGCAGACTTTATTGGGGAACAGTGCTGGAGACCCTGGCATTTTGCCATCCACCCTCATCTCCCTGCATACCCACAGAAGCACACATGTGTATTCTCAAACTATTTGCTTGCAAATGAAATAGTGCAGGGCACTGGAACAAGCCCGCAAGTTCCTTTTTATTAACCAGTGAGGAACAGGAAGAAAATGATGACCCTGGAAAGACGCAAATGGACATATTAGAGATATTTCCACCGATTTTTTAAAGTAGTTGAAGAAATATGGGGGCTTTGTTTTGTTTTGTTTTCCTCCAGTAATTAAGCCTAGTTTCTTTCTAGCCGTATTTGATTTTTATGTTCATCTGTGCACTCGCCTAAACCCCACCCACTTGCTCCTCTGCAAATATTTATTATGCAAATGGTTTGTTTTGAATTGGGTGATCTGAGCAGATGCCCATTTCTGCATAACCGTTCTTTAGGAAAATTGCAGACTAGCTGGGTAACATATTATTGAACTAGTTAAATAGTTATGATTGGTGTTGAATTGCTGTAAATGCTCCTTGTAGAGTTTTGGTTTCCAGCAGTGATGTTTAGTCTTTTTCCACCTACAGTTACCTCTATCTGCATCCCCCTGTCAGGCCAGCACCTGTGATTCTCCAGCCCTTTCTCTGGAAGCAATGGCTCTCCCCACTTTCTTTAAATCCAATAAATTTTCCGTAATATCCCTTCACATAGGCAACCAGGGTCCCACTGGCCACTAAAGTTGTTTTGAGCTTTTATTGACTTTATCTTCTGATAATGAAAATCTTTATTAAAAACTGTTACTAACCTTAAAACAAATGCTTCATTTCCTCATGTCCTTCTGGACTCCTGATGAGTCCAGGAGAAAAAAAATGAACAATTTGAGAACATCTATGCTTGGAAGAGGCAGAATCGAGGGGTGAGAGGGCACAGCTTCCACAGTGCAGCCATCTGGATGAGGCACAGCAAAGGCTCAAGATAAGACAGTCAAGAAGGGAGAAATACTAAAGTCCTGTAGAGATGACTCATTTCATCCGTTCATCTTAAAGGTAACCTAAGAGCGTATTGAATGAGGGCAGATCATTTGCATACATTCACACAGATCAGCATATACTCAAATATGCATACACATGTATATACAGACACGTGCTTGTGCACATACATATTTACATATAAACATATACAGTTTCTACTAAACAAACGGGCTTCCTTGACCATTCTGTCACCTGATTCCCTCTTCCTTTATTCAGGACGTTTTTGCTAAGGCAGTCACGTACTTCCTTATTTTTTTCTAAACACTACATAAAATCATACCTCCAGAAAATATCCTCCAGTTTGTCTGGTACAGCACTGTTATGAATCAGGTGAAATAACCAGAAGCTGAAGTTATTTTACAGGCTGTCCTTCATTATCCTGCTACATTGGTGGGTCTCCCCATTTAGCACCTGCCATGCATACGGGTTACAGACTTATTGTGATACTTTGGCATTATTTTTTAACTTGTTTATTAGAAAGTGAAAGAGATCTTGTTCTTCCTCACTGCAATGATGTACTTTCCTTCCCTTGGACCTGTAACAGATATTTTCAGTGTGTTGTAAAATCACTTATTTTGCATAAGAACAAAAATTTTTCAGTCTGTTCGAATCTCAGCTACGAAAATCAGTGTCGCTTCAGTGAAGTAATACATATTGTTATATTGCTTGAGAGTTAAATCTAAAGAGGCCATATGTGAATGAATATAATAGGAAAAAAGCTTTTGTGACATTTTAATTAAGTGATTGAATAGAACCAACAGTTAACCATTTCTGAATAATTCCCTTTGGGTTACATCCTGAATATAACAAATAACAAAACCACCTATAGTTCAGAATTCAGTTTCTGTGTGAATATGTAAGTTAGCTTACCTTACTTTATGTGAATAGGATTTTTCTTCGTCACTATACATACTTCTCTCAGCTTTTCAGTAGAGAAATTGTATGTGTTACATATACACACATACAATGCAGACATGGATGCACACAGATGTTTACACATATATTTACATGCTTCTGCACATAAACTTCTTCATTAAAAAGTCAGTAAACTCATATTTGTTGATGACTTTTGTCACCCCGTATAATAATATTGGGTGATGGGACAGAATAGTATACTCTAATATATCAGTATAATCTGATATTTAAGAATTTTTTTGATAATTAAAATGTAGGTAAAACTACACATAGATGTACCCATGTTTATGGATAGATGTACACTTATCTGAAGAAAAAAAATCTTATTGCTTCTTGCCACACACTCATATAACATGACAATGGAAGAATCTGCGACCCCCATCTACTTTGCATGTCCAAGGTGACAGTATAAGGAATCCCTGGCACTGATCTCTGCCAAAACCCAGTGAGATGGTTTACACAAGGCAGTTGAGAATCTGCCTTACGTTTTCATAGCTTTCTGTTTTACACACACACATGCGCATACACAAGATAACTTTGTGGAAAGGGTTTTTTTAGAGTTATTTTAGGAGAAATAAATCAACAAATCACATCAGATCAGAACTGACTGTGGGTGTTTTGAGTCCACAGAGAAAAAGCTGGTTCTCTCCAAAGACACCAAAAGCCAGTGGGCTCATTGCATGTGGCTGTGCTGGAGCCTGGCATTGCTGGTGGTGCATACCAGCCATCCCCTTGCTGGCTTTACTGGTGAGCTCGGCAAAGAGAGACAGCCCACTGCAGGCGCCGGAGATGCTCCATCTCCACCCGATGCAGCACCCACATCTGTGGTCTCACTGTGGGAGGCTCCCAGATTCATGCAATGGAAGATGCAAAAGAAGCATTAGGTGGTTTAGTCTGACCCCTGCCCCCAGGGCCTCATATTTTACCCAGTTATTCTTGTACTCAACCAAATGACTGTCTGAGCCGAGCACAGCTCGTGCTTTGCTATAGCTTGGTCATTATCCAATGTCATGGAGAGCCACTTAAAATCTAAGAGATTAAAATCTTCTTGTTTTGGATACAGATCAGCAATACCTGGGGAAATGGGCAACACTAGGCATCCAAATTACCACTGGTAGCTTGCACTTCAAAATCAGGCCTTCCTGAGCTTGCACAGGGGCCAACAAATACATACAGGGAAAAACTCACAAGCTCTTTGAAGGGTGCCTTTCAGTACTGAAGGAAAGGGGTATAATAGGTGAGCATGCTATGAACATGTCAACTAACTTCATTTAAAGACTGGTCAATTTTTCCCACTAAAACAGCTTTTCAACGGAAAACCGTTGGTTTTGACTAAACCTTTATGAAAAGTGTTTTCTTTCCCTAGAATATGTCCATTTTTCAAAACCTTTTATGTGAACACAGACTAATTTTTTGGCCCAAAGTACTCAGTTTCCCACAGGAAAAGAAATAGAAATCAATTCTATGAGATTCACCTAATAAATTATTTATACTAAGTTATTTTATTAACATTGGTCTTTCCTCCACCTTGAACTACGGGAACTACATGGAGTCCATTTAAAAGCACAATAATTCAGTAAACCTTTTGACATCCCAGTGCATTTGCTGTTATCCTGCTACACCATTTGGTCACTATTTTGTAGAATGGAAAATATGGTGACATAACCCCCTTTCTGTCCCTTCTGTCATGCCAACTCCAGTGTTTGCCGGATGTTCCAGTATCTTGAGATCTTTTTAGCCCCTGAGATGCACTATTGTGCTGTGTTATTTTCTTAATTGTACTCACCTTCATCATGCAGAAAATCCTTCATCGCACTGAAGTTTCTAGCCCACGAGGTCAGTGTGAGATCAGCAGGTTTCACGAGATGGCGTGGCTCACAAGATTTCACAAGCGGCAGCGGGGACATGTTCAGTCTGTGTGCATTGCACTCTGCTACCACCCGAGCCAGGGGAGGGGTGCAGCTTTACTGCTGACTTCAATGCAGGCTGGAAATAGCACCCCTAGGACGGGGCACCGACTTCAGCTTCTGCTCGAGAACAAGACGTGGCTAGTCCATCACCATGAACGTTACGGAAAAATAGGCCTGCAGCTCTCTTTCTTTGCTTCATTGCTGCACATTCATGGGCAGTGGCAGGTTGTGATTCTTCTCTGCAGCACTAACCAGGTTTTCTTGTTTTGGCAGGGGGGAAAAAACTTTATTATAAGTCTTCAGAAGTGAAGAATAACCTCAGAAGAGTTAATGCACTGCCATATCTACTGGGGGAGGGTAGTGATATTGTGTGTGTGGCCATTTCAAACCATTTTTTCAGATCGCGTCAAAGTAAAATCATTTTCTGTGATGAACCACATTGTAAATGGATGGGGGCTCGGGGGGAGGTGGGAGAGAGGGGAATCAAATTACATTTGGAAACAAAAGCTTTAACTTCTGGCACCTAGACAATTAGTTTTTGCTTCTTCTGTTGTTGGTCCTCGTGGTTTCATCTGTAATATGTATGGTGATTGTTTGCAGCCTGGCAACAGCGTGAAGTTGCGTGGGGGAGGGAAAGCTCTAGCCCTTGTTAGCTGGGATCCAAACTTCAAAGGCTTTGGGGACATTGAGCAGACAGGTTTCAGCCGCCGTTAAGGCAGACATGGGAACAAAAGGGCTCCTTCCATTGCTGTGGAGCAGGGGTGACTTTTTGGCCCATTTTTGTTGCTGTTTTAATTTTGTCAGGTGCCGGGGGGAGGAAAGCTCCTGGCACCAGGGACGATGCTTTTTGCCCATGACTGCGTGCCCTTCTCCTTTCCGCGTCAGAAGCAGATATGGGCATTTATGGCCCCATAAATCACGGGCTAAGCCATACATGAGCAGCTGGTACATGTGCTAATAACTATAATTATTAATCATGTCGATTTCACACCCTTCAAATTTCCGCGCAGAGCTTTCTGCCGGAGAGGCAGCCCCGGCGCCTTGAGCTGCTTATGGTATGAAAATATGATGAGCTGATGGTCTTTGATGATTGTCCTATGACAGTATTGATCTCCCTACAATTGGGTTTGTGGGGTATCACTACCCAACAAAAGTGGCTCTCCTCGCCTCCTGGTATATATCATTGTCACACATGCCCCATTGTTATGGAGGGGAGTGAATTACTTTCAGTATTCGTCCCAGTCTTTAGCTACTAGGTCACCATTATTCTAGCCTTATGTCAGTGTGGGGACATTTACTTTGATGTTTTCTTTTGTATCTTTCTTAGGGTGAAAGCATTTGGCTATATAGAGCTGCTCAAAAAAAAAAAAAAAAAGAAGAAAAACAGTCAGCAGTTCAGGTTGGGGTGCCTGGTGGGAGCCAGGGAAATATTCCTCCTCCTGGGCGCAGGCATCCGACCACCCTGGTCCTCGGTGCTGGCTGCCTTCACCAACAGAGGACTTCACCCAGCAGCAGCCCGAGCACCGTGTCCAGCCCCAGCTCGGGCCCTGGCTGGCGACTCTTCAGCCACCGAGGGGGAGAGAAACCGAAGCAATCTCCCCCCGGCCTCAGCGCTAGCACTTTGCTGTTTAGCAGAGGCGAGATGCGGCAATACAGCAGAAACAGCTTTATAGATGACATTGCTGGAGGACTGAAAACAGTAGTAACAACAATAACCTCCCTTACAGCAAAATAACCCTTTCAAGGCCGGTGGGAGCACCTCTCGGGCTCATCTGCATGTTAACGTGACACCGTGGTGGCCAATCGTCTCCCACTGGCCTGAACAAGGGCATGGGACTCTCCCCACTTGTTCCAAAATCTGCACGGCCCCCATCAGGCAGCTTCTAAATTGCTCCTGCTGTCTTTACAGCTGCTCCGTTCCAGTGACCCCCGGAAGGGCCTGGGGATTGTCAGGAGAAATTTCTATTAATCAACCCCAAACAGACTGTTACAATTTCACACTTTTTCTCCCGTCATTTCACACATTTAATGAATTTCGGGGTCTGCTACTTTCAAAAAAAAAGTTACATTCAAGGCCACAAAAATTAATTAATAATAATGTACAAAAATAAAATGCTGAAGAAAACAAACAACCCCCCCAGCTGACAGCAGCAGGACAGGGAGCACCCCTCCCAAAGCGTTACCGAAACAGACCCGGAGACGGGCTGAAGGGGAATGTGGTGCAATTCCGGCAGGAGACTCCTGCCTCCTCTGGGCCTGATCCTGCCCTGTTTTTATCAAGAGAAATTTTGTGTTTGACATCACTGTGAACTAAATAGGCCAGGAGTCAGTTAGGGACAAAACCCACAAGCCTTATTTGCTTTAGGGCTGTTGCCCACTTGCACTTACCCAGGATCGAAAGGCAGCCCGCTATGTCAAAGGGCCGCATGATCCCACAGCTGGTTACTGTGAGGTCATTTGCTCTTTTCCCTGGGGGCATAAACATCATGGTTGCTGGTGAACAGGGGTGCCAGAGACTGGACCACAAGTCTCACCTCCTAGTCCATCACCTTCACTCCATTCAGTGGTGCTTGAGCCCACTGTAGACTCCAGAAACCTTTGAGTGTCACTGACAGCCTCTTCCCACTCCTGGGCTGACTAAGCCAATTCAGATTTCCATTAGGCAAGAGTCCAGCTTGCTTTCTGATGCTCTTTTATTCGTGCACGGCAGGGCCAGGCTGCCAGAAATGGAGCACCAAGTGGGATTTCGTGCGAACAGCACCCACCAGGCTCGCTCACAAATTGGGCGCCAGGCAATGAGTTGCCTCCATTCTCAGGTGCCTTTGCTAAGGAGGGAGGTGGCTGGGGAAGGAGGAAAGCAATGCGAGAGCAGGGCGGGCTTTCACAGGCATGGCTGATTTGCATTTGTTGACCATGAAGTTACAGATGTACTTCTACCTTGAGGCTGAATTTTACAATCCTTATGTTTTGCCTTGGGTGTACTACACAGACCAGCGACCTCCACCTGCAGGTCTCCAAATCTATTTAAAGGTTTACCTTTACAAAAGTTGTTGGAGATGCCAAGGAAGTGAGCTGAGCACTCATCCCTCTGGACTGAGGACAGGAAAAGCACTTTCCCTGACTTTTATGGCCATATGAGGCGTTGCTCTTAAGCTCTGCCCATGACAATTTGTACCTCTTCTTTTTGCCTTTTCCTCATGCAAGTCTAATGCAGTGCAGGAAAGAAGCAGCAGAAAGGAATATTAGCAATTAACCATAAAAACAGAGTCATCTAGGATAGAGAGTGGGATAAACCAGTCAAACCTCTGACAAGTAAGATTGTAATGCCTCTTATTGGACATTCATTAGCAACCGCAGCCCCCCGACATCACTATCTACATGCCTACATGGTCCCTCCCTCCGTGTTACGCAGGCACCACCAGGCAGGCATACACCACTCACTGCATCCTAGACACTGCAAGAGGAACAAGCACATAGGGCTGGGTGGCCACGCTTAGCGTAGGACATGATATGGACTTGACAGCTACCCAGTGCAACTTGTGCAGTAAAGTCTCAGCACGATGTACTTGGCAGGTATAAGCAGGGCGAGGGTCTCTGAGCCCATCTGGAATCACTGGATCCACCTCATCAGTGAGACGGCATGCAAGAGTACAGCTCAGGTTGAGGGATGCAGACCAACAATGAGAGGGAACTCTTCCTGCCCAAGGGGTACTGGGGACTAACAGGATTTTATTTTGTGTCATGTTGGTTCAGGGGATTTTACACTCATCTGTGAAGCAGCTCTTGATCCCAGCCAGTGTTAGGTACCTTAGACTCTACCCAATACCTCTGAATTTCTGCAGGGATGCTACGAATTGGAGATGGGCAGATAATGGTTTTCCATTGTGGAAATACATGCTTTCTGAGATTTCTTGTATTTCTAGCAGGGCACCCCCTCTGACTCTTGCTTGGAAAAAGTGGGCATCCCTCTCGAGCATCCAGCCCTTCACTGAACAGTGTCCTGTCAGGGGCTGGAGTCAACAGAGGCTTAAATGCCTGCTCTGAATTGGCCTCTCCCATTGCAGCCAAGTGGACTCACACCTCGATTATTGCCCAATTCATGCTCCAGCTCCTCTGTGCTTCTGGTAATCTGACAAAGGAACTTTCATGGTCACCGTAACCACTTCATGGCAAGTTTGTCATGTGCTAAATCTGTGTTTTCTGATATTAATCCTGAGCTCACTTTTGTTTTAGCTTAACTCAATGATTTGCCATCTCCTAATTCTTGGCATATTGGCCTAACAATCTCTGTAAGGAATCTTCTCAAATGCAGCAGATTCATCTATAGATCCAATACATTGCTTTACAAGGAGAAGGACTTCTCTTGGTCATCCATCTATCGTTATCCCTTCATGCCTCTACACAGGTACCATTTATTTTTCTCCTCTGCATGATAGCGCTCTCTATCAGAGACTGGGTGGGCATGTCTAAACTAGTAACTATGGTCAGAGTGTGGGGTCAGGCACCATCCCATAGTCACCCCCACCGGGTAGTAGTTAGTACCTGCCTCAGCAAAGCTCTGTTTGAGTCAGGCAGTGCTTTCCTAGGCAATGCCTCCATTTGGAGGATAGTATGAAGCGCAGACTGTCTCTGGAGGGTGCTGTGGACTAGGTCATGCAGGTTGGGAGAGAAGAGCGTTTAGTCGTATGGACATGAGCCTCATTGTGCCACTTGGAGCCAGAAAACACAGTGATGGTCCATTGTATAGATATCACCTGCAGCCTTCATATGAGCATGTTCTATGTCTGCTGCATGTAAACAGCCCGGAGTTCAGTTTCAATCTGGGGAGTCATAGCAAGTGCCCAGATATTCAATGTCTCAGATAAATTATTCCACCTAGACTTTACCAGATTATTCTTGTTCCTCTTGTCTAGTCTATCTTCTTGTTGCAGACGGAAGGCAGTATGGATACCCCCCAGAGAGCAATTCACTCCCATCCCGAGATATGTCCCAACTAGACAGAACAAGGGACCCTTTGGCAGCCCCCTGACAGACAAAGAACAAATGGGGCCACGGTGATGAGCTGAGAGCACAACCCACATGTCTGCACAGCTCAAGTTAGCTAAGATCAGCATCTCCCCTTCAGTGCACGTCCTGCTTAGCCTGACAGACACCCTCTTCTACACCACCCCCACATTTCTTAAATTCCTGTCACAGGCCAAAGACACTTTGCTTTGTGTCTTTCTTTGAGTTTCATCATCACATTCAGGCCAGTACCCCCACTCCTGCCCTTCCCAGGCACTCACTTTCATTTCAGAATATCCCAAATATCTTTGTGCTTGCTGATTACTAGTTGTGCTGTAAGTGACTCTTTCCAGAAGGATGCTTGGTACCCTTGACTAAATTACTTATGAAATGTGACGTTGAAGGATGGAAGAGGCTAAGTTTAAAATAGGCTGAAGTGAAAATACTCATCTTAGTCCAGATCCATATAGGCAGTGGAGAAAGCCAGAGCTGTCCTGGAGGGCTAGATAATGGTTCTCAGAGTGCCTAAAATCAGACAGTACATTTGGGCACTTTTGAACATTTATCCAAGCTACAGTGAATGCCCATTTGCTGAACATAGCTTTATTGCCAATGTCTATAGCAAAAATGCCCCATGGTTTAATCTGGCAATTGGTTTCTTGAATAGAAAAGGTGTTTATACATTATTCTTGCATGGATGACAGTATTCCTGGAATGTGTTAAAGGTTTGCCTAGTGGTCTTTATCTCATGGTCTGCAGTGGTCTTTATCTTCACCCTCCCACCACCCAGGATTTCTGATGCTGGAGTCTCTGGGCTGCCATGTACAGCAAAGTGGCTATTCAGATTTCTCTGGCAGAAAACTGTGAGTACTGCATTTGCACCAGTGGTCTGCCTGGTGCTCTCCCCTGGCAGCTTCCCTTCCAGGCTGAGTGATTAAAACGAGTTCATCTGCTATACTTCTGCCAAAGGTCTTTGGTGCCGCGTTACAGAGGAGCGGCGTGGCAGTGAGGTGCCAGTGTTTAATATGTGACACAGGTCGAACTACATTGTTGTATCAGGATTGGGTTTTGTCTTTTTTTTTTTTTTAAAGAAAAAAAGCCCTCATCTGAAAATGGAAATCAGTATATACAGTTTTGACCTGTGTATGAGAGGGAAGTTTCTGCATTGTAACTACTTTGTTTCAGGACTTTCAGTTCTTGGCTCTTAGGCCTTTCCTATTCCCACGCTGCTTGTTTGCCTTCTGTCTCTCTCTCCCCTCCATCCTCCTCACTTTTTCTAATACATGTGGTGATGTGAGGAGAAAAAAAAAAAGAGGGAACGATGGAAGAGAAAAAGATGGGGAGAAAAATAAAGCCAAGATTTTGAAATGTGATCTTTTTCAGGTTTCTGCTCTACATCTTTAAGAAGTTGAAATCTCCTGACCTTTAGAAACCCACCCGCCTTTTTCATTAGCTTTGGCGAGGTGGATCAAGGTGCTTGTGCATGACAAGGGTCACACATTGCCACCCTCCATTTCCTCAGTGACTGACGGTTTAGGCTCCTCACTAGCGCTCCTCTGTGCATTACCCCAGCGGTGACAGTCACAGTAGCAATGCTGCTCTGCTCTCACTTCTGCCCCCCTAAATCTGCTTCTTCACTTTCACTGTACAAATAAACAGAGAGAGGAATGAGGCCACAATCATTCTCTGCTTTCGGAGGCTTTCCATCCCCCCCGAAACAACCGAGGCAGCTCCGCTCGCCTGGCAGTGCGGTTTCAGAAATGCTTGCGAGGGAGCTGATGCTTAGGAGCCGGGGGTGTCATTTTTATTTGCCCGCTGCTTCCGCGGGGTAGGAAACAACAAAACGCCTGGAGAAGGAGCAGGCGGAGTGAATGGGTTTCCCGGAGGCTGGCTGGCCCCAGGGTGCAGTAGGTGTATATAATGCCATTCAAGCGATTCAGGCCAAGAGGGTGCGGCGGACGGGCAAGGCTGCTCCCTTTGAAGATGCTTCTGTCGGGCTGGAAATACAGGAGAAAAGCACAGCTTCTTTCAGCTGTCCCCTTTTGTGTGCTTTCCCATACGAAACTATGTTGCCACCGCTGCTCTGCACTTTGTTATTATGACAGGAAAAAATGAATTTCTAATGAGGTATCTGTGCCAGCTGCAAGCACCTTGTGGATCTCCGTGGCCCAGGAGCTTTGTCAGCCGCTCCTTGCTAAATGCTAACCAGCCCGGGGGAGAACGAGACTGTCAAAGCACAGCCCCCATGAAAAACCCTTTTCTGTACAAATCCAAACAAACGGAAACACCCCCGTTCCCCTAATAAGCTATGCTGCGACATGTCCTCATTTCACAGTGATCAACTCCGGGGACAGAAAGGGCTCGGGGAGGCTTTGACAATGTGCAAGGAGCTCTGATTTTTAGAGGCAAGGAATGGTACATTTAAAATTGATTAATACTCTCTGATTCCCAGAAGGCTTTTCATATGCAATGCAGGAAATGTTTTGCTCAGCCCCTAAAATGCAGCTGCATCTCCCAAGGCCCGCGTCAGCTCTCAGGAAAGCCGCAGTAACACAACCACTTCGGAAAAGTTGTGGAGAGAGGGTACCACGTCCACCATCTGCTTCAAGCTGCTGGGCAGGCTGAGGGAGCATGGGGCTCTTCCCAATGAGGATTTCAGCGGCCGGTTCAGAGGCCGAAGTTTTAAAGGTTGTTTGGACGTTAGCACGGGCTTACCCAAGCAGCACAGAAATGTGTTTGCTTCTTCGTGGCTTGGCCCATGCAAATGGCTCCTTCGTCACTGCTCTTCAGCATACTTTTGCCGGTGCAGGGCCTGGGAAAAGCGCCGGGCAGTTTTGGCCTCTCCAGCAGGGCTGCCGGCTGAGGGGCCGGGGGGCAGACCTGCACGTGGGTTTTGCTGGGGGTCCTGCACCCCCGTGCCTGCTGGTTGGGCTCTTTCGGTTAGTGAGGTAGTGAGTCATTCACTGCAGGGAGGGGAAACTGAGGGGTTTTGAAGGAGCCCTCGCTATGAGTTTGAGCCAGATCTTCAAAAGAAACCTCTGTGTTTCCCTTCTCAGAATGAGCTAAAGAAACACAAAAGTGGATGATGAGACTCTGCTGAAACACAGCTTTGCTGAGGCAACAGCTTTTCTGTCTCTCCTTAGCCAAAGGCATTGTATTTTTGTGTGGATTAATCAGCCTTGAGCATTTGCACGGTGAGTATTCACGCCGTACCTGGCCTCCTGAGGGCTTCTTTGTGCCGAGAAACTAAGCTCAAAATGCAACTTCCCTAAGTCATTGAATGGTCTTCAGTATCTCTGCTGTCTTAAACAAGCCTTAGAAATCTTACCAGCTTTGACAGTGGCTACTCATATCCTCTCCTTCTGCGCATGGTGATGGACAGAAATAAATGACCGAGTGAGTGACTGACTGGGGGTAATGTCTCCGCAGGTGGTGGTGACATTGATGGAGAATGATGGATGAGGGTGACAGAGCTCCACCCCACCCACTTGCCCATGTGCATGACAGAAGGTCCTGCAAGCCAGCCCCCGCTCTCTGAACAATGCCTCCAAGTAGGTATTTGGAAGTGTAAAAACAATGGTTTTGGCTCCAGCAGTGATTGTGCTACAAGTTTGGGGCCATTTAATGAGTTGCTAATGTGAAAATAATTTTCTTTTCTGACTTCAGAATGGAAGGAGTAAAGACAGATGGCCCCAAATGCAGGGAAATGCAGCCATAGAATTGGTAATGGCTCTGCCAAGGCTTGAAAGGCAGCTCGTCAGGAAAAGGGGACATTCCTGCCACTGTCAGGAGTTGACAGAAACCGTCTGACTTTTTTCCTTCTCACCTCTCTGGTTGGGGCATTCCTGCCAACGTCCACCAGACATCATCAGGCCGGTGATTGCAAAAGGCTAAGCTGCTGTTTCAAGTTGAAATGCATCCTGTAGAGGGGAGGGAAAGAGGTTCCTGGCATATGCTGGAGAATGGCAACTGATTGCTAATCCAGATACAGGGGGAAGTATTCCCCCTGATTGATCGTTTGATCTCAAGTGTCAAAAGAAAAAACTACAACTCTTGGGAGACCGCAGGAATAGCATTAACAACTGCAAGGAATGTCTGTGTCTTGCAGGGTTTTTTTGTTTTAGATGCAGATTGAAGTTGAGAAAAGACATTTGGCATTTAAATGGGAACTGTCAGTTCTTCTGTCTCCACCAATTCAGCTTTTCTAAGCTCTCTCCACATAAAAAAATACTAAAAAAATTCCTAGAAAAAAATCTCATATTTTTATGAATAAATACTACTAAAATCTTAATGCAAGGGAAAAAAAAGTGAAGTGAATGTAGTTTAGTATTAAAGGTGGTGGTAAAAAGTAAGTGCATTTTTCAGCAACTGGATATCCAAATTAATTTGGTTCTAATGACCGCGACAATAAATCTGGTAACATCCAATTTCCATGAGATGCCAGGTCCTTGCCAGCTATGAATGAGAGGAACCACATGACCAATAATTTCTACTGTCAGTGTCCCTTTCAGGAGGGTAGCTCTTTTTGGGTCAGCATTCCCTTTAAAACCCAGGGCTGGGATTTCATAAGTAGGAAATGGTTTCCAGTGCCTGGCGTGACCTGGTCTCCTTAGCAAACAAAATGTGAAGTTCTCTTCGTTTTCAAAAAGGAAGCACTCAGTGTTTTCTGAAAACCCTGCTGATGCCAAGGAGCATCGAATAAGCAAAGAAAGAAGCTCTGAAATCCCACTTGGAAGTCACAAGTGAGTTAATGGTCACCATTTACCCTTGAAAGCTGCTCTATAAGCTCCAAGCTTCACCCTCTCACTTTTGCTTACGGAAGCTCCCAGAGCAGAGATGACAGGTCCTTTTCTGTGGCACCTGAATTCCTTCCTGCCATAGACAAGCCCACTCTGGCCCAGTCCTACTCACACTGAGCACACAAATGTATTGATGTCTCTCAAACCACATACTATATATTTCTATTAAAAATATCTAAGGTTGTTCCTATAATTCTGTAATTATTATGTAATTTATGAGTATATAAATTATGATTATTGATCTTCCTCATCAGAGTACCTTTCTTCTCAGCCAAGGAGGACACGGATAAGCAGAGACAGGACTGCCTGCACCTCTGCTTTCCGACACAGTGGTCAGGACCTATAAGATGCTTTGGCTGAAAAGAAAATTGTAAACTGTGGGAAACAGCTTCTGTTATTTGCTCAATAACCTAAAAGGCCATCCACATTATACTCCCTCTGCAGAGATGGGTCTTTGCCTGTGAAAAAGCCTGGGAAGTCCTGTGCTGGGAGATGGACAGGTCACGTAGGAGGGACAGCTCCCATCTGTCCAACTGAAAGCACAGTCAGTCAGCGTCAGCCCACCTCAGGGGAAGGGGAAAAGGAAGAGAGAAGGAGCAGAGCCAGTTTGGCAGTGCTGGAGACAGGGGAGGAGGAGCTCCATGCTCTGTGTCCGGCACTGGCAGCGATGGGGCCCATGCTGCAGACGTAGCTCCCTTAGAACAAACCATGGCAAATGCTGCTCACAGATACATTCACCCTATTTTAAGTAGTGGTTATATCTAATTTTGTGACTGTCTCCTGTGCCACCTCCACTTTAGGCAAGGTCCCCAACACTCCCTGCCCAGCCAGCAGGATGACTGCCTAGCCAGGTTTGGTCCTCCACACAAAACCTAATCTACACCCGAGTCGTCCCTCTGAGCCACGGCACAGCACAGCCTGCTGCAGCTGGCAGAAGCGCTGGTGGCAGCGCTCTTAGCAGAGGCTTAGCTGCAAATCTCTGTCTTGTCAAGCAAGCTTAGTACAAATAATTAGAGAGGCGTGAGCTAATCCTATCAGGTTAGATCGTGGCCAGATCTGGTGTTGAAGCACAGCACATAAGAGTGAGAGAGGAGTCTACTTTGCTCCCTGTCTGGATTTGCAGTTCCGAGGCTCGGGGGAACACTTTAGGGCTTTCTCTGCAAAGCTCCTGGGGGAAACACATTCCCACCCCATTCCCTCCTACCCACTGTGCCAGCAAAATCTTTGCAACTGTAGAAGACTGCAGGGGCATATTCAGCACTTTGTAAAGAAGTACCCCTATTAAAGACCTCTGTGGAGGCAAGCTCTAATGATTTGATCTATTGCATGACCAGTTTTCACTCACTGGCTCACGAGAATCTCTCTTAACAAAACAGTGCCGTGAATCCAAGGCACACAAGCCATGGAAATGCTCTTCATGAATGCAAATATTCCTTAAGCTGGGGAAAGGGGCTGTAGCATCACCAATTAAGATACGTGGAATAGGCACTGACCAGCAGTCCCCTGTCCTATTAATAGATGAGAGAGCCATGCTCCTGCTCCTGGGGAGCTCGCTTGGCGGAGCTGGTCTCCGGAGAGCCAACGTCTACAAAGCGCTAACATCTGGTGCCCATTATTTCACCAGCTCTGTTGTGATTAGTCCATATGATAAGTCTGGCCAATTGCTACTGGTAAGGGATTGCTCCACTCCCTCCACCAGCCTCCTGGAGCTGTCACTTCTGGTTTGTGGCCCCTGCTAATTTGCCACTGCAATTTCCAATATTTGCTCAAATCCCATAAGGAAATCTCCCTGCCTTTCAGACAGAAGGGTAGCACTGATAATAAAAAGGGAAGGTTTATCAATTAACTCAAACTGCTCTATTGAAGCAGGCTCAAAACCCCTCCTATTTCAATTATGTGGGACTCATGAAATGCTCTGGAAAAACTTTTGCTCAGGAAAGTGTTTCATGAGGGAGCTGGTGGGATTTACCCAGGCTTTAACAAGTTGGAGAAGAGGTTAAAAAAAGAAATCCTCCTGCTTCCGGAAGGCCTTTTCAGCCACTGCGATAGCTGGATTGTGTCCACCTGACAGAAAGACTGCTCCTCAGAGGTGTAGGAGATGGATTTGAGGCCTTCAGACAGAAGCTTCACCATAGTTTTTCTATTTCTTTCTCTTTTGTTCCTTTGCCTGTTCATTCCTTCATTCTCTCATTCATCTTTCCTTCTTTCCTTCTTTCTTTTGTTCTACAATTGCTAACTGCCACACTCAAACACTTGTATTACTGTAGGAAATTTCCATTACCCCCATTTCACATTACTGGAGGCTAAGATGAGTAAGTCACTAGGGACCAGAATGGGAACTGCTGGTTTACACAGACTTCTGTCCAAATACGTGAAACTATTCAATAAATGAATCGGATGGCTTTACATGTTATGAAGGTTCCTTGAGAAGACATGAAAGAAAAAGCCTAGCACAAATGGGCCAAAATAGTCCACAATTATACAAAGATCAAATATTAGATTTTGTAACTGGCATGTAATATGGTTTCATTAAAAAAATTCCATTCTTTCCCACCCTTTAATTAGTTTCTCTATAATTTCCATATTAAGGAATTTCCTTGCAAGGACAGCTCTCTCCACAAAGAGAGCTCCACAAGTGAATTCAGCTGAAGCATTAGCTCCAGGCAGTGCCTCGTCTTTGCAGCTTTATTACACATATGATACACTTCACTCCTGAAATGTTCAGTTCAGGGCATGCATTTACCATCTTTATGTTCCATCATAAACTGATGCCTTTCAACAGTGCATGATGTTTAAGCATAAGTCAGATGTCAAATGTGACAACATTCTATGCTACTGTGGAGATGACAGCACTCAACTTTTCTTCTGCTGAAGTCCTTGCAGTGCTGAGGTGATAAGTGCCACTCAGCTGGAAGAGAATGAAGCTGATGTGTTTCCCAAATGAGTCACAAAAGTAGAACTCACAAATTCCCTGAGCTTTGCACTTTGTTCCTGGACACGTTCAACACACCATTCTGACTGCGCTATCCAGTTTTCATTAGCTAAGAATTTGACCTGCGCCAGATCCTATGTTTCACCATCATGGATTGTGGCAAAGATGGCATTTCTTTCTAATAGTGTTTTGAGGTAGTAAGGATAATCCTGGTTTGTAGAAGTAGAAACTGAGGTACAGAAGAGCTAAGTGAAATGGCCAACACCAAGTGGAAAGTCACTGTTTGCATTACAGCCTCAGACTTCTCACTCTCTAAGCTTTACAGTATGCTGATTTTATGATCAAAATGTGTACCTTGTCTCAGTGAATGTAGCATGTATGTGCACCCAGATGTGCATGCCCATGGATGTACTTACATGCATTCACCAAATTCTTGTGTTGTTTAGTGGTCAGTGCAACTAAAAAAGAGGCTTAACCTCAGAGGGTACCATGTCCCAGACAATGACTCCCAGCAAAACTCGTATTATCCTTAGCTGGTCTTGCAGGGATAGCAGATCTCCTCTTGCTTCTGATGACACTCGGTGCGAGGCAGAGCAGTCTTTTGAGCGGAACCAACATAAAGAGATTTGCTCAAAATCCCTAGTTAAACCTCTCGCAAGCCTCTCCCATTTATCATGCTAGAAATCATGACCTATAAACAGATGCAGATGAAAAACTAGAGAAGCCTGAATACAGTTTCACAAATTTAAGACATATTTAGCTGTGCTCCCTTTACTAGCACGGCACTTTGCTTTCTTATGTCAGTGCAACAACAACTGCTCATGAAAGATCTGGTGAAGGCCGCTGGGAACTAACCACGGTTGGCCCCTTGTCTCACTTTCCTGAAGGGCTCAGTATCCAACTCATGTTTATGAAGTCTCTCATCAGACTTTACACCATATCCAAACATCTTCATCTTCCTCTGAAAGAGGGCTAGGCATGCGAGCCTCGGCGACAGACGAGGAGAGGCAATGAAGGCATATGGTTATTCTGGAGAAGGATAGGAGATGGATGCAGAGGAAGGTGTTATCAGAATATATAGAAAAGCTTGATGTCTGGGCTTATTCAGGGCTTATTCAGGGCTTAAGAAACTGGAGACCTGCATTTGTTAAGAAAGTCACTCCACAGTGCAGCAGAGACCCTCCTGCACCAGAAGACGGGCTGAGGCCCCAGGTTTGGCCAACTCCTCAGTTCTTTGCCGGACCCTAAAGTTGGCCCATATTGCAGGACTCAATTGATCGCTTTGCACTGTCTTTTTCTTCATATGTAAAACACTGACAGTAATTCATATTTACATGCCTCGCAAAAAGCTGCAAAACGTGACTTTGTTTTTACAAAGAATCCAACCAGAAAATTGCAATAAGTTAAGGTGATGGAGTCTGAATTTTTTATCTGCCTTCTTGGCTACAAGAGTGGTCCTTCCTGGTATCATAACGATCCTTTATGTTTCTTCAGAAATGTTCCTTGCCAGATTGCAGAAAAGCGGCTAGGTCCCTTTAAGAAGTCAGGAGCAGAGGCCTACAAAAGGTCCATTTCACCATTTTACTAGAGTTTGGGCAGCTCTCACCTACTCGGAGCTCAGCTGCACCAGGCTAATTTCCATAAGCATCATGTGGTGTTACAGAAACCACATTTTGCCAAGCTGTCAACTGTACAGCCTTCTCTTTGCTAAACAGACTCCCATTAAAACTGTCTGCACAATTTGTCAGTTAAATGAGGTACAAGAGGGACGCTCTATTTGCCCCTAATTAGCTGTGCAGACTACCTTTGTCTGTTTGATTAAGTATTCACATTATCAATTTTGTTTAATCTGATTCATTTCACACACCTCCCCAGGGACTCAGCCCATACGGTTAACTAATCTCCGATATCATCTCTCATATCAGCCCGCGGTAGTCTCCCACGGCACGCTCTACCCACATGCACGCTGCTCACCAAAATCTTTGCTGGGGAAGATGCTTCGTGACCAACAAAAATGACTCGCCTCCCTGGAGCTGGGGGCTGCTACCTTTAAGGGAAACCAGAAAGAGTCACACTCGTGTTTGCTATGCTTCCCCAGCACCTTTGCAATGATTTTTTTTGATCTCAGCTTTCCAGCTGCCGCCAGCCAGCTCCGGTGAGATGGGATACATGTCCTGCACCGGCACGCCGCTTCCCGCTCCCCACGGATGCCTGCGGTGCGACCTGCTTTGCTCTTCAGCAGATCTCCGGTCGTAACACCACTAGTGTCCCAATCACACAGTGAAATAATGTGTAATAATGAGGGATGGACTTTAACCAGGAGGACCTGCCCAGTCCAGCGTCGCTAAGAGAGAAAAGGGACAGCAGATATTCAAAGACTATCCCTTTGCCAAGCCCATGAGGTCCCGACTAGTAACTGCGCCTTTCAGAGAATACAGCTCGTTTTAAGAGGCAGAAAGATTCACCTGAAAATACATCAACCAAAAAGATCCCTCTCAAAGCCACTTTTGTGGTTTTGTTCGAGGCACCACTAGCAAGTCCCTGGGGAGAAGCAGACAGTCCTGGGCAGGGACCAGGCGATGGCTAGGAATGAAGAAGTATTGCCTCATCTTCAACGGATGGCTTATTTCACCACAAAATTCGATGCCCATCTGCATGGAAACTGAGTGCATTCCCATGCACACGCCTGACTACACGCATATATATGCTTGCATATTAGCATGAGTGTTGCAGAAAATATTTCCAGCAAAAATTTTAAACCTTCTAAATTTGAGATTTTGTTATGGCTGGCTTCTGTTAGACCTTTTCTTAGAAGATGTTGGCCACAATATTACTACTGGTCACACTTTTGATGAAAATAAAGCTTTCATAGTTTTGCAGTGACAATTTTTACCTGAACAAAAATCAAATTCTGCATCTAATCAGCATACGAACCCTGCTGTACCCTCCACGTGCTTTTGTGTGTGTCAGTGTAGAAGAGTTTGACTTTTAATATTTTCCAGCAGAATTGGAATTTCCCATTTCTCTGTTTTAAAGGAAGAGTGGGATGCAACTTGGATTTATTTCAGCAGGTCTACTCTCCCCAAATTCATTTTCCTGTGCTACTATTATTGCATACATGGCAAGAGCAAAAAAAAAAGTGATTAACTCCGCAGTCAGTAACAGTCTTCTCTGGGCCTGGTTTTCTCACAGCAGTATATGGAAAAGGTCTTTGCAACCTCTGGTCTGGCTTCTGCCCTGTGGCAAGCACTGTCAGACAAAATACAGGTAGACAAGCGTTGCTGTTGTCGTTACGTTGCCCAGAAATCCCAAGGCTCTAAATACTGTCATTGGCATTTGGAAAACAATTTTAAATGGTAGCTTGCAATATGAAAATCTGTAAAATAGCATAGATTGGAAAAGCCATGTACCACTATTTTAATTGATTTTTGTTTAGTAGTGTAATTCAAAGAAGTTTATTTTAGGAATCCTCAGCTGCCTCTGTGAGAATGGTTTATAGGTGAAAATCTCCTCAAAATGCTCTGCAAAATGTCTTTCCCTTTATTGCTTCTGACCGCCGTACAAATTGTTATTTTCAAGAGAACAAACTGTTTTATGGTTAATGCGAAAAATTAACACCAAGATCAAACCTTGTGAATTACTTGATTGCTTTTCCCAGCATTAAACTTCAGTGAACACATACAACTCAGGGTACTTAAAACCGGCAAAGAACATCTGACTTTTGGTGCTAATAAAATAAGACTTAATTTTTTTTTAATATGGAAAGAAAAAAGCCTCACAAAATCTTTTTTTTTTTAAATTCCTATTTGTACAGATATTTAAAGAAAGAAAACAATTTTTGAGCAATAACTGAAGGAAAAAATGGTATGGAATGTAAATCAAAAACCCATTTTCAGAAAACATCGATATTTAGAAGAGTACTTTAGTATATACTTGAAGTTATGGAGGCATAAATACTGTCCTGAACTGCAACGATATTGAGGAAGTATTTAGCTGAGTATGTAAATGGGCCCAAGGCAGAAAGCTGAAGCAATGATATGGTGAAGGAGTCATAGTTAATCTGTTAATTAATATTTAAACTAATCAGTCCCCAGCATCCACACCAATAAATTGAGGAAATAACTATTTCTGCTGTATGTTAGGATTTCCCTGTACTCATTAACTTCTGTTCTGTGATGCCATTAAGTATCAATACTTATGCTCATTGGCATTGCCATAAATTTTATACCAATCTAATGAGTCATTCTGCATAGACACAGCATTAATTAAATATGGCAGTGAGTATGAGAAAGTTGTAAGTAGTCAGCTCAAGAATTACAACCAGTTAGGGAAGAGCGGCTGAACAGGGGTGTTCAAGGAGTCTGGGCACCAAGAAGGAAGCAGCAAAAGTATCTTCACAGAAGGAGAGAAGATACATGTGGAGAATTACACTGGTGGAGAATTGAGTTTGAAAAGTAAGAAGTTTTAGATAAAGAAAATGGCTGTTTTACTCCCTTAACTATGACCTACCCTGTGCCTACATCTGATGCAAGACTTTCAGTTTCCTAAAAAATTAACAGTAACATAAGAATCATCTTCACCATCACCAATCAACAGTAACAGCAATTTTAGAGTAGTACTGAGGAGCCTGCATCATGGGCCACAAGCCTTTGGCATCAATGCCATACAAATGCAAGGCTGCGGGTGGATCCATGCAGCAAGGGAAGCACACCTCCTGCTTACAATCTCCTAACCCATCATCACACCAAGTGACACTTTGGCCTACTGAAACTGAGTATCAATATCTGCCTTTACTGTTGGTTTATTTTGAGCTCTGTGCTTAAATATCTGACTAAAACATATGGTTGCTGTTTTGGTGAATGGAGCAAGAACATCCTGAGCCAGCCAAGTTGTAGATACTGAAATGCACAGGCATCTGTGGCATGGTCAGCCAGTAGGCGAGCGCACATGTAACAGAAGAAGCAGCCTGGGGCTGTATAATACTAAAAGCCCCAGATTGTCTTGATCCTCATGCTGTTGTCAAATAAGGAAAAGATTGGGGGTGTCATACTGAGGTCACATCTGAAGTTTCATTTTTGCAGGTATGTACTTAGACATGTACAAAACCCCTCACAAGTACTGTCTTCAGATTAGTCAGTGAAATGTAGGACATGAAGCAGAATATTTCCATGAAAATACCAAATCAGCCAAACAACCCCTGAAACACACTTTCAAATTAATTGAATGTGTTTTATGATCGTCAAATACTTGGATAATAATAATGTCTATATTCAGAAAATGACTGCAAAACAAAAGTGCTGGAATGCACTTTTATCACTTAGATCCTCATACAAGTCATACTGTCTTGGGTGGAGACTGCAAAGGAGTGAGTTACATTTCTTTCTCAGTGTCCTTAAACTCTGTGCTGAGCACTGTGTTTGCTGAGGGCAGTTTGCCTGCAGGAGTCTTTTCCATAGAAACATTTGCAGAATGAGACTGATGATCTCCTAAACTTCCTTCAAGTTTCTCCTCCACTGCTGCTTTTGGTTGGACAGATGAAAGCAGGGCAAGGTGCAATAAGGCCGTGGACCGGAGGATATCTGTTCAATTACATTATGAGGCTAGACATACACATCAGATTGCAGTGAAGGAAGAGCATCAAATTAAAAGCTCAGAGCATCATTAGCCAGCATGCTATAACTAAGCTGATGAAAGCAGAGGGTAACGCATCTGCACACAGTGGGACGTGTTCCTTACACCTAATGCTATCAACAACATTGTCAACTTTTGTTTGCTGTATAGAAGGCCAAACCTGGCTGAACATGTGGGAGCTGGTTAAAATTTAGCTGCAATAATAACATTAGCATTCTCATTTTTGTAAACAGTGTCATGACTAAAGATGACAAACAGTTGGCATTTCTGGTTCACGTCTCCTCTGCAAAGTGCCATTCTTTAGAAGAACTGGTGCTTGTCAACCACATCCTTTGAGGTCTTCTAAATTTATTTTGTTTTGCTGATAACAATATCTATATTTTTGATGAAAACATGATGCTACAGGAAAGGTGAACATCTGCTATCCCAGAAATATTTATAGGCCCTGGCTGGTAAATGATTGACAATGTGTTATGTTGAGACTAATGGATTTTCAAGAGGTAAATTATCACTATCCTATGCTGTAAAGTACCAATTTTCCCTCCAAGGATTTTCAAGATGGATATTCAAATACCATTATTGCTTGCTAAAGCTCTCCAAAATGTGTCAGGTCAGGGTGCAAGAGCCTGCTATTTTAACCAATATAAATTATTCCATCAAATCTGAGATAAAGAGGTTGGAAAAATGGGATATTTTGACCACTTAATGATTTGGGGGGGGGGGGTTGGGTCAAATTTTAGGAAGGGCAAGAGACATCAGTCCTGGTTTGATGTGAAGCTCACAAATTGCTCTGTTGCTTTTGCTATTTTCAAGAAATGGTGATAACTCTGGGGGAATGCGCTCGTGGTTACTTAGCACAGCCAGAGCGTTTCACTGGCATGTCGCTGTCTCCGAAGCTTTGCCAAAATTCTGAAGGATCCAATGCTGATCACCAAGTGTCTGACAGGCCTTGGCAAGTTCCCCTAATTAACTTGAGGGCTCTTGCAGAGCTTCAGCACCTCGTAATGAGTCCAGTCAACATTTAAAGCCATGTTGCAAAGCAGATCTCCTTAGTGCCCAAAGGGGCTCCCATTAATCTCCTCAGCCCCTCAGAGATCTTCAACTGGAGAGACCCTGGCAGACGGCAAGTGCTGCGAGGAATTTCTAATCCCCAGAGGGACTCTTCTGGGGATCTGAGGCAGATCTGGTCAGGTTAACAGGTTTTGTGAAGGCCCCAAGAGTAGCTTGGGAAAAAGAAAGAAAAAAAGAAGACAAACTTTGGGTCCAGTTTGAGCAAGCAGGAGACCAAGATATGCTAATTAACACAGCTGCCATCAAGGATGTAATCTAATTTACATACTTGGTAGTGAATAAATGCTTCCATATGGCAGAGTACCAGTATTTTTCCTTGACAACTTTATCAAAAAGCTAATGAAATTCCCATGCAAAAAAAGCTTTTTCCAACTTAAAGATAACAAACCCAGTAAAATAAGTGAGAGAAATGCAGGGGGAAAAAATCATGTTCAAGAAAAGCAGACACTAGCAAGCTAGGAAACTAAGTTTTAAATATTCATCTTGTGGAGTGGTAGGAAAACTCAGAAATGCACTACAGTGTTCTCCAACTAACTTTAGCTGTTTCCTCATCTTCTTGTCCCAACCAAATCCACAAGACAGCCTTACGCTTGTTCATCCTGTACATCCGCCACTGCCAATTTGAGGCAGATGCTCAAATGCTCAGGTGCCCGAAATGAGCCAGATGCTCAGATGCGGTACTACTGGACTTCCTGATGCGTGTAAGCCCACAGATCCATCCCTGCCTTCAGAGTCCTGGACCAGCGCATGATTCACTGTGTGTGGCAGCAGAGCTCCCCATAGCGCATGAGTGCGTTACAGAATGCCTCAACAGTCATGTCACCTTCCTGGTGCAGAGCAGCTTTCTTGCTCAAATCGGTGATATCCAAACTCTGTGTATACCTCCCGCTCAGCTAGAGGAGCCAACTCTGTTGACCATGGCAGTTGCTGTTGAAGATGGCCCCAGTGACGGGCCACCCAATGGACCACACTGCTCTGAAGTGGCTCAATTCTTTTTCTGACTAAACAAGATCTGCAGTGACCACTATGTTATCTCCGGACACTAACGATCTTAGCCAAATCAACAAGGTAACATAATGAGTGAAGATACTCATTCAGGGGAGCACTTTTCCCTAAGCGCGAGTGCTTTGCACACACTGGAGCAGAAAGCAGCGGTTTGGGAAGATGTAAACTCACCTGGCCACTTGCATTCTCCAGCCTTTCAGACTCTCGGTTCATTTACTCTCCCTTGTTGTACTTCCAGAGGCGAAAATAGAAAACATTAAGGTACGTTCTGAAAACATCCACAAAACAAGTACTGCCCCTATGGATTTTCCCAAGAGGGGATGTCCCCTGTTCGGAAGATGCTGGGCTCTGGGGGGATTTCAACAGACTTTTCTTTCTTTGCCTGAAGCAGGGCTGGCTGAGAAACGACTGGTCTGCCTGTTGTGTAATGCCCCCCGCTTTGGTCCTGAAAAAAGAAGCTGCAGTTATCGGGCATGTCTGTCATTAAGTAATTGATAGTCTATCTCTAAGGGGTCAAGGATGTGAACATCACATTCATATGACCAGTACACACACAAACACAATCATGTAGCTGAGAAAACCAAATACAGGGCTTAACGGCTTACCAGGTAGCAGAGTAAGCTGAGCTGGGTTTAGGCGTACCCGTGCAAGGAGGCAGTCAACCGTTCTTAGCCAGATTCTAGAAAGTTTCCCAAACGAAATGTGGTGAGAATATTTATACATGTGCTTAACTTTAGATGTTTGTGTTGTCCTACTCAGACTGCATGCTCGAACGCATTGCTGGATGCAAGCCAGGGCACAAGGCACCTACTGGGGATCAATCTTAGTCTAGTCATCATTCTCCTTTTGTACTTACTCTGATCAGTAGCGAAACAGGCACTTGCATAATCCTCACTGGGCACCTGAGTTAGTGTCTCATTGCATTCTCTGGCAGACAGCCTTACCTCAGCTAAGTTCTGTCTCTGTTTTTCTCAGAAAAATCTTTGTGGCCAAAAGAGAACAGAAATGGACTTATTCACACATGAAAAAATTGAAACAAAAATCCAGTACTGAAACTCAGGGAAGATGGAAAATTGCTACATAGTTATATATTTTATGCAACAGGACCATATGGGAGACTTGCTTTTCAGCTTTGCTTGCAGATTCTTTCAATAGTCTTTAAAAAATCTCTTTTGTTGAAGTAGTTGAAATTTCATTACAAGTCTGATTCCAACTAAGCAAAATCTTTGTGTCCTTTTTGTTCTGGGTAGTTGTTGTCATTAGTGTTGTGTAGTTATTGTGTGAGTTTGGTTTGTTTATGGATATTCCAGAAAATAGCTCAATATGTTCATTTCGAAACAAAATTTGGACTGGAAGAAGCAAATTTGCAGGGAGGTACCAACCTTAATGAAATCCAATTACTACAATATTTCATTTTTAGAAGACTGGAAGGTTTTATTTCAACAAGGTCCAAGCTCTTTGTTTTTACTTTTAACTTTTGCCTTATTTAGTATTTTTTATTTTTAACATGAGTTCAGTGACAAAAATAAGGAAGTTGAAGCTAAGCAATTCAGACTTTTTTAGGATATTTCATTTCAGATGGATCATTCTGATATTTTCCAAAGCAGTTATAATTTCTCTTTTGCAGGACTTAAGTCTTTATTTAATCTGCCTTTCTTTCACACGGGGTACATTTAGGATGAAAAGGGATTTTGCAATGTTAGAAACTCTTTGTGAAAGTGAAATTCTGAACCTGGATTTTCTCTGAATCTCTTCTAGTGGGACAGAAATGGAGCAACAGAATTACTATCTGTAGTAACTTGCACCAGTAAAATCTGGTTTTTCCCCGACAAGTGCGGGATTTTTCCTACATAGGATTGATACATACATCAGCTTCCCGACATATGTGAAAGTTGGAGACCTGGGAACGCACCCAGCCGCCAGACCCCTTTGACGGTGGTGCCACCCAGTCACGTGTAACGTGCACCCCCTCCGCCAGGCCGGTGCTGTACCTGGAGGGGACCCCTGTCCTGGCTAAGCCAGGTGGAACATGAGGCCAGCCGAGCTTACCAGCCCACATCCTACTTGGGCTTTTAAACAGAAATTTCTCTACAGGCAGAAGACCCTGAGATAGCTGCTACAGGGAGGTTTTGGCTCTGCTCCGCGGACTCATCGTTAAGATTTCTGTTGAAGTAAATCTTTTGGGGTTGTAGCTGTGTGTGCTTGAAATGTGAGTGTGCACCAGCAAGGTAATGGCTGCCATTACAAGCTGCTGCAAAGCTTCCAAAACTATTTTCTGTCTTGGATGATGGGGACAGAAGTATTTGGACTCCGTCACTGTTGTCTCCTGTTTCTCCTTCCTGTTCCCTGCTGCCGGGACGAGGCTGCAGTCACGTCGGACACTGGGCTGGCTGGCTGCCTTCTCCTCATCCATGTGAAGCCAGCAGCAAACCTAACGGGTGCGCTGGGACCTGTAGCCGGACGAAGGCTTTTTCCTGCTACAGGGCAATGTCACTAAAGGTCATCTCCTCCTCGTCACTAGCGCTGGCCAAGAGAAATCTAAACGGAGCTTGGGAAAGGTGGTGGTGGAAACGCCATGCAAAATCCTGACACCAGGAGGGGGCTGCGATCGTATTTTCATCTTTCACCAGAGGTCAATATTTGCTCCAGTAAAGGCGGCTTCTCCTCTGTAGTCAGCTCTAGCTGCCTCCAACCACAGCTGAAGAAACATCATCTGGGCCGGCACGGCTCTTATTTCTTTCATATCCCCCTTGTCAACAGTTTGAAAGTGAGATGGCTAATTTTGTGCCTGACAAGAAAGGGCGGATCATTTTCTCAGATGCTGCTATCAGCAGAGTCAGTGCTGGTACACTCTCCGAGGGAGTCCCCAAACTACAGGTTACTGGCAGGCAGACAAACGCTCGCTGACAGCCATTTGTGACCAACTATGAAACACCATCTGCTGTAGTTGGAGGGAAGGAACATATCCAGCAAGTGATACCACTGTGAGAAATGATTTTGTGTGTTGACACACAGCAGTCTTTAGATAGCCCCAAAGAATAAGCCTACTTTGTTTTTCCAGATTTGTGTAAGGGGGAAAGAAACATTTTCTCTTGATGGGGGTCCACGGGTGAGACTTTCTGGGTCTATTTGTGTCAGAGCCAGAAAATCTTTGATACGTCCCTATTAACAGGTGTACTAAATACAACTGTGAACTGAGCCAAATGTGTCTTTAACAATGTCGTGTTAGGGGGTGAAGCACTATCTGATGGTGAAAGCACCCGCTGGAGTGTGAATCTGCCACTGACTTGCTTGTGACATTGGGCAAGTCTCATCACTCCTTTTTTGAACTGGCTCTCAGTTTTGAGGAACAGCAATAACATTTTTCTTCAGGGGAGTGTTGCAAGGACTGGCTAGTGTTTGTTCAGCCCTTTGAAATCCTTGGAGAAAGGGGATAAATATTTTTCATTAAAATTTAGAGGCCGGTGTATGCTATTAAGGAGACAACCACAAAGCCTTTACCTTCAGTATGTAGGAAAAAAAAAAAGACATACTCAGGCTTACAAAGGCATTCTTAAAAAATTAAGGTCATTTAAGTGACTCAAGTGCAAAAAAGTACCCAAGTGTGTCCAAAATGCTGTCCAAAAGCACAAGGCTCCCCTTTGTAGCCAACGCAGGCAGCAGATCCCAAAAGTTTCAGGAGAAGGGATGTTCAGCTCCCTCACAGGGGGAAGGAATCTTATTTGCTCATTAACGTAAATAAGGCATGCAGCCAAAGGCATATGCCAACTCTTCCCTCCCTGGTCCGAGAACGAGGCTTTCATTTTTAAGAGTCTTAATAGTCCTGTGTCTCATGATTAAGTAATGAGAGCTGGCATCCAAAGTATCCGAAGTTCAGCTGATCTTGCATTATCCTTGTAGGCCCTGGCAGACTATAAAGCAAAATGTTTTCAAGCCAAATATGCAGATGAAAAATAAATAAAAGATACACCTTAGAACTGCAGTTCAATCTTAATACAGAGGAATATCAAATTATCATGGCAGATTATCACCTTATTTCTTTGAATTCCAGCAAAATTTTTAAACACTGGTACATATGTAGATGTATTTGTATTTTTGGATGTGTTTTTGTGTGTATATATACACGCATAGATATATGTATACATTTCACATCACTTCTTTCTGATCCAGCCTGCAGTTCTGTGAAATTGCAGTGATGTTTGTCATCAGAGGCTTGCAAGGATTAAATACTGGTTCTCTGCAGAAAGCCTTTCTGGAGGCTAGCACTGGATGTCTGGATGAATCTCTTTACACCCATATATATGACATAATATCGGCTACGGGAGGGCTCGATCCAGATCTTGTTGAAGTCAGAAACGTGCGGCTGTGTCACTTGAATAGGGGCAGAGGGGCTTCCCTCTGGCTCGGGGCTGGACCCGGCGGTGGCCTGTGGAAGCCCAAATCCTGCTCGCTCCCGTGGCAGGAAGAGGGACCAGCAATGGGGCTGCAGCGGGTGCTGTGGAGGGGGGGGCAAACCCACCACAGGGCGCAGCGGGCATGGCGGCGGGAGCAGGGCCAGCCAGCGAGCGGGGAAGGAGAGGGAGAGGGCTAGACGAGGGCTCGCAGGAAGCCTTATTTATGATTTAAATACGCTGTCGCTTGTGCCCGTGCAATATGAAAACCAAGTCTAAACATTTGTCTGTAGAATCAGGTGATGGCTGGCCCTCTACTGTCTCAAGGGGGGCAGGAAAATGGTCCATGCACCTGCCACCTAATTCAGTTTAAAACCTGACACATTTACCAAGAGTGGGCTGGCATAATGAACTTCATTCATGCTGTCAGTGGAGTCAATAACTTATCCCCAACTGCTTTTGTCTCCCTGGCGGCAGTGCCTCTGATCGGGCTGAGGTACTTATTCAAGTAAAATTTATTTTCAATTGCAGGCCATAATACTACTGGCACAAGCCTTGCTTTGACAGAAGCTTTTGCTCAAGGCTAAACTATTGTTAAAGTTTGTGCCCATTGTCCAGGGTCTTTGATCTGTCAAAGCTGCTTAACAAGCTGGTTAAAAACTGTTTCAGATAACAGGTGTGTCCTTTGAGGATGCTGGGCCATTTTTCAACTTCTTTTAAAGACTAGTCCAGTAGCTGACTAAAATTTACATGCTGGTTGGTGGTGATATATGTAAAGCACTTTTAAAGCAAGAAATTCGATTTAGGGGTTTATTTCCCTGAACTTCCTTGTGGTTTGTTGTTGGTTTTGTTTTGTTTTGTGTTGGGGTTTTTTTTCTGAGGGAGCAAAAAGATTTACGAGGTGTTTCTCTGGGGCCTTGGAGGTATTTAGTGGAAAGATGACTGAGATGCTAAATCTACCAGCAGTGTTACGGGCACCCAGTTACAGTAAAGCAATGGCTGGAGCAGCAAGCACCAGCGAACAGGCCAGGAGAAAGCTTGTGATGGAGAGGAACAAAAGTGGGGATGCACAAGGCAGGCTTTGCTGGGGTAGGCTTCAGGTTGGGGGGGACGCGGACTGCGGACGCAGACTGCCCAGTCCACGTCCCCCCCACCCGGAGCCTGCGCCAGTGTGACTGTGCCACCCCAGCCCACCCCTGCCCCTCCAGCTGGGTCCTGGGTCTGGTGCCGGCTCTGAGAGTCTGCAGCATGGTTAGCATCTACAGGACCTGCTCTCACTACCTAGAAAACCCAATTCCTGAGACAAGATCCTTGCCGTAGCTTGGGTCCCCACTGTATAAGCCAGGCCATTCATGCATGGCCAATGGCCTGAAAAAAATTTCCTTTGAATGGTCCATATGTCAGCTATATTCTTTAGGACGTGTGAAAAATGGTTCCTCCCCTTCACATATGTTTTAAAACACTACTGAGGTCCTGAGGGATTTAACCAGTTTTTTTTCAGACTAGTATTTTTTTTTCCCCCTGAAAATCCCCATCAAAAACAGACAAGTGTTGTCCACGGTCATACTGAAATGCATGGAGCTGGCCTGATGGCTTAGGGAAAAGAGGGAAGGGAAACTCACTGTATGTGCACTCTGTGTGTCGAGGAGTGTGTGGAAGGAAAGGAGGATGAGCATCTTCAGGCGTGCTTTTCCCCCCTCTCCAGATCATTACCACCTATTTGTGGAGCTGCTGGTACTGGGATTTTGGTCCACATCAACAATTTCTGTGCCTTTCCAAGTTCTACTTGACCAGATAAACTGGGTAGCCAATCGCTCATAACTTCCAAAGCTGTGCATGCCTGCAAAGTCCTGCCAAAGGTCAAGGAGTGAACTGGTGTCAGCAATGCCATTAGAGGCGTCCCACGCACGTGCACCCGCAGACTGCTGACTGCAGGCTGCTGCACAGGTACTCCAAGTACAGAGGTAGAGGGTGCAGAGCTCCTGGGAGGCTCACCTGCAGCTGCGTCCAGGCAGCTTTGGTTGTACGGCCAGTCACTGTGGTCCCCAATGCTGGTGGGCTGCAGGGTCTCCACAGGAGTGAGCTGAGCAGAGCAGGGGCAGACAGCATCCTTGCAGGCAGCTCTGCAGCCGGGGGGGGGGTTGGGGCATGAGTAAAATGGGGTGTTTAGGAAACACCTGCCCATCTTTGACCTGCAGAATTGAGCACCTTCAGCCAGAGAGTGCAAAGCCATCTTCAACAGAAAAAAAGAGCTGGAAGTTCCCCTTAGGCAGCAGAAAAGCTCCGACACTTGTTTTCGTCCTTCCCCTGAGCTGAGCCCAGCAGCTCCCCTTACTGGAGAAGCTTGCATACCTTCAGAGCCGAGCATGATAAACTGAAATAACTTTGCTTAAAAAGTGAGCCTGCTTGCTAGGCATATTTTCCTCAAACAATCCCATCTGTACCAAAAATCTGTCATCAGCTTGTTAGTTCAAGGCAGCTGGGGAATAAAACAAGCACTTCATCAAATGTAGTAGTTTTGTGAACATCCCTGAACTAGATCAGGAATGAAAGTGAAAAACAAAGCTTTTCTAATACCACTCAGCTATGCTCACCATTAGGACCATTAAAACTGTTCAAAGATTACTTTGGCGTGCATCTGTGCCACCAATTAGCTCCAGAGCTATGTTTAGAGCAATTCGTTTTCAGCATTCAGGGGTAGCCAGAAAGATGCGAGATCGAGGACAAACTCCTGTTGCGAGGCTGCAGCTCCACTACTGGCCTCCAAGCAGAGCTGTCCGTGACTTTTACTGCATGAAACACCAGCCCATTACATTACCTACAACGTATTTTGAGCACCTCGGTGACCGAGTCCATATCTAAGGGTGGGTTAAAGGTCTCAGTGAAGATAAAGACCTGTTATCGACCAGACACATTAAGACAGGTTTTCACCTTCTCTATAATCTAGTTTAAAAATAATTTGCTTTCGTGTGCAGAGAAGGCCAAAATACTTTTAGCTCAGCTGAAGGGAGTGTGGAGAAATCTGCTTTTCTCACTTCTTCTCAGCATTTTCCTGGTGTAAATTATTAAATGTGGTTGGTTTTAAAAGCTGATTTTCTGTTACCCATTACAACTGGTATGGTATCTTTAATGTTGTGATGAAGCATAGAATAAGGGCCTATTTTATGGTCTTTCCAGTCACAGAAGACTATTGCAGTCAGGAACAAGGGGAATTGAATAATAACAAACACTTTGGGGAAAAACATAGAAGTTATATATAAAGTAGCCCAATGACTCTGAACCACTTGAACATTACAAACCCCTTTAATATTACCATATAATTGTGACCTGCAAAGTAAAATAAGAAAATGCTATGAAGTGGCAGATGTCCAGTAAGGCCACCAGACTGTTACAGGAGGGTATCCTTAGCTATTATTTGTCACTAGCTGTTATTTATATTGCACATGATTCAACAGATGGTCGGGCAGATGCAATGGCAAGGTGAGACAACCACAGCAGTGAAGGCTGGAATAGAAGATGCTGCAGCTGGAGGAAGAGAGCTGCGCATGGGGAGAGATGGATGGAGCCCATGGCTGGGTGAGGGAATGAGCAGGAGATGTTCAAGGGAACGAACCTGACCCAAGAAAGGGTCAGCTGCTGACTGTGGAGCCCTGCAAGATAAGAGACATGCTGGGATCTTCACGGGGGCAGACCAGGTAAAGGAGCCTGTCCCACTCCCCTGGCAATATGAATAAGAAAGAAGGAGCTGAAATGTTGATTTTGGATTTACAGGAGGACTGTCCTTCTGCGGTAGGGAACAGTTGGGAACTGTTAACCCCAGGGATCTCAGGTACAATCCATATGGGCAGAAGTGAAGAAGTGATCAGTGCTGATCTGACTCAGGGTATTTAGTTAGTGCTGGTCTTGCCTGTAGGCAGGATTTTGGGCAGAAAACTTGAGCACAAAAACACTGCAAAAAAGTGCTGTGGCTCAAAAGCATGGATGGAGTGCTACCAAACTCATGAAATGCACCAGTAGGAGGGAAAAAATGCTGCAACTTTTTGAGGAAACACGATAAAAAAAGGGAAAAGTGAAGTTTTCTCTTTGGACCATAGCTTTGCATTAATCAGTTTTGATACACTGAAACAAGTGAAGGATAGGGCACTAAGTGCAGCTTGCCTGGTCTCAGCAGCTGAAAAGAGCCGAGGACTGGTCTCAGGGCAAAACCCTAAGATTCACATTCAACCCATGACTGGAACCACTTCTCCCACGAGCTATATGACCCTTACAAAGCAGAAAGCAAAAGCCCTGTGCTTGCCCCAAATCCTTACAAATTTGGGAGTCAAAAAAGCAAGAGAGGTAATATCATGGGTTCATTTTTCTTGGTGGAGATGTGATGATTGGTGAGGAAGGTCTGTCTCTGGACATCTGATGAATTCTGATACTGACAACTACTTTATGCCTATGTGTTGTACCTCTGAACTGAAAAAGTCCCTGTGAAATGTGGGACCTCACTGCCTTGGGCATCTTTTGCCCCATGTTGACATAAAACCTGTGGAAGCTGGAAAAGGATTTCTTGCACAGGGCACAAAAGTAGAAATAGATGTTCTTTACAGTTTCATAGTTCATTAGACCAATCTTGCACAACTGGGCGAAGCTAAGCAGAGAAAGCCAAAGAGTAATGGAAACAAATCAACTAATGGGAGACTTTGATCAGTCAATAATTCTGACGAATGTCTCACTTCACAAATGAAATGTATCCTGCTGGTAATCTGGAGAGAAAGACAGACAGAAAGAGAGAGAAAGGCAACCAGGGCAAAAGCTTGGTGTAAGAGAGAAAGACTCTGAGACTACCTCTATACAAAACATGCCTGTGACCATTATCTAGCTCTGAAGCCAACTGGCACAGACTGGCGTGTGTCCACATTATTAAATTCTTGCTTTCCAGGCAGTGTGGCTGAATACAAATTGCCTGCTGGGATTGGCCTTTGGCCTATACCATCCCCAAACCATGCCTGGGAAATGTTCAGGAGAGAGCTAGTTGTCTGGAGCCAAACCATGCCAGGAACTGTTGTAACAATTTGACTCTATAAATAATTGAGCTCCAGTGCCTGAGAACATTATGTGGCACTGTTTAATTTACCAGGAGAGATGAAGTCCATGATCCTAGCCTGGAATGGAAATCTGGGACATCTTAGAGCACCCTGAGAAATGAAAACCCTAGAGCACTCAAAAGACACAAGAGAGTGCTGATGAAATGGAGGCAGGCATGGTTTTGCCTACAGCTGCACTGATGTGCTTCACTGGTCACAGTAAAGAATATCTGGTTTTTGAAACACAAAATCAGTCTCCTTGCTTTAGCTAACATATCTGCTTGAAAAGCAGCACCTGGAAAGCCCACAAGGCTGGAGATGAGGGAAGGGTGTAACTAAGCTACTGAGGATTCACCATTGATCCTCAGGATCTATTAAAGCATGGCCAAAGGTCTTATGGTCCTATTTTAGTGAAGGAGTAGGAGATGAAGATTATGACCAAGAGCATTATGCAGGGAACCAGGACTGAGCCTACTCAAACTAAGGGGATCATAAGAGAAAAGGAATTGGGATAGGGACACAAATGCAGCCAGATGCGTATTGCTGAGGAGGATTTGGGTTATCACTCTCATATAGAAGAGTGTACAAGGGCCTGTAACAGCAATAAATGAGTCTTGATAAATAAAACCTGGTTAGTTAAAGTGTGGGTGACAGACTCCTCAATTAAGTTATGCAAAATGATTCTCAACCTGCTAGTGTCAGCTAAGTGACATCAAGTCCAGACCAAGATGTATCATCCTGCTCACACTACAGTTTGGCCCACAAAGATGTATTATCCATTAAAGATGATTGACAAGTCATTTCCATGACACTTCATGAATTAATAAGAATGTGCAGACATATTACGATACATATAGGCACGTGCTGTGGGTTCTGAAGCAGTGGATGCCACAAGCCACATGTATGCGAAATTGTGGGCATCTGCTGAGAACTGAAAGCCCTGAAAACTTGGTATGACAATTGACTGAGCATACTATGGAGAAAATCTCTCATATATCTGACAATCCATCTCTGTAAGTCGCATAAGGAAAAGCTCATATCCTGGCAGAAGTAATGGAAGATATGAAGTAGTGGGGGTGTACATTTCCGTCTCCAGAAAGGGCAAAGGCACTGTGCTAGAGAGCTTAGGGAATGACAAAACCATGGGAGGGAAGAGCCTGAAGCTTTGGAAAGTCTGCGCTCAAGTGCTTTTGCAAAGCATACCTCAGCCTGCTTCAAAACTGAACACAGCTAAACCTCCCAAAGGTACTCAGTGAGAAAGAAAGAGGGCTGCATGCACTGCTTACAGATAGGGTCTCAAGGCCAGGAGAAGCAGTCAGACCAGAGGGCTGTGCAGGCTGTGAACTGGCAAGTGTGGGCTGGAGCCTGGTCAGAAAGCACTCTCCAAAACATGTGGAGCCCCTCAAATCTAACCGTGCCTGGAGGTTAGCCGGGTTGCAGGCACCCCAGGAGACCATGGTCACAGCAGTCATTTTGGGAAAGACTTTGAGGGAAGGAGAGCCAGGGAAGACAGCACACACCAGGCTCATAGGTAGTCTGCAGACTGCTCCTGCAGAGCAGCAGGGACACAGCTAGACTTGCCCGTGGACACCAAACGGCTGCCCCACAATAACTGCTCTGTGACATCCCAGAGTGGATGTGCAAAGGCAGCGTGGATGTGTCGAGACTTTAGTGACAGAGGTCTGGAAATCACTGCATTCACCGCCCGTGGAAATGAAGTCTTCAGACCTATCTGGTTTGGGCCCTTTACTGATTTCTGCGACTCAAAGGTGTTCAGAGACACCAGTAGGGATCTGGGCCTTTGCATGGAAAACGAGAGTACACACAAGGCTTCCATGATTTCTAGCCCTGGCAGGTCTGTTTCCGATGGATCTGTAGCCCTTTATAAGAATTCCATGCTGTGGAGTGGTGCCCAAACTCAATTCTCAGTGTGCTCAAGCAAACCATCATCACACCAATGAACACCACAGTTGTGACTGTTGCTGCCACTTGCAGTTTTGGGAGGAAAGCCAAGTACTGACATGGGGGATAGAAGCTCTCCCAGCAGATGTTTCAAGCTGCCTTTCCTCTAGTGCCTGAAAACTCACTTGCTGTGCAAAGATCTGACAGCACAGGCCAGAAAATACACCGTGGCCGATTCCTCTGCAAAGCCTGAGGTAGGGGAGCGCAAGGGACAAGCTGCCTTTTTAGTCTTCTGCTTCCTACACAACACTTAACAGATGTTTGTTTATCACCAAAAATAAAGTCTGGAAACAGAATGTTTTATGCGGTCACTTTTTTGTTCCTCCTCTGACCCCATGGACGAGGACTCACGACTCAGGCCAAAGGTCAGATTTTGTAAAAATAAGTTTTTATTAGTCCTGAAAGGTTTCTCTGCTTTTTAAAAAATACAAATGAAGTCTTGTGTTTTTCAGACAGCCACCTAACAGTTTGCAGCTGAAACATAAAGTAGCACCCAGTGCATGACATGACAGTCAGAGTCACTGGGTAGAAACCAATGAAAATAAAAGTCAAATATATATATATATTAAAAAAAAAAAAACCTACCATGCAAAAAGTAAGTCTGCAGAAAGGTCATTTAGTGTTGTGAAAAACAGAATTCATTTTTATAACACAAGCATCAACTTCCCTTTAGTGAATAATTTGTAAAATGTTTCCTCAGGTGGTGTGACTAAAGCACCTCATTTCTATCCCTGACATGGGACAGGCTTCCCTGGAAGTCAGACACACATCCAGAAACAACGGCTCCTTCCCTGCCCTGTTCTGTGCTTGACTGGCCTGTATTTAAAGCTGCCTTTGAAAACATTGCATGTGACATTATAGAAATGAAAGGAAGCTCCTTTTGAAGAACTACCTGTTCTTTATTGTAACTGAATGTCTGTGCAATGATCATATAACCCTATGCACTTATAAACCTCCCTCTCATCTAGTTGGTCTAGATGACAACTGAGGGGGATATAATACTGGCCTCTGCTCCTGTTCCTACCTGCTGTAACCAGGAGCTTTTGTGGTCTGACTCTGCTGTACCATTATCTCTGCCTTAAAAAAATGAGTCTTATCTGCTTACATTAGCTTACAAGGCATCAGAAACAGGCCCTGTGCAAATCTCTTTTATTGTCAGTCCTCTATATGTTTTACAAGGAATCCATTAGTTTTTGATTTGCAGGTCTCCACAAATCATCTTCATCATAAATACTAAAATTACTGCATCGCTTGTAGTTTTTCTCTTGCCCATCTGGCAGGGCCTGATGCTGTTCTGCCAGGTAACTTTCAAGATGTACATGTCTACAGCAACAACAACACTTTGGGGGAAAACAAACAAACATAAAAAGATTGAATTAAAATATTGATCTGCGGTCTTCTGCCAGTGCTGTATAAAATCCCATCCTGCTGATTCACAACAGGTTCGGGAGACTCGGGGAAGCTGGGTACAGATTTTGGTCATGCAGTCTCAACTGATGATATTAATTTTTAAGAAGTTTTGCCCTTTGGCCAGACTTTACTGTCCTGCAGCTGCAATGTCCTTACATAAGTGCTTACTTCAATGTAGTATCAAGCAAAATGGTTTTGTTTCAACTTCAGGAGGAGAAAATGGAGGGCAGGAGAAGGAAGACTGGTTGGGATAAGCAGACTGCAGGCACGTCCATTCAGGCTTCTAGTGTCTTCAGTTCCGTGTTTTCTACTCAGCAGTTGTTGGCTGCACCAAAGAGAGCACACATGCAGCTATGATCCCCCTGACCTGGCGCAAGATTAGTAATTCCTCTTTGTTTTATTCATTTGGCCCTTAAACCTTTAATGGTTCTAATCAATCTGATTACTTGAAAGATCAGAGAACACAAAATGGTAAACAATTAAGGCTCAATTCAGCCACATAAGCATAGGTATTTACTGCCACTGAGGTGCCCTAGGATATCTCACCTGACCTCTCCTGCTGGTCCAGTAGAATATGAGTGTTCAGTAGGTCCTGGGGCATTTTTTGGCAGCACAGTGTGTGTGTCTCAAGGTATTTCTAATGACACTGAATGCAAATCAACAAACTCAAATCCATAGATTTCACAGAAGTCCAGCAAAAGATGCCTGCTTACATTTTAGTATTTAGCTTGTACTTAGCTTCTAGTTTGCTGTTTCCATTTCAGACCTGCTATGGGTTTGTGTCCCCCCAAAGTGCCCATTTTCCCCAATATAACTGCATCTAATAAAGGATTATACTCCCGCTCTCAGCCTTGCCCCTTTGTTTTCCTCAGCAGCAGCACAGTGTTATCTTGAGACAGCTCTTTCCAGCTCAGATCCATCTCCACCTGCTTCTGCAGGAGGGAAAATGGGGCTGCAAAGAATAAAAAACAAAACAAAACAAAAAAACACCAACCATTTGGACAGGAGCAAATTTTCCTAGGAAAATCCTCTCTCTTTCTAGGAGAAAATCAGAAGAAGACGCAGCAGGACACATGATTTTAAGAGGCACGAATCTGTGATAAACCCCTTATTAGTTTTTCTCAGAGAGTAGGGCCCTGACGGGGGCAGCCAGGCCGGGCAGCCCCACACCGGAGCCGGGTGCCCGGCAGCCCTGAGGGCCAGACCCCGGGGAGGAGGTAGCAGCCTATTAAAAAAATTACTCTTTTTTCCCTCCCATTTCTGGTGGGGTTTTTTTTCTTTTTTTTTTTTTTTTTCTCTGCAGCTTCGAAAAAACCCATCTTGCTCATTTGGTAATAACTGATGGGGACCGTGAATTACTGAGCTAGCCCCCAGCCTAGTGTTTATCTCCTTGCCAATAAATCTCTAAACTGAAGCAATGAAGCTAAGTACTGCTGCTATTTCTGCGTTTTATTTCCATATTAATCAAAACACGAGCCTACCCCTGCCTCCCCCCGGGCCCCGTGTAGCCGGGGAAGAGGCACCCGCTGAGGGGACCGCGTGGGTTGGGCTTGTGAGGTGGGGGGGGGGCAGTGGGACAGGAGGGGGGGAAGGAAAGGAACCCCACAAATGAGGGGGTTAAATCAAACGCCCAGGGCCTAGGGGGATTGGTGTCAAGTTTGTGGCGGACCCCTGGAGGTGAGGGCAGGGGGGGGTCCTCCCCCATGGGAACTGGGAAGCACTGGGAAGGCAGGGGAAACTGCTTCCCCCTGGGACTAGGAGCAGCACCCGCCATCCCCACGGCCCCGGCTGTGCCGGGACCTGGCGGAAAGCAAGTGGGTGCACAGCTCAGAATGAACGGGGTCC
>VZTQ01015728.1:108409-147459 GCA_013400755.1 Pelecanoides urinatrix | reverse complement strand
TATATATATAAATATATATATAATTAGATTAAACAAATGTTATGAAAAATATATATTCTAGTTGAATGTAGGTTTCTTACATTCACCAAGTGCTGTGAGGTTCTCAGCACATGTACTTTTAAGGACAGGATATTTTTTGGTTTCACGTAAAACTACCTTATTTGGAAACAGGTAATATACCCATGGTAATATGACACTTAATGTAAGTGCAGGGCCAAAGATTCCTAGTCACTTTTCTGGCCCATGCTGGAATGTAAGATCCTACGACCAAGCTAATAACAGTGTTTAAACTAGGTAGATAAAGCTTGATATGTCTTTGGGCAATGAATTCACACTGCTAACTGTAATACAGGTGTACACAGACTGAGGAAGAAAGTGCTGTGTTTGTTGTGTTTTGTTTTGTTGTGATTTGTTCTGTTTTGTTTTGTTTCATTTCAAAGTTAAGAACTGTCATTACAGGATAAGACAGTTGCTCTGCATGTTGACATTAGAAATGTGTTGTTGAATTGGGCTCTTATACACATGAGAAGGGAATTTTCCACTGTTAATTTTTCTAACTGATAGAAGATAGATTAATCTGTATGTAAATTATACTTCGTATATATAATACTGATTTGGTTTTGGAAAATGTAGTCTAATTAATTATATTCAAAAGTATGTGCATGAGGTTTTTTTTAATTGGATTCATATGAAACACCTACCTGAAACCAGAAAATGATACATATATAATACATGTACCCCTTTGAAATGTGTTTTTTTTTCACCCTTGTTTAAGGATGAAGCTTAGGGAAAATACTACATTTATAGTATATGTATAATTTTGATAAACTGTCTAGGTTTAAAATAACAGAATAACTGATATACTGCTACTATAGTACTGCTTATTCCAGACCCATAATTTTACTTGTCATTATTGCAAACTTTTTCTTCTCACATTCTGAAGATGATAAGCCACTTGGAGCTTTTGACTCTGCTCCAAATCTTCATGCCTTTTAAATTATAGCAAAGACTACTGCCTTCATGCTTGTGGCTGTAATTCAAAATTGTATGTTTTCAGTAGATTTACATTATTAGCATACTCTGCGTGGGTATGTAGGACTGCAAATATATGACATAGAATGTATATTACTATAATTTCTAAGTAAACTGTAACACAATATATATTTCTTTTAATAAAGGAAATGTGTATGATTTAGCAGTCATTAATAAAATGGTACAAAGTAAGTGATCTGAAGTAAAAGTATTTTACTGTCTTCTGAACTAATGGTCCAAGTCTTATTACCTGGCAACACCAGCTCAGCTGTGATTCATGGTATGGGCTGGGAGAGAGTTAATTTTCTTCACAGTAGCTAGTATGGGGCCATGTTTTGGATTTGTGTTGAAAACAGTGTTGACAATACAGGGATGTATTTATTACTGCTAAGCAGTGCTTACACAGGGTCGAGACCTTTTCTGCTTCTCACCCCACCCCACCAGCAAGTAGACTGGGGGTGCACAAGAAGCTGGGAGGGGACACAGCTGGGACAGCTGACTCCAACTGACCAAAGGGGTATCCCATACCATATGACGTCATGTTCAGCATATAAAGCTGGGGGAAGAAGATGGAAAGGGGGGATGTTCAGAGTGATGGTGTTTTGTCTTCCTAAGTAACCGTTACGTGTGATGGAGCCCTGGTTTCCTGGAGATGGCTGAACACCTGCCTGCCAATGGGAAGCGGTGAATGAATTCCTTGTTTTGCTTTGCTTATGGTGAGGCTTTTGCTTTATCTATTAAACTGTCTTTATCTCAACCCACGAGTTTTCTCACTTTTACTCTTCCCATTCTCTCCCCATCCCACCAGGGGGGAGTGAGTGAGTGGCTGTGTGGTGCTTAGTAGCCAGCTGGGGTTAAACTACAACAATAATATATAAGGCTACAAGCAGCAATTATGAATGCTAACTGGCATCATGAGGCTCATCTCCCTTGGCTTCCTCAGTAATCCATGAACAAAGATAGATCCTTGGAAGAGTGATTCAGAGGAGGTGTCTAAATCAAGCACTATGAGTTGTTCTCTGGAAAACATCTTTTTCCCTTGTTTAAAGAAGAAATGCAGGGAAATTAACCTTAAAAGACCAGTGTTTGCTTCTGTGAATACTCCTCAGAGATGAGGGTCTGGAGGATTCCAGTAGACAAAAACAGCACTTGAAGCAGAGATCCTGTATGAACAAAACTACCATAAATTTAAAAAACTACATTCTTAAAGCAATCCTTATGAAAAGGTCAGGATGCTAAATGTACCCTGTTTGCTCTGCCTGGGAAGCATAGCTGTGCAGTGAGCAACTGAACACTTAGACAAACAGAAAATAACTCATCTTCATGGTAATTCAGAAAGAAAGGTTTGTTTTGATAGGTCTTACAGCAGAAAGGTCTGTCACTGAATCACATTGTTGAACGTGCTTCAGAGGAAACTGGTGAAATTTCTCAACTGAACCACAGAACATGAGGTTTTGATCCAATAAAACACCTAAACACATGCCTAACTGACATGTTAACATCTGTGGTACTATTTGTGCTTAAAATCCAGAAGACATTAAATACTTGAAATGTCAGTTCAGGACTTTAAATCAACCAAAGGTAAAAATCATTTCAGGAAATTGTCTAACCTATTCACATTGGATAACACTGATGAACTGATTGAAAGTTCAGTCTCAGTACTATATACACTGACTTTTTTTCTGGAATAATAAAATGCAATATACTGTTGTTTATTTGTTCTGGAATAGTTCCACATTTTAGTTATTTTTGCCAGACACAGCAACCAGTCTTGTTTTTCACTTTTGTTTTTCTCTTTTTGCAGCATTCAATTTTTATTGATGATTTTAACAAAGTAAAACAATGCTTTTTTTTTTTTTTTTTTCTCTCTTTCTTAGGAATATCTTAGCTGACATAACCCTCAGGACTCTGTCCCACTGCATGTATTAAGGATTTCAAACATTTCCGTTGTGCTTGCGGTTCCTGTGCCATAGCAATGCAATACAGTCAGAACACCAGAGTCAAATGAGGTGATTTTGAACTGTTGCCTGCTGTTCAATATCATATGGACTGTAAACCACAGCACTGTAGCCACAGAGCCAATCATCCTTTCAGAGAGAGAGGGAGACAAATAGGGTATGCAGATGTCCACAGATCCACAGAGATGTAACACTTGTTCCACATTAATCTCCAAGCACCAGAGGTTAAGAGGTTAGGCTTTCTGGCCTTTTCTCCATGTCACTTGATATAAGTATGCAGCCAATTTCAATTCACATAGCTTTGGTATTATCATTCCCTCCTCCTACACATTCATACACCTTAACTATTTTTATTCTCCTTTTTTCTGCCATATTTACATAAGGTAATACAGCTGGCATGTTAATTTGTTAAAAGAATCAGGAAGCTTCTGCATTACTAAAGGACAAAGAAGATGGGCAAAGGAGAGTAGTAATTCTGGCTTTCATTTGACTGTTTTATGGGCTTATATTGGACATAGTGACATTGTAAAGAATATTTTCCTAATCATAGTTGTGCTAAGAATATTCACAAAATGTCATTTAATAAGTAATGTACTATTACACGTCAATGCACTTCACAGCTTTGAAACATTAATTATATATGATGCAATACAAATTAAGATCTGCATTGCTGAGGTCCACATTAAATGAAAATTAAAACAAAGATTAACAAAGACAAACTGGTAAAGTTATTCATCAAGAAATAGGTTTTTATACAAGATAAAAGATAAAAGAAGTCTGTCTTCCATCCATGAAAGATGCATTCTCAATAAGATAAAACAATTATCTCATTTCACCCATTAGCAAATATGTAACAGTAAAAAGAGTAAACATTGACACAATCAGAATGTAAAAACATTTTTGTAATTATTCTCGGTGTTTACTTCTAGAAATATGGAAATTGTTGCCACTCCTAACTTCCCCATTGTTGTTACTGTTTCTGAGTAGCTCCCCTGCACACTGATTTGTTAGAGGGTATTAAAAATGCTATTTGGTTATAGTTGCAGTGGTAGATTCCAATGCTCAAAAATTTAGTAGGGCAGAGTCATCCCTGTGATCACTCTGGGGGTCAGATACTGCCTGAGACAACCTCAAAGGTTCAGGAATAATAGGTAGGTCATTTATTTAAAATACCTAAGTGTTAACCTTAGAAAAACATGTGTCTGTTTGTTTCATCTAGTTCTCTTTTGTTTCTTTGATTTGTACCTGAGGAAATTTTTAACTGAAATATATAACTTGTACCAGAAACAAAATTACTTATTAGAATTTAATTTACTTTTCACCCTTCTCCCCAAGTTAAGATACTGATATAATTTAAAAAGCACTGAAACTTGATTCTAACAAATTTTCACTCAGGAAAAAAAATACGTAAGCATGATCAGTCATACTGAGTTCAGCAGTATGAACATTAGAATAAAGTTACTTGTGTGCATAAGTATTTTCAAGGCTGAGCTCTAAGTTGAGGTTTATATCATAAAAAAGTTGCTTGCACAGATATGATTTTACAGTTAAGTTATGAGCCCTTCTCCTTTATGAAGACATAAGTTATAATGCCAAAGCTGTTCTGCTAAAAAAACTTACACAGGTTGCATGAAATGAAAAGATTTTTTTTGTCGTTTGTTATTTTGTTTGTGTTCTTAATGACCACACATGGTAAATATTTGTTTAGGAAATTTTGCCATTATAAAATTGTAATTTTAAAAGGTCTTAAGCTACTGTAGCTCTTTCAGGTACTTATGCCAGTAACTTCCATTAGAATTCCAAACAATAAAAGAAGAAAACCATCTATTGGATCATAGCATGAAGAAAAGGAGATTTCTGTTGTATTAATCCTTCACTCTTTCAGAAAACTTATGTTCATCTGAAGTTAAATAAACAAGTGATACCTCTCCCAAGTTATTCCAGAGAGATATTAATATGTGTGCATACAAAAACATAGATCTATAAAATTTGGTACAGACAAGTATAGCTTAATAATTTCCATAGATCTATTTAGATAGAAGCCAGATTTTCAAGTGTTAGATCACCTACTGACAAACATTAATTTCTTGATTTTACTTCACCTAATGACTTGTGAACTACAAAAACAAGTGTATAGAGCAACCCAGATGACTATCCTAAGAAGTGAGATGCTCAATATTTACCACAAATGCCAAAAGTGTCGGCTGTAGGATCACTGATTGCAATACTAATTGTGTACAAACTGGTTAGCAGATAACTTCCAGTTCATACAGTGTTATTCTCTGTCTCGTGGTTTAATGCCGATTTCACAGTGTGCCATACTGACAAGCAGATGCAGCAAAAGTGCAAAAAAGGAGGTGAAGGGATGTGATCACCACCATGATTGTGTTGCATGACGGAGAAGCATCTCTGTCCTCTTCCAGAAGTGCACATGGTTGTGGATGTAGATGGTTGGAAGGGAGATTAACTGCATCTGTCATGTCCATTTGAAATGCCAAAGAGAAGTCATGGAGATACACAGAACATATACAAATTGCAGTCTCCACAACTGGAAAATGAGAAACAATAATTATTTATTTGGTAAGTCTCTGTTTTTAACACCAAGATTCTTATGTAGGTCTTTGTAGGTTTTTTTTGTTTTGGTATTTTAATTTCTAAATAAACAGAACAGAGAGGTCTTGTTTGCTCCCTTATGAAGTTTAAAAATATCCTGGATTACACATTTATTCCCAAAGCAAATAAAAATTGCCATGAGTATATCAGGAGTTTTTTGCTTTGATTTGATTGTCCTTTAGATTCTGTGTTATTCCGGATTTTTTGATACAATAGAATTGCTTCAGTAGGGTTTTTTTATGTTTCCATATTTTCCTAGAAGGCATTCTAGATGGAAAGGTTGAGAGGCATCCTAACATTTTATTTAAAAGGGTATATTTCAAGTGATCATTTACAATGGGTTTGATATAATATATAAATTCTGCCTTTTAAATAAGGCTGCCAGCACCCATTCTCCCCCTCCAAATATTATGTTCATCCTTTAATCAAAGCATAGCTCAGACTCTAAGCCTTTGTGTCTAAGTTAGCTGATAAACCTATAAACATCAGTAAAAGTGTATATAGGATTTTTAAAGTATTTTCTGATGCTGGTGTTTCGTTCAAAGTTGACTGTGGAAGAAAATGTTTGGCTTGGATTGTGGCTTATAAGTTCTTGTCAAAATATGAAGAAAGATGCATAAGAAGCAGCACATTAAAAAATAAGCCTTAATTTTTCTGGGAAATTTTTAATTAGATTCATATCATCATGCAGGTTCATATCTTCTCTTTCCATTCTTTTGCTCTCTAAGCTTACTGTTTCGTAACTACAATTACAGGTTTGACTGGTACTTTTCTGGATGCTTTACTTTCACTGAATTACTGAATTTACCCTAAAAAGGACTGCAGCATAGCGTTAAACATCTCAGTGTATGCTGGTTTAAACTCCTTTTTTTTTTTTTTCCCCCACTTCATGCCTCTCAAGTTCAAGTTTTAAACGCTGGGTGTGTATTAGAGTATGCAGCCTCAGTCTAGGAGATACAGCATGTACAATTCAGATTATACGATTTGGGGTGAGGGTGGCCTACGATTAGGCCATCATTTTCTCTAACATGAAGGCTAAGACATATCAATCTTCCAGTTTAGGCATTCATCCATCTTTAAAATGGCAACAAAATGGGTTTTTTTACCAAAATGAAAAGTAGTAGTATCTCATTGGAGCCCAGTGGCATTTTCATTTAAATATGAATTAAAAAGTGTAACAAAAACATTGAAACAATACTTCCCTTTCTATTTTCCCTGTGTTCTGACTTTTCTGGTCTTGTTGCAGCATATGGTAAATGATACTCAAAAGGAAAGTGTCTATACATTAAAAGATGTTTTGCTTCTGCAGAGGGACCTGGACAGGCTGCATCGATGGGCTAAGGCCAATTGTATGAGATTCAACAAGGCCAAGTGCTGGGTCCTGCACTTCAGCCACAACAACCCCAGGCAACGCTACAGGCTTGAGGAAGAGTGGCTGGAAAGCTGCCCAGAAGATAAGGACCTGGGGGTGCTGGTTGACAGCCGGCTGAACATGAGCCGGCAGTGTGCCCAGGTGGCCAAGAAGACCAACGGCATCCTGGCCTGTATCAGGAATAGTGTGGCCAGCAGGAGCAGGGAGGTGATTGTCCCCTTGTACTCGGCACTGGTGAGGCCGCGCCTCGAATCCTGTGTTCAGTTTTGGGCCCCTCACTACAAGAAGGACATTGAGGGGCTGGGAGTGTGTCCCAAGAAGAGCAACGAGCTGGTGAAGGGCCTGGAGCACAAGTCTTATGAGAAGCAGCTGAGGGAACTGGGTCTGTTTAGTCTGGAGAAGTGGAGGTTGAGGGGAGACCTTATTGCGCTCTACAACTACCTGGAAGGAGGTTGTAGTGAGGTGGGGGTTGGTCTCTTCTGACAAGTAACTAGAGTTAGGATGAGAGGAAATGGCCTCAAGTTGCGCCAAGGGAGATTTAGATTGGACATTAGGAAAAATTTCTTTACTGAAAGGGTTGTCAAGTATTGGAACAGATTGCCCAGGGCAGTGGTGGAGTCACCATCCCTGGAAGTATTTAAAAGACGTGTAGATGAGGCGCTTAGGGACATGGTTTAGTGGGCATGGTGGTGTCGAGTTGACGGTTGGACTCAATGATCTGAGAGGTGTTTTCCAACCTTAATAATTCTATGATTCTATGATCCTATGATTCTTAGTAAAATTTTAAGGCAGTCATAGGCAAAGCCAGTGTGGTCATTCAGACAAAAATAAATCAGAAAATGGATAATTAATTCCTTATCACTTAATTGTTTATAAATCAAAGCAAATCCTTAAAAATGTTTTGCATTTCTTACACAAAATTCAACCACTTCATAAATAAACAATGCTCACGTAGGGGTAGGAATCAATGGACTGTATCATATTCTATATCTCTTAAATGCTGGTTAGAAACTTACATTTTTATATGCAGACAGTTTATTTAATAAGTAGTGTTGAGTCACTATTAGCAGTGATATACAGTACCTTCCTCCCTTCATGGAGGCCTTCTCCTGTGTAACCATAAAAGATGCCTTAAAAAATTTCTTAAGGTGTTCACTTCATTGAACTCATCTGCTGAAATCTAAATATTGGTATTCTAAAATGAACTTGGGATGATTTTGAAATATTTTTGTGAAAGATTGCAGCAATTCTGGAATTACCAAACTGATAAACAGTGGCTACTTGTGTTCTGAATTTTCTCTTTCAGGCCTGGAGCATCATTTGGCTGTCTACAGCAAACCCGCCCAAGGATATTGCATAAGAGCCAGACCAGCAAATGTAAACACTGCATTGGCATTACACTGACTCCCAGCAAAAGGGATAGCTCTTCTAGATATGCTTAGCTACAAAGGTTTTATAAAGGAGACATTTCTGAATAGCATGCATTTCCACTATGCAAATGAGTTTTCGGGTCTTTTAACACTGCTGATAGAATTTCATTCATGAACTGAAGTAAAAAAGTATTATTTTGCTGCAGCAAAATGTTTCAAAACAACTAATTAATACATTTGCAGAAGAAACCAGAGTGAAATGCAACAAAAGCTCCAAGGATTTGTATGTAGAATAGCAAAACAGAAGTTGTGAATACAAATCTGACACTATAATAATAAATATAATAATATTTCAAAATAAACAATTACCTTCTCATCATTCTATAGAGGCCAGATATTTAAGGAGCAAGCTATCATTATACTTACTTAAAGGCTTTTGTAATGTAATTAAATCCTTTTAACTATGAGGGAAGTTTGAAGAGTTTAAAACCTCACTGAGACCTCTTTGGCAAATGTGTGCTGGCAAATCACAATGAATCAAAACCAACTACAGGTGCATAGTTAAAATGTTCATGGAGAGACAACGACATTCAACAAGCTGATGATATAAATCCATACTACTTGCTTCGGAAGAGGAGTTTTCAGTGAAAGGCTCCTTATTACCTCAGAATAACATGTCTGCTGAGCTGCTGTATGCATATCCATTTTACACTCTCTGTGCTTTCTTTTCAGAAAATTACAAAAGGACTCCACTTTGTCGTGAGGTGGAATGAAAACAAGCTTCAATATCAGTCAAGAAATAAAAGGTTTGTTTTCCAGATAGCCTTAGGTCTTAGGAATCGATACATTGTAAGCTATATTATGTGTCTTAAAGTCAAGGGGAAAGTACATAGGCTGGAGAAAGAACTGGAAAACTTGTGCCGGAGTCTCTTCTCTTTTTATTAGTGCTTAATTAGATTCCCTTAAATTTAAACTGTTTCTTAAATACATCAACACAAGTGAAAAGAGAATCAGGATCTCCTGTTCCAGAGGTTGGAGAATCTATAATTACGCCATAAAGCTTTTTATATTTTCCCGTGTCTGGAATGTGTTTGATAAAATTTTAATTTAATAAGTCTTTCACCTATTCATAGCAAAAAATTATGTAAAGCAGAAATGGTAGCTGTCTAGGCATCAGGACTTTGACAAACCCTTCAAATAATTTTATTTAATGAAACAGTGTTGATACAGGACAACAATAGAATAAAAAACGTACACTATCTTCCTTAAGTAACATTTGTCCATCAAGCAGAGGGCAAAACATATCAGTGGGTCACCAAACCTGATAGGTAGTATGAATTAAAATACCGAAAAGCATTTTAGTGGTATTTCTTAAAGAGGTTTAAGCCTACAGGTAGATAGCAAGAGATCACAAGACTTTGTCAGTAGAAAACATATCAAAAGTAGTTATATGTGGATAGAACTTTTTTTTTTTTTTTTTTTTTCCTGTTGATGGGTGGCAATGCCACTAGTGCAAAATTAAATATGTGGTTGCCATTTGATAGTGGGGACAACTGACAAATACTGAAATCAGTCCAGCAACAATGACTCTGGACTTTGGAACAATATAGCCCCATTGTTGTGCCTACACTAATATGACTTCTAAGCATAATGTTGCATAGATGTGGCTGTAGTATCTGAAATCTGAGTGGACACCAAAGTGATTAAGTTTTGTGAGGTGCTCAGATAAAATGGTGGTGGATCACAAAATATCTAAAATAAATGGGCTAAAATAAATGGGCTTTATGACAGATACGTTTTCATTAGATCATTTAGCTTCTGACTCAGCAAGATTCTTAAGCATCCATACTTTGCATATCTGGATAGTCAGCTGCAGTTAAGATGTTCTTAAATTTCTTTCAGAGTATTGGTCTTTCATGTCTACAACAGTGAGAATGAGGCATTCTTTCCTCAGAGAAAAAAATATTAGAAAGCATTAGTTCATTAGTATAAAGCATTCAAATATTATAGTGGCAAAGTCTATATCTGTACGCAGAAAAAACCATAGATTGCATATTCTGCACTACTAATGCAATTTTGACTTTGTGCAAGTAACTGCGGGGTTTTTTTGTTTTGCTTTTTTTTTTTTAATATATAACTAAAAATGTAGGTGAATGCATATCGCAACATATAATTTGTATTTTTAAATAAATTACTTGCAAGTGTTTTGATATATGGATCAAAACTGTACATTTAATATACTCTTCCTTTGTATTTAAAGCTGTTATGGAAAATTAGTCATTATTCCTTCATCTGTAGAGTAATAGTTCCTAATGTTCTCAAAGTCACATATTAGCATCTGTTAATTGAGACTTAAATTACCCCTATGGGTTGGATAAAGAATACCTAAGTTTCACTTCGCTTGCAGTTGAAGTGTAGCCAAATGTAGGTTAAATGTGGCACATTTCTTCTGCTCACCTGAATCAGAGGACATATTATCAAGAATATATTTGGGGTTCTTCTGAGCAAGAACGTATTTAAAACAGATAAGTGATATGCTTTGTCTTAGGCAAAACACCAAGGAATGTCAAGCTTCTCTTTGTGCTTATTCCAAAACAAATTAGCTGCAGGGGAACAGTCACCAATAACACCATGTGAGGTGTTATATAGGTCAGTACTGATTCTGATCATAATATAGGTACATATAATTTTTGTGTATTAACACCATTTCCCAAAGTAATACCCAAAGTGCCATTGCTCTATTTAGCCACTGAACCAGTCTGGGAGCTTGTTTTGAAAGGTATAACAAGATAACAGAAGAGATTACTAACCTCTGAGATTTTGCACTTTGTTATTTCAACAAAGACGTATTTCAGCTCTGGACAGAAAACTACTTTAACGCATTCTTAGTTCTAAATCAACAGTGTTTAACCCCAAATTAAATAGTTGGCTTTGTATGAGCTAGGCTGCAAGGCACAGTAAATATGGAAATACACACTGTGTGATAGAAATTATGTGTGATTTTTAATTTCTTACTGCATACTCCATATCCTTGCATAATGCATAATTTCCAAGCTTTTCTGGAAACTTCCCTAGTGTATGATGTGCATCCAATTGAACAGCTTGAAGAAAATTGTCTCTTCTGAGATGAGGGGGCCAGTAACTTCTTAAACTATAAAACGTCAGTCACTTGTGTCTATCTGATCATACCCTATTTTCTGTGGCCGCCACTTTCCCTATATGTAGCATGGAGCTGTTGGTCTAGTTCAAAGGATTGCCAGGAGAATTAATTACTTAGTATCTGAATACCTGAAGATGGATAGAGCTGCATATAATGTTGTAAATCATGCTTATTGCAGTACTTTGACTAGAATTGTTAATTATCATCCTTGGCTTGGACAAGATATTTTTCACCTCTTAATCTTAGAAGTCTCATTTGCAGGCTGGACAAGGCTTTTATCATGATCTCAGTGGCTTTGTTAACCGAAACTATAATAAGACCAGCTTTTCTCAGCATAAACAAAATTCATTATCTTTGTGTATTATCTCAGCCTTTTGCTTCCTGTCTAATAGTCTTAGCATTTAGGATCCAACTCTGCAGGTCAGTGCACAGCAAGGGCAGGCAGACTTCCCTTCCAAGGCTGTTAAATAGAGGATGGTGCCAGACTCACGAGCTACGTAGTAGCTGTTGATAGAATTAGCAGAGGATGGAATATCACTTTTTTGTACCTGCTTGCAGGAATGATAGATTTATTCATAGTATCAGCTTTTGCTCTGCTGCTGTTTTGCTTGCGCCTTCCTTAAATAAAGCATAGGGCTACTTAGTGGGATCACACAGGCTCAACTAACTTTGGAAGGAATGGCAAGATTTTCTTCAGTCAGCATTTCCTTCTAATGCTTTAGCTAGCTGTTTCTTTGCAAAAAGCAGAGGTTTAAAATCTCATCTACATGCGCTTTTGGAGAGTTATTTAGTACTGCCAGGAGAACAGTCCCCACAGTTCATTTAGAAATTCTACTACACACCATTGATGGGATCCTTTTTGTTCTTTTCATGGTCCTTCAATATTCAGGTTCTGAGACAAAGTCAATCTAAGATACTGAATTTCAGCTTTTAGAACTTACACACTGTCCAGCATGAAATGCATATGAACAAGACAAAGGAATCAGCATACATTTTTACAGGGTGCAGATTAAGATGCTGAGGGGTTATTTCTTTCAGGATATCTGAGGAAATGAAAGACTCTTCCTGTTCAGGAAGACATTTGCATTTTGTTAGAGTGAAACAGTGTCTTAACTGCATAGGCAATATTTTAAAGATCTCTTACTTTCAGCTATTATTGATTATGTCACCAGAATTGATAGGCGCAACAGATCGTTTTTTATTATTTATTATTACTTTCTCCTATACATCCATTACCTACCAGTTTGAAATAGTAAATCTCATAATAGCAGAAATTATTAATGTGTGGGCTTCTTTTGTATGATCATTCTAACATGATTTTTACTACCAAATTCAATCCTGTCATACTTGGATCAGAAGTATTTCAGATTTTTTTGCATTAATGTGATATTTTAATTGACTCTGCATACTAACAAATAAAAGGTCTGAAAGCCGACGTGACTGTTTTTTTTCAGTTATAGTTATCATTTAACAGTATTTGCAGGTGATTGAGAACATGGAGACATTTAATAGGGGCTCACATTTGGAGGGGTTTTTAGACATTGATCAGAATCAAAAACATACTGTAAACATGTTGATAAAGTATGTGTCCATTAATAAAGGATGAATAAAACTCAAAATACTTGTTCTTAAAAGTGATGTAATATAGAACTAAACTGGATTACAGGCATTTTACTTATGGAACAAAGCAATTTCCAGAGCAAGAATCAAACTCATTTAAGGTAATGCAGTTTATTTCTATGTAAATAAAATGAAAGAAGTTTTATATTAATGGTTGCTGATATGCAATTCTTTGTTTTGGAAGCTAATTAGAAAGGATTTTACATTACAAGACACATTTTCGAAGCACTCTCTTAAAAATGATACGTAACTTCCTCCATATAATTTCTATCTCATTTTTCCTTTTTGTTCATCTTCCTTGCATTTTCTGTTCATTTGGTCATTTTCTTCTCTCTGTTCTGATATGACCTTGCTTTTCTTGATATTTTTCTTATTCCTTTTTGTCACCTTATTATTACTTATCCTTTATATTGCAGTAGTTCCTATAACAGGGATTCTCAAACACAAGGAGTCATGATCCCACTTACCATAATGAGTATATAACCATGTAAACAGAAGTGTGGTTGCAAGTCTGGAAATGACCGCAGAAATGAGAATAGAAATGGGGATTGTAAGTCCTGAAGTGGAGCCAAAAGCAGAAAAATTTTCAGAACATTAGCCAAAGGGTAAAATAATGTGTTTCCAACTGTACTCTGCAAAGTGCTGTAGACTCTACAGGGGAATATTTATAAGAAGATGACAAAACTCACAGAGGATACAAACAAATGGGAAAAAATGAGGTAATTTGGAGAACAAAAATAATAAAATATGAGAGATTCTTAGCCAGTCACGTAAATCCCAAATTTTTTCTACCTCCACTTTCTTCTTGAACTCTTACCCCTTCTCAAAATTATCACTAAGTACTTCAAGCTTTTAAATGTTCTTCTCTCCCTGCCCTCCCAGGTTGCAGCTTTTCTCCATATCTTTATGAAGAAAAACAAGGTTGGATGTTGTGGGAGGGAGCTTGTCTTTCAAACAGTCCAGTATCTTCTGCTGATACACTGACTGCTATTAAACTGCCTACCCACTTCTCTACTAAGCCGTGTTTTCATAGGGCAATGCAGGCCACATCAGATCAGGTACCATACTGCCCTGCAGTAACAAAACTCAGTTCAAAGAAAGAGAAAAAGGATGCTGACAGCTGACACTGTGGCTTTTTTATGGGAAAAGGCAAGATAAGAGAGCTTGGAGTTCTATAAGAAATGGCAGAAACTTTGGATCCACCACTGAGTTAAATGTAAGAGGTTAGACTAATTTTGCCAAAGTATTTAACAAATTTTTTGGTAGCAGGCATGCCATAGAATATTCTGATTGTAATCTCCCTTTCTTTCATAGTTAGAATTTGCAGCAACACCTTGACACAATACTGAGTAGATTGTTTACATTTCAGTGACTATTTCAAGGTAAACTAATCAGTTCTTTAAGGGTATATCAGAAGACACAGGAGGCAAGGTTTAGAGTTTTGATCATAAATTCTTCATCTGTTTCACATTTGAAATGAGCATCTTAAGGAATATCAGAGAATTATAAAAAAATAAAAGATTTCCAGCAGGGTAGTGCATGTATTTTCATTTTATGTATTATGTATGAGATTTCTCTATTTATCTTTGTTAAATTTTGATCAGGTTAATATTATTGGAATCAGAATTATTGACATGTTTAACAGCAAAATGATATGAGAGACTTAGAAGTGTTTTTCCGTGAAGAAAGCTCAGAGTGGTTTGCTCAGGATCTCAGAGTAGTTCTGTTGATTTTTCTCTCTTCGGTTTCACTTGCTTTCCTTCACATTATTTATTTATATAACTCAAGAAACTAAAAGGTTAATTTGGGAGAAATCAGTACAAGCTTTAAAATCAATACACTGAGATGAAAAACTTAGCAGCAAACATGTTGGGTAGTTTACTTCCATTTGGTATGGCTGTCTGGAATGAAATGAATTATTTCCCATTAAAAGCGACAGCTTTGGGGAGAGAAATACACTGGGTCTAAGTGGCTTACTGAAGTGTATGTCAGTGTGGAAAAATTAATAGACCACCACATGAATTAGGTGGGAAAAAAAAGTTTTACAGATTGCAGCTGTACTTTCTTTGCAGGGGGGGTGAGGAGCGCCCTCATCCTCAGTCTGTCCCTGCTCATCTGTCTATCTTTGAAGTGGACTGTGAACACGGGAAGAAAAAAAGACTCTCGTAAACAACAGGGGATGAGAGTGTGGGCTACTTTATTGGACCTACTAGGATTTCTTCACACTCCATTTTAGCAAACACAATTTGAGAGCATTTCAACCCAGAGCTGGTCCAGTCTGTTAACAAATACCTATTGAGGCCATGAGAGTTTCATTGTAGTATCCTTGCATATGAAGTATGGCTTCACAAATCGTACTGGACACACAGGGTGATGATCTCTCACCTTTTGAAGCAATGACATTGTTACACTAGTATTTTTCTCCAAGAACAGCTCACGAGCAAAATTCCCAGCGGAGCAAGAAGTTACATTAATCACATATTTACAGTGGTAGTGTCTCATCATAAACATGGTATTTCCTCTTTCTATTTCCTTTTTGGCCTGGACATGTAGCACTGGAATTACTGTCCGACTAGTTCTGATTGCTGTGCAATCCATGCCTTATCAATGAGCCACTTCCAAGCTGTGACATGCTACCACTCCCAGTATGATGAGCAGTGCTGTGTTTAAACATGTTAGGTGGTATTTTATTTAAGAGTTATGTGCAGCTACCAAGTACAACTTGTATATTTTGCCTGCTATTCCCTAGCCCTGTTTCTTTTTACCATCAGCTAGCAGTGGCTGAGGTGGCTCACTGGGCCGGGCAGTCAGGAATTACCGGGTTGGTGTCAAAGCATTGAAGCCATCAGGAGGAGGAAGATGGCAGCTCCACACCCCTGAGGATGGCTCTCAGGAGTTGCGGCCACTGACCCTTCCCTCCTCACTGATGCTTGTCCAGCCAGTGAAAGCTCATTGTGTATCATGCCAAAGTGTGGCATCATAGCTTATTAGATCCTATTTATATGTGTGTTAACCAACACATAATTACTTTGTACTTTTAAACTGTATATATCCTACTTGCAGAGTGTCTTCATACCTGGCTAAAGATGCCCGAGCAAACTGCCCACGAGAAAAGTAGGAATTATGGGAAGTGTGCATAAATAAAAACTCATACATCCAATGAAACAATAGACAGGTACATATGGTAACTCATATGGTAACTCATGGTAACTTGAAATCCTGATTTCAAGATATCAAAGCATTTCAATCTATGTTAGGAGTCTTTACATGGATGGCTAGAGATATGGTAGATGCATAAGTTCTTACAGTTTTACATTGAAGTTGCTTAGGTTCCAGAAATACTGCTGCTACGTATATAAATACCTTGATCTTGACAATAAGAGTAACCTGGCTGTATCAAAAATAAGTTCTGCCAGAGTCTTTTAAACTAAACTTTTATCTTTCTTTCTTGAAGGATAAGCAGATATTTTTCCCTGTGGATGAAGTGTAAACCTGTTTTTTGAAAGCAAAGTTATGGAGGTCGTCTTTTTTACCATGGCCCTATGATCAGATAAAAAACCTGAGCTCAGCTTGTGTCTGTGGATAGGAGTTCAAAACTTTATGTTCCACATCTCCAAATGTCTTATTCTAAAGTGGCAGTACTATTAAACCAACATTAAAAAAAAAAAATAAATCTGTTATCCTTTGTATACGATAAAGAAGAATGCATTGGAACCAGAGGTGATGTATATAAGCCTGGCTGTCGTGTCTAATGATTGTTCAGTATGTTCATCTGAGGACTAACAGGTTCCAGTTCATCACACATTTTTAATGTTTTGTCCATGCTTTTATAAGGTAAAATATACAAGCAACTCCTGTGTGGGGAAAAATAAAATCATTAATGTTAGCTCCATCCGCCATTCTACCTCACCAGTAAATACTGCTTTCATTTGAAAGAAATTTCAAAAGCACCTACTTTTAGGAGGTGGCTTTACTCTATGAAACCCAGCTGGTGGGAAATGCTCAGACTCTGGAAACTATCTAGAGTTTAAGACTCGTCATTGTCTTCTGTTTTTTCTGCTTGCTAACGTAATCAAATTCCAGATTGGTTTTTTTCTGGAATTTTGTGAAAACATTTTTGTGACAGACAAAAATGTATCTATATCGACATTCTTCAGGCACCCAACTTCCTTTGGGAAGTTTTCTTTTTCTAGAAAATTTGCCATACCTTATTCTACAGTGGGATCCTGCCCAGTCAGCAACCCACAGGCACTTAAAAGGACGATCGTTGCCCAAGGAGGTGATATATCAACATCAGCAGTGCTGACTAATTCATTAATTGCATCAACATAGTGATTAGAAATGAATGAAAATGTCTCACAGTAAATATTTTTTGCTGATTCAGTATTTAAGAGTGCCCACATTTTTTTTACCTGTGAAGAATAATTCCAGGTATTACATATTTCCAATACCATCTTCTCTGTAGTGCTCCTGTGTTTTCCTTATTAATTTTTCTCCCTGGTAGCCTAAGTGAACAGCAAATCTTTTCACATCCTGTTATGTTAACATAATATCTTATCATTTATACTAGAAATAGTAGAAGATATGGTGCTTTTCCAGTTAATTTTTGGGTGTGATTCATATCAGCTAAATTTAGTTGTCTACAGTGATGACATCTACATCTGATCTTATCACCTTAGACTCAAAGTAAACAGATGAATCACCTGAGGTATTTCACATGTCTGTGGTAATTATGAGATGAAACTTACTTGAAAGTATTAATTTCTCTCCTCTGACTACAAATAGTCTAAGGTGACTACGTCAATAGTAGTAATCTACTTTTGCCCAGATAAATTTCATATTCTGTTCCTTTTGTTATTTGTATTTCAGATGTCCTCTTAGTAATTTTAATTTCTGCTTTAGATTATACTTACTTTTCTTTTATTGGCATCAATAAATACATATATCAATAAAATTAGTATCAATAAACTATAATGATAATAAACACTAATATTGACATCAAGAAAATACTAAATTCTGCTATTTAACTATTTTTCTTCATTGCACATAGAAGTCATATTGAGGACAGAATCTAAAACTAATGTGCTTATTTATATATTTCATGCACATATGCGAACACAAATGTGCCTTGAAGTCCAGCTTATAACCATAGTGTCATACAAGCACTCTAAGTTTGATAACAGACCCTGAAAAAAATTTTGGACTGTTACATTTGAGAATTAGAAAATTAGTTGGAAAATACAATTACAGCTTCCTTTAGAATTAAATTAAACACTGGACTCAAGTATATAGGGCACTATAAGCCAAATTATCCCCAAATATAAAGAAGACCTTATGACATGGAATTTACTGGTCCTTAGCCTTTTGTCGCAAATGAGTGGTTTAGAGGCCGCTTAAAGAATCACCGTCAAAGAAATTAGCAGAAAGTGATTTTATTAGAGATTTATAAAGGTGTGACCTAACAGAGTTCGATGGCAAGGTTCACTCTTACTTATTACATGGATGAAACATATAAAGGAAAATCATCTAAGGGTTTATATTTCAGGGACTATATGTGTTTGGCAGCAGTCTAGGTTTCATTCACAATTTAGCACACCTAATTATCAACTAATAATTTACAAACTTTAGTAATGCTTAATCATTAACTAATTCAATATTTGCAAAATGAGTTAGTAAGTCTATTACAATCACAACTTAATTACAGATTATGCTTACTATTAGTTCACACAGACAGAGAAACATATATATATATATAAATATACAGAAGGTACCTGTTAAAAATTCCCCTCGATTTCAGTGAAGAAATATTCACGTCAAATGCCAAGGCATTCCCTCTCAAAGGGCGAAAGAGTTGAGCTTTGAAAGAGGCTCGCCCAGGACCCAACGGTCCTCCGAATATCACAGGCCCAAAAGGTCGCAAGCTCTGAGAGGCGTCCCACTCAGAGGGAGATGTTGGGTGCAGCCCACTGCAGTCCAGGAGAGCTCAAAGGGCCTCTCTTAGGACCAACGTTTATAGGTTTGCAAGATGGTTGGCTTTAGTCATCCGTAAATTTCCATCCTGGTCACAGTCCCAGGTGTTAATTACTAAAAAATTCTCAAGGTTTCAGTGTTGTTCTACTGGACACCTGGGGCAGACAGTAGGAGTATGTTCCCAGCCTCCACTATGCAGAGTTTCTGATACAGTCAAGGAGTGCTCAACCGCCAGACTTCAATACACCAAGGCCGAGGTTTAATGGAAATTTCTGAGATCAACAAGCAGCCCAGATCAACAAGTGGCCCAGGGAAGAAAGGGGGTGTGTGAATGCACCATCACACCTTTGTAGATGAATTAGGGCACTCTAGACAGTTATAGTTTTTTATCTTAAATAGTGAATCTTTTTTCATAAAGGGAAAATCACCTCTCTTCTTGGTATTGTTCTAATTGTTTCCGAAAAAACATTAAGGAAAGCTCATCAGGAGCATGGATGTCACAAGAACCACAATCTGATGTTTTTATTTCAATAAGGTTAAGTTACCATTTATCCACTGTAAAACTGTAAAACAAACAAAAAATAAACAAGAGAATTAGTGAAAATTAAAGACCACTTTTACCCAGTGTTTAATTTACAAAACCTAAACATTGCGCAATAAATTTTACAGTATATGAAAATTAGCACTAGACATGAACATACATTCTTTCATGTGAACATACCCTGAAAGGATATTTCTCTGCCAGAAGAAGCATTGTCAGAACATGCTGCTTGCAAGAAGATTTGGTCAGTAAATCATTAGATAAGAAACATATTTACTTCATTTTGGAAGACTTTTTAAAAGCATATGAAACCGCAATAAACATCCCATGCCTGACGTTGCTCCTCCTGAAGTGGCCAGTGAGTCATTCATGTAGATAAACAACGGTTGATCAGGTTTCTTATTACCAGTGCTATTCCCTTCACCCATCTATGGCCAACAGATTTTACCTCCCTTTTCACTAATTCTGCCTCTGTAGGGTATCTTTTACAGAACAAACTCTAACTGCAGTCCTAAAAAATGACTGATATATTGTAGTTTGGACTCAGTTGCAGCATCCCCTGGAATAGGGAACTATATGCATATGAACTTATCATGCTGTTAATGGCTTTTCTTCAGACGGGAAAATTTGGGTCCTGTATCACGTGACTTAGCTGTATGAGAGCTGGGAAAACATTCTTACCTCCATCAATAGCACTACATAAATATGTGGAAAGTTGACAGAAGTAGAAATTGAATGTTCTCTTCACATCTACATTAATGTAAGGTTGGGACATTACAAAGATTTGCAACATGAGAAAGAAACCAAAGAAATGAAGGTGGCTGAAGGAAGCAGGAAGACATGGAAATCCAGGTATAAACTGTCCCATTATGGGCAGCTAACATCAAAGTCCATTTGAGATCTACAGGAATGGGAATATCCTTGCTCAAATTTCCTGAAAGACCTGGTCCAGAAATTAAGTAACTGGAGTTCAATCTCAACTCAGCTTTCTCAACAATACTTAGCCTACTCCCTGAGACAGTCTTCTAGCCACCTGGTAAATGTTTCACTGAAGGAGCATTACCTACTCCTCCTTGAAGAGTAAGCTGAACTTTTGTTTCAAAAAGATGTGAGTATGGACATAGGGTCAAAAGCAATTGAGCTTGGCTAGCATAACAATTTGTGATCTAGAAGCTACACGTTAGTACCCTATCTTGTTCTAAAATCACTTGCTAAATAATTTAATCCCTTTAACTCTAAAAACAGAATATGGAGAGCATTGAGTTGTAAGACACATGATCAATTTAGGGCTATACAATGTTCTTAAATCCTAGACCGTCTTCTCAGAGCTTCCCAATGGCTGTTTCTAGTCTCCTCCAGTATACTGTTACAAATAACATTCTCAGATGCTAAAGTTATTTTACAGAAAAATAAACAAACAAACAGACAAAAACCCTTCTCAGTTTCTATTTTCTTTGCTGTTATGTTCACCCTTACACTGTCTTTTTGGGTGCTATGGTTGACTCTTTAGTCTTGCTGAAAAGAATGGATGTAGGATGTTTACTATGAGTTGTCCACAGCTTGAGGTCTTTGCCAGGAGGTTTATGCTGTTCATGGTGGGAGTTTCTTCCTCTTCTGTCTTGGGGTCCACTTGTATTTCTCTTTCCACATTTTCCTATCACAACCTGTTTCCTTTTTACTGGTTCCTGGCTGGATCCCATCTGGAAGATGATCTGTTTCTGAAGTTTTGTATTCTATGTGTATCCCAAATTACCCCAATCTACGAAGTTAGACACCTAGTTCTTGAGCACGTCTGAAGGGGATCATGAAAGTAGGGAACTGGAATTTTATTATCCTATGTTACCTTCATGTATATCTAGTCAGCATAGTGATTGCTCTGAGAACAGTGCAAATCATGGTATTATGATTGTGATAGTTTAACACTTAGGTTGAAGTGAATATAATGAAATACAGCTATTTATAATAACCTACCGTTTAGAGCTTTTAGTGAATAGGAAACATTGGCTGTAGGTTCACTGAAACCTGAGAAGATTTAAATGCATTTTTCATGAACATGTCTAGTTATGAAGATACATATTATTTTCTGGGAAATGAAAACTGTATATTGGGTAGAGGAAATGAATGGACTCAAGTTTTCCTTTAAACTATGCGAGTATTCAGATCACAGAATTAATGGTTAAGAACACCAACTACTTCTATTCTAAGACAAAATATTAACTCATCCAGCTATGTTCTGAATGTAAAATGAATTTATTAGGAATATCATGTTACTGGGGTTCATACTAATGCTAAAATCAAATATCCATGACCTGTCTGACCCATCCTCTTCCTGCATGTCTTCCTGTTTACAGTGCAAGGTGCAAAATTAATGTTTAAATTTATTCTCGAGCACCTACTTATCACAACAGGGAGCCTAGATACTTGACTCTAGGCTATGTATTCCACTGTAGTAAGTACAGAGATGAATATGCATTCCTCAGCTGTAAAATGGGTTAATTGTATTTCCTTGCCCCAGAAAGCTGGGTAGGTAAACATCTTGTGAGGTTGAGAGAGATCCATGTACTGCTGTAGTGGACACCAGGTAAGTACTTATTCTACCAGGTAGAATAAAGTTTTTATTATCCTGCCAATAAAGACCTTTCATATCATATTACAAATGCCCTGGTGGGCAGTCTAAGATAGTGACTCTAGGCAGTCATAAATCACCTTTTGAAGAAAACAGTTATCTTTGTATTGTCTGTATGAGAAATAAGCACTATGTATTGCTATTGATCATCCCTGTCCAACCTATGAGTGGCACTAATGAGGTCTGGAAGGAGTGACCTCTGGCTCTAGCTAAAATAACTGTGCTAGTCTGTAGTTTTGTGAAATGGATTGTCCAGGAAAAGGAGGCATGTAGTGTTGTATCCACCCTTATTGTGTCCAGAGGAACACTGAATACAATGTGGGAAAACAATTTTTTCTGTACTAAGGATAGATCTTTTTTTGTTTCTGTGTGTCTTGTGGTAAATTATTAGTCCTGCAGGGACCACCACAGTAATAAAAAAAGTGTTAGGTTGTTGGTTTGTTTAGTTTAGCTTAGTTTAATTTAGTTTCATTTAGTTTTTGTGCTTTTTGTTTGTTTGTTTGTTTTCTTGGGTGGGGGTGCATTTGTTTGTTTGTTTGTTTGTTTGTTTGTTTGTTTTTCTGGAGAGAACAGGCACAATATGAGTTCCTGATTCCTGCACAGAGAATACAGTATACTAGCAGTTCACACACTGCAGAAAAAGAAAGATGGGAATCCAGAGATTGCCTTATGCTTCTAAAAATCACTGGATTAAAAGTCACAAAGTCTGTTAGGAGCAAGGACAAGAACTCCCAAGTGGCCCCTGAGAGCTCTTTAATTCTTAGGCTATGGATGTATGTTATCTCATCTTCTTTCCTCTCTGGTTGAATGAATAATTTCTGGTCACTCAGTTGTCCCATTCCGAAACAGTCCACTCAGAATCTTCAGTAGCATCTTGGTTAGGGCAATAGGTTAACAAGCTGAAGAGTTTTAGTACTTTAGCACAAGGATAAACTGGAGCACACAGTTTCAAGTTTTTAATCAAATAATTTAACAGCTAGGCTAATATGCAAAGCAGAGAAACCATATATCACCAATAGATATTTAAAAGGCATATAGATGAGGTGCTTAGGGACATGGTTTAGTGGGCATGGGGGTGTTGGGTTGACGATTGGACTCGATGACCTTGGAGGTCTTTTCCAACCTTAATGATTCTATGATTCTATGATTCTATGATATTTTTGTAAAGAAAACAGTAAGAAAATTCTTCATAGTCAAAGGGCAGATTTAGCTTGCTATGTGTGGAAAACTCAACCAGATCCCTTTTTAACACTTCGGACTAGCTGAGCTAAGTGCTGACTTAAGCAATTTCATGGTATGTTTTGATGCAATAATAAATATGGTTTTAGAGTACCTACTACTGGATCAAAAGACTTCAGCCACATGACTATTTTGCCAAGCAGGTTTATAAGCCTTTGAAGGAATAGCTTTTTTCTTTGTTGGCCTTATGCTAGATAAAATATGACCTGTCTGTACCACTCTGTTTTTATGCTGCTTCAGGTGTCATCTACCGACTTACAACAAGCATAAACCTTGGTTAAAGGTATGAAGTCAGCATAAAATTCACATCATCTGCTCTGATTACCTGGACAGAAATACAGTCCTGTGTTACAAGCTGATCTGCAGTGCTTTGTGATCCAAAGATGTAGTACGAAATTATTATGAAATGACATAACACAGATTACTACAGGACCACACCTTCATAGATCTGCCTCTTTTAAATCCTATTCTCAGGTGTGGATTCAGGAACGTATTTTCTCTGGCAGCTCAGAAAGTAAAAAAGCCATGCATCCTGACACCATGGTTCACTATCTTGTCACATGAGCTAAGGTGTGTGGGGCTTTATTATAAATGGGATCACTGAAGTGACCTGTCTAGGCTAAAAAAAAAAAAAAAATCCTCTTTACTGTTGTTAAGCTTTTTTTTTTAAATCCAGTGAACCCATTTACAATATTCTCTGCATATAGCTGCATCAGAACAGATTGAGAAAACAGCATACTGCTGTGTAGGCTAAGAATAAATGACTGGGAGAGGGAAGAGAACAGAAAGTTCTTACAGCTTTTGCAGCTAGAGGAAAGCATCAATGAACACCACCCTTAGGCTCTTAATTCAGGTTTATGGATTTCACTTCCTAAGCTGGATGTCTAACTTTCAGACTCTAGCACTTAACATGATATATGTCCAAGTCCCTTAACTTCTTTATTGTCTCTAACCCTTGTTCCCTGTATCTGTAACATAATTTTTAATGGTTACCCTGCCTATGATTAGCTGCCTGTGGTATCTATGGAGAGAGGACGATTATAAGGAAATATCTTAGATACCCACTTACGATAACAAAGGTTTCAAAAGTGTCAGAACATGCTATATATTTTCACAGAAATGTGTACAAAAGAAGGTAGAATTCTTCCTTTGTTTATTTGTTCTGTAAATAGATCCCTTTTAAAGACAATTTTAGTATAGGGTGGAAGTGTTAATTAATTCCTCTACTACCATTATTCAAGTACCAAAGCTGAAAAATATACAAATACATGTTACTTCAGGTTTAAATATAATATTTTTGAAGGTTTGCTTTTTTGGTAAGTTGTTTAGGAATTCATTGTACTCCAACTCTGTAACAGTGATTGAGCAACTGCTTACTCTTCAGACATTGACATATTTTAGTATACTGCATATTTTTTTATTAATAATTAAAGTTAGAACCTTAGGCAAAATAGCTAATATGCTATTATTGCTATTTAGTATCAAAAATCAGTGTGCTCATTGTTTATATTAAGGTATAAGAAAGATGTTCATAATTTTTCAAAATGTATGTCATCCATTTTTCAATATGCCTATCGAAATAACTCCTGAAATTTTACACCAGGTGCTAGTATCAGTTCCACTAAACAGTGACATTGTCTTTATCTTTGTATTTTCTGCATGGTAAAGAAGGTTTAGCAGTAAGTATTAAGATCACCTCTTCGTCACACCAGTCTAACCAATTTTATGTCAATTTACAATATTTTTACTAGAGAAGAAGGGATGGTGGGTTTGAATCCCTTCAAGACACAAGAGGAGCTTGAGCTCTTGTGCACTGCATCCTAAACAGGCACTCTAAGCACCGGGAAAAGAGGGTACTGTGACCACTATCACATTAAAAAGATAAGCATGTATAGCATTTGAAAAATTATAAACTCCACCTAGGACATGATAGACCTTTACCAAAGACAAGATCATTACTGTCACTTGAATAGACTGAGGCATGTATGTGCTGAAAGGGAGAGATCTTTAAGCTTTTTCTGCTGGCTAGCTTTAAGCAGCTTTCTGCTCTGAATGCCAGGTAGGTTCTAGTGCCCCATGCCCTACCACTTCTGATGTACTTGTTTTACAAATTTCAATCCACATCTGCAATTTAACAGAAGGGGAGTCTTTAAAGGAATTAAAATAGACCTCAGATGGTAAGACAGAAGAGATGGCAATTTATCCTGCCATCCACAGGTTTCTAAATTAACTCTAGAAGGTTTTCCCCTTGTTTAGTGTTTTTAAGCTAATACTTTCTGCTTTTTCAAGCATATTAAAAATTACATCTGTTTAAATTTTTATTTTTGGTTTTATAGTCTGGGTTGGAGTATATGACTGCCTGAAAAGAAGTGGTGTATTCAGCTATATGGCAAATTCCCATTTAGAATTTGAGGGGTTAGACACATTTTTTTACCCATTATTTTACTAAGTTATATATGTAAGGAAATATTTACATAAAGGCTTGGAGGCTTAGGACAACCTGCTCCCACATTTCTTCCATAATTTTAAAGAAAGAACCTGCTCACACCTGAAAAGCAAATTGAGAAATTCTTTAAATCTCTTTAAACTCCCCCTAATATCATGCCTACCTACTCCTATAGGTATAAGAGAACCTCAAGCTGTGATTATTCCTTCCTTTTTATATTTTGTTCTCTTTTTATTAACTTCTATAGTCCTGTCATTCCCTCCATCTGACCTGTACTCCTATTAGAAAAGACAAATTAACAAGAAAGGATTCAGCTACCAAAGCTCTGCCATTCATCACTGTTTTCATTTACTTGGAAGTTGTATCTCCATTCCCAAACCTCAACCACTTTGAGCCTTTCAGATCATAATCTCTGCTGGGCAGAGCTGTCTATTTATCTGTATTTGTGCAGCATGCAGAGCTATCTTCCCTGGGGCCTTACCCTCAGGGTAATCAGCCCCCTGAGCTGGAAGACAGGGATGGAGAGCAGGATAAACCCCCCATAATCCACGAGGAAGATGTTAACGACCTGCTATGCCACCTGGATGCTCACAAGTCTGTGGGGCTGGATGGAATCCACCCGAGGGTACTGAGGGAGCTGTCGGAGGAGCTTGCCAAACCACTCTCCATTATTCATCCACAGACCTGGTTAACAGGGAGGTCCCAGATGACTGGAGGCTTGCCAATGTGATGTCCATCTACAAGAAGGGCTGGAAGCAGGATCCGAGGAACTACAGGCTGGTCAGCCTAACCTCGGTGTCAGGGAAGATTATGGAAAGGTTCATCTTGAGGGAACTCACGAGCCATGTGCGGGACAATGAGGGGATCAGGCCCAGCCAGCACGGGTTCATGGAAGGCAGGTCCTGCTTGACCAACCTGATCTCCTTCTATGACCAGGTGACCCGCCTCGTGGATGAGGGAAAGGCTGTGGATGCGGTGTACCTAGACTTCAGTAAAGGCTTTGACACTGTCTCCCACAGCATTCTCCTAGAGAAGCTGGCAGATCACGGCCTAGACAGGTGTACTCTTCACTGGGTAAAAAACTGGCGGAAGGACCAAGCCCAGAGAGTTGTAGTCAATGGAGTTAAATCCAGTTGGCAGCCGGTCACGAGCGGTGTTCCCCAGGGCTCAGTTTTGGGGCTGGTCCTGTTCAGTACTTTATCAATGATCTGGATGAGGGGATTGAGTGCCCCCTCAGTAAGTTTGCAGACAACACCCAGTTGGGTGGGAGTGTTGATCTGCTGGAGGGTAGGAAGGCTCTGCAGAGGGACCTGGACAGGCTGAATCAATGGGCTGATGCCAACTGTATGAGATTCAACAAGGCCAAGTGTTGGGTCCTGCACTTCGGCCACAACAACCCCAGGCAACACTATAGGCTTGGGGAAGAGTGGCTGGAAAGCTGCCCAGAGGAAAAGGACCTGGGGGTGCTGGCTGACAGCCGGCTGAACATGAGCTGGCAGTGTGCCCAGGAGGCCAAGAAGGCCAACGGCATCCTGGCCTGTATCAGAAATAGCGTGGCCAGCAGGAGTAGGGAGGTGATCGTGCCCCTGTACTCGGCACTGGTGAGGCCGCACCTTGAATGCTGTGTTCAGTTTTGGGCCCCTCACTACAAGAAGGACATTGAGGTGCTGGAGCGTGTCCAGAGAAGGGCAACAAAGCTGGTGAAGAGCCTGGAGTACAAGTCTTATGAGGAGCAGCTGAGGCTGAAGGGAGACCTTATCGCACTCTACAACTACCTGGAAGGAGGTTGTAGTGAGGTGGGGGCTGGTCTCTTCTGCCAAGTAACTAGCGATAGGTTGAGAGGAAATGGCCTCAAGTTGCGCCAAGGGAGGTTTAGATTGGACATTAGGAGAAAATTCTTTACTGAAAGAGTGGTCAGGCCTTGGAACAGGCTGCCCAGGGCAGTGGTAGAGTCACCATCCCTGGAGGTATTTAAAAGACGTGTAGATGAGGTGCTTAGGGACATGGTTTAGTGGGCATGGTGGTGTTGAGTTGACAGTTGGACTCGATGACCTTAGAGGTCTTTTCCAACCTTAATGATTCTACGATTCTATGATTCTTTGAGTGCTATCATCTTACAGTAATCATGTTCATTAGTAACAACAAAAAAAAGTTATCTTTGAAAAATTGAAGGAATGTGCAGTACAGGTCAGGCCTGGGCCTCTGAACCATCCTTTCTGTTGAAGATAGTTATTTTTCACTTTAGAGACTTGGAATAGTTTTTGAACTTTTGGGTGCTGAAGGGGCTCACTCCAATGATCCAAACACCTCTACTTTTCAACACAGTTTTTTTTTTTTTTTAAACAGCAATAATTTAGCAAAAAAGAAAAGCAATATTGACCATCTCTTCTTCACTGGGACTTCCTATGCTTTCTTTAAAAATCTCTGCTTTCTAACCTTTAGCTCACAGTAACATGCAACTCAAAGATGCTGCATGGGCATTTTGATACATACTCAGATCAGCGGATTTAGCTGACAAAAATTTGGAGTGCTCAGGTAGTTAAAAGGATGCAGAAGGCTGACTTGGCCTCAGCTACATCAAGGTGTGATGCTACAGTGATTCTAAAGGAAATTTTAAATATAAATTTTAAATTCTAAATGTAGAATTTTAAAGCAAAACAGAAGGCATTGGCCTCAACGGCCTCAACAACCTCAACAAAAAATCATATCAAAACAGAGACAAGAAAAAAAAAAAAAAGAAAAAAGAAAAAAGACAAAAAGACAGTTTAAAATTAGTTAGATGAAACTTAAAGGTTGTTCAGTAGGTGGCCTACCAACTAATTTATGCAGGAGGGAAAAGTGTTAGGCAGGAGGCAAAGAGAAAGCACTATGCTTTCATGCTAAAAACACTCTTAAAGGTACCTCTAGTTCTCATCTCTGTTTCCAGAGCTATTTATGCATCTCATATAAGGCTTTTGTACTTAAAAAAAAACAACAAAAACAACAAGCAGAGCACATGCTTAGCACAAGTTTCCCACATTCTGACATATTGCCCTCATTACAGTTTTGAATTCATGTGTACAGCAGTACTCTCCACAACTGAATAATGATCATTTAGGTGACTATGTTCAGGACAGATTTTGGTCTTCTGAATCTGAGGTGGATGGAAAATCTGCAGTTTGGCAACATGTTCACAAGCACCTCTATGCTTTCTGTTGCTTGTGTCCAAGTAACTCCTCTCAGCATTGGGAAATGAGCCTTCACATCAGTACCGTGTTATTCGACTAAGTCATACAGCATACTACATATCCATGTTAAATATCACACTGGTTCATGAGGCTAACACATGAAGGCTTGTGCCAACTCCATCAGATCATATCTAGAGCTGTAGTATTTCTGCCCTTATGTTCTTTACAGAAAAGACAATCAGTTGGGTCTTCTGAAATGGTTCACGAGGCAGGCGTCTTTACAGGCTTGGAAATCAAAGGAAGCAGTCTGAATTGGGCCTTCAGTTATAATTTTAAAAAATGTTCAGTGATGGAAAATCTCCTGCTTCTGCTGATTGTTTATTTCAGCAGTTAATTATCCTCACTGTTAAAAATCTATGTAATCTCATGTATTGAATTTTTCTGGCTTCAGTTTCCAGCCCTTAATTCTTGTTACAATTTTCTCTGTTTCATTAATAAAAGCTTTAGTGCTTTTTACCCATGAAAGTACTTATGCACTGTAGTTAGACCTGGCAGGCAAATTGTTTACTTATCTCACAAATGCTTTTGTAATTTTGAAAAATTCAGGAGAATAATTTCATGAAAGAATCTGAAATGTAAACCGAAACCACATACAATTGCATTTCATAATGTAAGAAACAATATTGAAATATTTTGTGTAGATTTTGACTGCTGTATTTTTTTAGATTTTTTTTTATGCTATCATGATGATTCTAAATCTTATTTTAATTAAATAAAACTGATCAGGCTTTTTTAATTCTCTCAACCTTAAGGTTTTTCCTCCACCCTCTGAAGTGTACCTGTAATTTTTTTTTATTCATGGTCTTGCTTAGCCCATGCAGAAGGTTTTTCAATTTTTTTGCTACTGATCTTAAAAAGGTTTTCATTTCAACTCAGAAGTGCTGTACATGGGCAAAAAGACCTACTTTCTAGACACTGTTTTCCCATCAACACATAAAAGAGTTAAATTAATCTTTTCTTCATAGCATTAGTTTTGGAGCTCATGCCGAGTGTTGTCTTTTAGGCTACCCTCTGTTCCCTGTCTTTTTTTGTCTTGTTAAATTTCCAAATCCTTTTTACAATCGCTCCTTTGCACCAAAGAATCCTTCAATTTTGTAACAGGAATTCACATTTTTAAACTTACATTGGGACATCACAGTCAGACAGTACTGTTTTAATGGGTTTTTCCCAAGTAAGCCATATGTGACCTATAGTCACAGTCTCCTTATCCTTTATATTAATTCCCTCATAGCCTTTTTAGATTTGCTATCCTTTGTCTCAAAGAGACCATACTTTTTTTTTTTTTTTTTTAAATGTTATTCTTCTTTTGCTCTAATCCTGTGGACCAGCTGGCTAAAAGCCTCTCTAATACGCTTCAGTGATTCTCCTAGGAAGACCTTAACATGATTTGTCTTTCCTGTCAGATACAGCCTCAGACATTTCCCTTCAGCCAAATACTGATTTATATCAAAACATCAGAATTTACTACAGGATTTTCACTGTCTTTAACTGGTTTGCCATTCTCAGTAAAATTTTATTTAAGTATAGCAGAGAAAACAGGAAGGACAGACTCTAGCAGAACAAGAGTCCGTTTTACTTCTCTATCATTATTACAATACTTTGTGTAGCAGATTTAATTATCTTCATCCTTCTAACACGGTTTTCTGTCATCTGAATCAGATTCTGACATCAGAACATGCTATTACTTGAACATTTAACAAGACATTACTTGTGCTTAAGAAAGAAGATGTGGAAAGGATTGTGAGTCATCTATTTAGAATTTTTTTTTATTCTGCTCCTGAATTCAACATTGGAACAGGCTGCCCAGGGAAGTGGTTGAGTCACTATCCCTGGAGGTATTTAAAGGATGTGTAGATGTGGTGCTTAGGGACATGGTTTAGTGGTGGACTTGGCAGTGCTAGGTTAACAGTTAGACTCGATGATCTTAAAGGTCCTTTCCAACCTAATTCTATCATTCTATTCTATGATTCTGAGTTATAGTAAAAGAAAAATGACATCAACAAGACAAATGACAATGACAATAAAGTGAATACAACAGCGAGAAGAACTAATCAGCAGCATATTTACATGACAGTCCAAATGACAACACCAAAGCTGCCAGCTCAGATGCCTAAGAATTCTGCCAGAAAGCCAAAAGCATTTGCTGAGGAAAAAATATCTGCACAGTTTGACATCTCTGCTGCAAAAGATAAGGAAGATGAGCACAATAATGAACTGAGAATAGTATATGGCCTATCCCCAAAAAAGGCTTTTTCTTTTAATTTTTATTTACAATCGACAGAAAAGACTGGTGGAAAAACACTGAAAAAAAATGACACCCCCACTCTCCCAACACCTGCCTTGAGTAATATGTTAAACTACCTCAGTATTAGTTTTTTTTCTAGTAGTCAGTCACCACGAGCACAGGTATGTTTGGGGCAAGAAAGCATCATATACATAGAAAGTGAAGAGTTTTATGCTGAGTATTTTTCTTTGTTTCACTCTAAACCATGCCCAATCTTACTTTACACAGTAATTTTTTTATTCAATTTTGTATGTTGTAATGATTCCAAAGTATGAAACACAGAAAGAAGTAAAAAGACTGTCTCAAAATAAAGCTTTTGAAGTGATAATGGTCAGGTGTCAATTCAAAACTTACTTTCTCTTACTGTTAATGTAATGACCCCTCTTCAACCAAAAAGTCAATATGGTGTTCATTTATTGTCAGAATAATTGGCTAGTCAGTGCAATTATTTCTTGTACATCTTGTGTTATAATGACAATTTACAATGAAAACATACTTTTTCCATTGAGATTTAGAATAAGTAGGTGATTTTAGGATAATCAAATGTCAATGGAATTATTTCAGTTCCATTCTGATTTATTGTAGCTATTAAAGCAGAAGGTAAAGCATAATAAAGCTATTTGCTTGCTATGCGCAGGAGCTATTTCTCAACACTAAATAACAACCATCTTAATTCTTCTCACCTGTAAAAATCAGAGGTTCAGAAGAAATTATTGAAATCTGAAAATAATCTTTTCAATATAATAATATTTCCTCTTTTCTTTATAGACATTTTAAACCAATAGATTTTTTTTTTTATATTCTTTGCCTATGGAATTATTTCACTGATTATCACCTAGTTTTGAAAGGAGATGACACTATGTGTGAAATCAGGGGAAAAAAGCCACATCATAAACTTACAAAAAACTGGCATCATGGTGGAAATAGGAAACTGACCTTTTATAGCAGCACTAATAGAATCACTTTAATAAATATTGTAACCAGACCTATGAAAACAAATGCTCACAGATAATAACATGTTTTAGAATATTTAGACTCATCTTACACTGTGTGTTAATGCCAGACATTATTCAAAATCCTTAGTGCTTTAGTGGGTTGATTAGGATTTTTAATATCTCCATATTAATTATCTGTGAAATGAAAAGCTAGTTAGTGGAGGGTTTGTACTCTGAAAAGTATTAAAGAGACACAGTGGATAAAAGAACACTTGAGTGTTTTTCATACAGGAAAATTGTGCAAAATATTTTAGCTCTGGGATTCCATAATACACACAGCTTGATATTTTAGAACTTGTGCAAAAATCATGTTGAACGAACTCTTTGAGAGAACCAAAAGGCATATTAATCCATCACACTGTTCTCTGTAACAGAAAAATCAGTTGTTATTCTTCATACTGCACAATAACAATTGCTCTCATTTTACTTATTTGAAGTGAGACTGTTATCGTGGAAACCATAGAAATCCAAAGAAGTTGCAACGGTTGCAAACATTTTGCAAATAAGGCAGCAAGCCTTGGAGAGACCATTCATTATGCTGTGTGGTAGGGAATCTGGCATTAAAGAAGTGATGGCAAAGCAGACACAACAGTAACACAAAACTAGGTGCGATATAGTGCTTCCAGAACTATGTGGAAAGTAAGTAGGACCATAAGCAGCAGAACCAGTAAAGCTCACTTTCCTGTGGATTTGTGGTTTAGTTTGAGGATTCTCTGATGTCAAATAAGATTTGAAAGCACACAAAAACATTTTCTTCAGTAACAAAATAACAGGATCTTTCTCTCTCTGTTTCAGCCAACTACCTATTTTTTCCTAAATTTTAAAGAATTTATTATCTATCCAGGCTATTAAAACAATCTAAGCAGATTAAAATGTTACTAGGATGATGTCTGAAAGACAGATACACACATAAAACAGTTTTTAATTCTGTGTAGCTGTTTACAGATGCATGGGAGTCTAACATGCTGTCACAGTCAAGAGAGATCTAGTCAATAAACTCGGTGGAGTCCAGACAGTATTTCAGCTAATCCTCAAGTACACAGGGATTCATTTGCCCATGTGTAGGTGTCTAGTATAATTTGAAATCCTTTAGGCATGTTGCCTGGCCTTTGGTAGAACCTTAGAAGGGCATGAGTCTCTCACGGGCCCTATGTCATATTTGACTGTCCTATATGATATCTCAGGCAGTCTAGTGTAGTTCAAATGGCATTAAACATCACTGTGTGAGCAACTGAACCAAGCATCTAGAGGCTACACAACTGAATAAATCTCCAGACTAGTTGACTTGTTGATTGCGCTGACTAGGTCTCCTGTGCTGTTTTCAGCTGTTCACCCGTCTGGGTCTAGTGGCATTTAAGATGCCATAGAATACCCTGTCTAGCCTCCAGCTGTGACCCTGGGATGGCACGGGTCTTCCACTGTATCACACTGTCCCATGTATATGCCTTCGATAAAGACAGACATCTAAAATGGTGCTGAGTACTTACATATAGGCAACTCCATTGACACCCACTGACTGCAACAGAAGCCCAGATACCCATGGAATATATAGGCACTTATATCTAGACACCTTAATTTGTGTGTATAAATCTAAAATCTGAGTTCTTACCAGAAACACATATACATGCAGATAGTGTAGTGAGGTGAGACCTATTTTCTTGGGATATCAATGAAGCTTCATCAATATGGATTCTAAGAATTTGCTGTTATATTTTATAACAATAAAATCACAAGAAATTTTGCTGCAGAAAGATAAACAAACAAACAAACCCAGCAACAAACTAACAAGTTATTTCACTTATATATGTTCTTTATTCTTATTGTTTAGTACATACAGAATACAGTATGGACATTGTTTACTAGCTGAACGTTTCCAGGCGAATAGGTACTGTAATGCATGTGCATAAAAACAAAGTTAAATAATAATGATAAAAATAATCAAAAGGCCAAGATATTTTATATTTTCCTTTACAGACATCTGGAGCAGAAGTCTGACCACCTCACAGGGAAATTTTTAGTATGAAGATCCACAAGATTTTTAGTGATGACTAGGATCAATCTTTTGTTACAAAAAAAGTTGTCCTAGGTCTGAATGCATAAAATACCTGAACATTTATTGACTGGCAAAATTACTACTATTGTCTACTATTAAATGAGGCTATGATATTTGTTGCCAAATGTTACACTTTCTGATTGTAGGCCTTAGAGTGAAATTCAAGCAGGGTTTAAGTAAGAGAAGTGACAAGTGCCAGGAACCATAATTACAGCAGGAGCCAGAATGCTACTAAGTTATACAAGGATGATATGTAGGAAAAATTTTTCTGGGCAGAATAGGAACATGGGGAGAAATAAAAATGTAGAAGACATTGACACAGACCAAAGTACAGAAATTAATAAGTAGAGCAACACAAGCCAGTAAATGTAAGAAAATCAATACAAACTCACCCTATCACATTTATTGGATCCCTGTGGCCTTATACTGATTCATCATCATCTTCATCAAAGCTGAAACATTTTCTAGTTGTCACAAGTTTGATGGTAGAAAGTTAATTGAGCAACATGAATAAATCACCATGTCATTTTTAATACTAGTCTGATTCTCATAGTTAAAGATCCAGGATAGAAGTCCAAAGGCATCTATTGCTGATGACATACATACCATTCAAGTGTATTCCAGAAGTCCTGCATTAATTTAAAAGGCAGCAGTGAGAATTATTCTTCTTGAGAAAGTGGTCTGGATATTGATGGTGGCACTAATGAGACAAAACCTCAGAACAGTTCCATTCAGTTCAATGAAACAGAAAACTGGGAAAAAAATCAAACCAAAATAAGTTATATTAAAGTAATCCCTTTATATGTTTCCTGAGTATTTTGGATTCTGTATCACACTTTTTTACATCCATATATTAACCCAAGTTATGACAGTTTAAGATGTCACTTTTTGTTTATTGTCTCTCACCAGTGTATATGTGCTGTTCAGTAACTTTGTCACTGTCCTCTTAGTATAACAATAAAAATAGCCATAGAATAGGCAATTTCTGTTTCATCTAACTTTTATTCAAGCATATAATGATTTGTGCAAGCCTGTGGCATAAAACAGAAGTACTATGGAAATTACAAATTACAAATCACTGCATGTATTCTTATAATATCCTCTGTTTTTTTTAAGAATTGAATAAATGTCTTACTGCACTTAGCAGATCTACTGCTTTTCCTTTACTGTAAAAACAGTACTCAAGCAATATACGTGTGAACAAATGTGAGAAGATATACTGGTATAACTATGATAGAGCAGCTGATATTGGAAAGATATATTTAAGAATGACCGCATATAATGGGGGATAAATCAAAGGAGGGGAACATAGAACTTTTAAGTAATAACACTAAGATTTAAAGAGGAGGAATTTCAGGTACTACAAGACATCTGGTGACAGTTTATCCTATCTCTGCTTCAGTCAGCTAACAAAGGTGCTTGAGATAGGAACAAAGTCATCTTCAGTTCCTTCATGGTCTTTTATTTGTTTCAAAATTACTCAGTTCAGTGCACACAGTTAGGCAGGATTCATCCAAACCTTTGCAAGGTCTAATCTAATGTTGGAATCTTAAAACGCAAATTTTAGGAATACTGCTATGTGGAACTTTTACTGATAGTTTCCCTGAAAAAGGTAACAGTGGATTTGAATATACACATTGGAATCTATTTAAATTAAATATGTGTCTGAAATAAATGTTATCTGAACACCAGTTAATTAAAATAAAAAAGATGCTTGCAGAATCTTTTTTTTACTTTCCCTTATTACAATATTCTTTACATCTGCATGGAAAATAAAAATTCCATTCTCAAGAACTCTAAGATTATTTTTTGTTGCAATAAAGAGTAATACTTCAATGTGCCAAACTATTCTCTGAAGGAACATTCTAGAAAAATATGGAAATGATTTCTCATAACATGATCTGACAGTGTTTTGTTGCAGTTTTTTATTGCTCACTTTCTGATTCTCAATATTTTTTATATAATGAAATGTTGGTTTGCTTGGGTTTTTGGTTGTTGTTTTTAGGGAGAAGTAGGTTTTTGTTGTACAATGTGAAAATGGATGTTTTGATATTTTCAGTATCCATATGGAAACCTGAGCTATTTGGTTCTGACCTATTGTAGAGGAAAAAGACGACCTGATGAACCTTGAGTACCTGTTAAAAGGATGCACAACACACACTATGCACAGTCTGGATCTTCAGAATTAAATTATTTTTGTAGGGAATCATTTTTACTGTGAGATCATAATGTCCAAGTCTCTGGGATTTTAAGTACTTTTCCTGAGCTTTGTTCTAGAGGTAAATATAAACATCTGTGATATAAGTTGAATTTCAGCTACTCTTGAAAAATGTATTTGGTTTATTAGTACGCAAATAGAATCGTAGAATCATAGAATCATTAAGTTTTGAAAAGACCTCTAAGATCATCGAGTCCAACCATCAACCCAACACCACCATGCCCACATTTAATGTGTAACTTCATGAACCTACTTAGAACGGGTTCTTACAATCATATCCACTGAAGAGTTATATATTTAGATAAACTACGGTCAGCAAAGATTGTCAATTTAATCACCCAGATAGACTGTAAATCATTGACATATACAACTGATTATATACATAAGTTGTAAATGATTTATATTTAAGTGAGTAATCCTATTGTTTTGGGATATTGCATCTATGTCTAAAAGGCTTTTTAGGGGTGTGGTTTTTTTTCATTTTAATTAAATTAATTTAACATTTTGCTCTGAGGAAATGGTGAAAGCACAAGGCAATATAATACCCACCATTAGCTCCAGTTTGTTAATCTGCATTTCATTCTCCAGGCAGAGAGGGGATTTAGAGGCAAACAAAACAAAAATATCTAAATAGTTCTAATTCAGTGAAAACAGTGTTAGTTCTATAGTAAGCTCATGAATGCACCACCTGCCTTTCGCATTCCAATGTTAAGCTACTCTACAGGGTTTCTGAAAAAAACCTTTGTGACCCATCTATTCTTATTTTCAAAAAAGTCATGAAACAGAACATATAAATTTCATCAATATGTTTGTAACTTTGTCTTAGTTTTCTGATATTTTGTTCAAAGCATGATATAACCTGTTGTATCAAGAATTTTTTAATTGTGGTTTAGACTTCCGTATTTTTTGATTGGAAAACAGTCGATGCTCATTTTGGATGAGCAGAAAATCACAAATGTTTATAGGCTTTAAACACCATCCTTTTCTATGTTCATTTGACTGCAGAAGGAATTAAACTGGCTTTTGGTAATGCTGATCAGCTGGTTTCCGTGACCTCTCAACATATCCAGTTTGGAGTTAAGATGAAAAAAAAAAAAAAATTCAATTCCGGTTTGGATTGGAAGGGACCTTTAAAGGTCGTCTAGTCCAACCCCCCTGCTGTGGGCAGGGACATCTTCAACTAGATCAGGTTGCTCAGAGCCCTGTCCAACCTGACCTTGAATGTTTCCAAGGATGGGGCTTCTACCACCTCTCTGGGCAACCTGCTCCAGTGTTTCACCACGCTCATTGTGAAAAATTTCTTCCTTATAGCTAATCTGAATCTACTCTCTTTTAGTTTAAAACCATTCCCCCTTGTCCTGTCACAACAGGCCCTGCTAAAAATGTTGACGTTAAATAACTGAATGGAGATTAAATGTTGACATTTAATAACTGAGTAGAGAACAATGTAAGAAGTTTGATGATAATTAAAGCCAAAGTTTTGTTCATTTGCCTGAGTTCAACAGATTTCTAAGTCAATGTTAAAAATTCTTTGCAAAACATATTTCCCATTAGACCAAGAGAATTTGTATTAAAAATAAACATATTTATAGCTTTGAATAACATCACAGAATTAGACTTTGTAGACAGAAATTTGTGTTTGTCATCTTCAGTTCTGGGAAACACCTGCTCTTTTCTTTGTTATAGACATTAAAGAAACAAGACACTTGCATTTCCCAGGCCAATAAACAAACAATTATTATTTATTAAAATTGCTTAATTAACTGTTATGTATCTGAAATAAGAAGGCAAAATATACTTCATAATCAATGCACATGAAAACATAAAAAGTACATGTTATAATGCTAAAATATAAATACACATCTCTTTCTAGTTTTGGACAGGTTATCAGTAACTGTTCTCATCTAAAGTTAATCAATGACTAGTCACGTCAATGTTTAGCGAAAGTGAAGACAAAAGAGACTTAAGCACAGCTGAAATGAATATATTTGTTTTACTTGCACCCGAGGGTACTGAGGGAGCTGGCGGAGGAGCTTGCCAAGCCACTCTCCATCATTTACCAGCAGTCCTGGTTAACGGGAGAGGTCCCGGACGACTGGAGGCTTGCCAATGTGACGCCCATCTACAAGAAGGGCCGGAAGGAGGATCAGGGAATTACAGGCTGGTCAGCCTGACCTCAGTGCCAGGGAAGATTATGGAAAGGTTCATTTTGAGGGCGCTCACGAGCCACATCCGGGACAACCAGGGGATCAGGCCCAGCCAGCACGGGTTCATGGAAGGCAGGTCCTGCTTGACCAACCTGATCTCCTTCTATGACCAGGTGACC
>VZTQ01015728.1:27980-108197 GCA_013400755.1 Pelecanoides urinatrix | reverse complement strand
TGAAGGGAGGTTGTAGTGAGGTGGGGGTTGGTCTCTTTTCCCAAGTAACAAGTGATAGGACGAGAGGAAATGGCCTCAAGTTGCGCCAAGGGAGGTTTAGACTGGACGTTAGGAAAAAATTCTTTACTGAAAGAGTGGTCAGGCCTTGGAACAGGCTGCCCAGGGTAGTGGTGGAGTCACCATCCCTGGAAGTATTTAAAAGACGTGTAGATGAGGTGCTTAGGGACATGGTTTAGTGGGCATGGTGGTGTTGAGTTGACGGTTGGACTCGATGACCTTAGAGGTCTTTTCCAACCTTAATGATTCTACGATTCTATGATTCTATGAATATTCATGAACATTGATTATCAGTGTTTGGTGAATTCTACTAGTTAGAAAATGTATATGATGACCCTTGGGGATCTCTGTTCATAATACAGGCCATCAGATGAGTTACTTCAAGCAGGGCCATAGGAATTTAAAACTTGCAAGAGATCCTAGCCTAAAAATCTATGAAAATTACTATGCTAATACAGTATAGTATGGGTGAAGTGTATTATCACTATTAGTGTCAATACCAAAGTCAGTTAAGAAATGGAGGCACCAGAAATCATATACACCTAGGTACAAAACATTGGAAAACAGAAAGGAATAAAATGAAGTAGTCTGTTACAGTAATGGCTCTTCCCCATTCCCCGACAAAGTAATACCGAAATGGGGCTATGCAGTAGTCTAACAGTGAGTTCACCTGGTCCCGCAGTATGAAGTGTCTCATATGAAAAGTCACAGTATTGGCAATTTTTGGAAGATTTTATGATGGAATTTGTAGAACATCTCTAAATATTTGTGTTAAAAGAAACTGGAACTGAAGGTATGAACTGTAAGTGCATACTGAAGGTATGCGATAACCTTCTAAGAAGCTAGGACACGCTACCTTAACTTAATCTTTTTATGAAGACAGACAAATAATTTTGTTTCAAATAAAAAAGTTTGCTTGCCAGCTTTGGGTGTGTTTTGACAACAGGAGTACAGATACATATTACTGTTCACTATTTTTACCCAATCTGCGCACATCTTTCTGAATATTCATTGTTATTACTAGTGTAGTAGTTTTTCCTGCAGATAAGTGAAAATGGATTTTTAATGCCCTATAAAAACCTTTCCTAAAAATAAATTTAAAAAAAAAATGTAAATTTCACATAGCTTTTTGTTAAAAGCTTGGCATCCTTAATTAGTGTAACACTTAATTCCAATATATTAAAGTAAGTGACTACCATTGTAATGGTTGGGATTCCCTGTATGTTATTATTAAAGAAATGTGGTATAAAAAATAAAAGAAAGTATAGATAAAAGAAGTATAGATACTTCTAGGTTGTTTACCTAACTTTTACTTGAAATTCCCACCTTGGAGGTAAATTTCCAAGCCTAGCACCACACAGCCCTGACACAGGGAGAGACCAATATGAACTTTGCCCAGGATTATTAGACCCTTTCCTCAAACAAAATGGATAAGAAAGGTGTCAAGCATGAAATGCAAAACCAGGAAAGAAAGAGAGGTCTAAGAGAAAAGATAGCTATAGCATACTAAAGTTATCGTGCTTTTTAGAAGCATGCACTATTCCTCTTTTAAGTTACAGCTACCAAGGTTTTCCCTTAGTCACTCACTTTAAAAAGATAAATTTTATGAAGTTTCCAAAGATGAAAATACTTTGGGCCTAATTCTCTAATGTGCTGACACCCACAGCTGCCTGTGAAATTGGTGGAGCTTTTGGGTGTTCAAGATCTTTGAAAATCAGGCCACTTATTTTTAATTAGAAGACAGAAGAAGAAATGTGGGGGAAGAAGATGTGTATAACTATGTCTAGTCTGTTGGAGTTCTGTGACCTCTGCTTTTTACCCTTCTCATAATTGTCATGTTGTTACCTTGTGCTCTCCTCATCTGTTTCTTGTATCCACCTGGTTTTACAATTTTAGTCTTAGTTCATAAATTTTTGGGGCAAGGGATATATTTTAATGACAATGATATACAGGGCGTAGCACAAACAGGCTTTGATATTTTGCTAAATACTTTCAGTCTTTCCATAATATTAATTAATAGCAATAATAATCAGACAAAGATTTCATCACTTTGAAATCTGAAGCATTTTCCACAGGTACTGAGAGGGAAAAAAAAAAAAAAATCTCCACAGATTGAAAAGAGCAAAAGTATATCTATGTTGGTGTCAATTCCAGACAATGCATAACATAACTGTCATCTAGCAATGCTTGCCTCACAACAGTTTAATTATTAGAGTTAGTAAAAATTGCTTCTGCTAGAATGGGCTTTTTAAAAGCAGTAAACTTTATAGATATGACTCTATACTTTCTCTGTGTTTGTATTCATTCTTTTTATTAAATAAGCAGCTTTTTTTTTATATGTACTTGTTTTCTGGAAAAAAATGTTGGTTATAATTTTCAAATATTACTGGTTGCCTCCTGACACATTTTCGTTTCTGTTAGATTATTCTTTAGATAGGTATGACAAACATGGAACTATTTTTATGTAATTTACTTTTTATTTCACGTTGATAGGTGAAATGTCCTGTAGACAGAAAAATTGTATTGTGAAATCCTTCCTTCAGTTTTTTGGACTTGCTTTTTTTAATTTTCGGTATTGGGCTAGCACATTTCTTATTCTGTATCTAAAAATCACTCACTATATATAGAGCCTTAGATCCTACTGCATTTTTTTTCTGTTTGTGAAGTTAATAATAACTGTTATGTTGACAGGTATATCTGACACTACATTATAATTTATAAAATACCTAATGAAGTAAAGTAGTTGTATATATATACAAGGTCTTTCTAAGTAAAACAGGCGAAAAGGCCTGAAGTCATGTAATTACAGTCAATAGATATTTTGAAAATAATGAAAAATTGAGAAGAGAGGGAAATAAAAAAAGAAGTGGAAAAAGAAAATAAAAGAAGTCTAAGAAAAGCCTGAGGCATCTGATGTCAGTCATTACTGATGCAAGACAAGGGATATACTAAACATAGGTAATGTCAAGTGGGAACTATAATGACCCATCATTAAAGCACGGCTGCCTGCCTCCTAACAGCCAAATAAACTACTGTAGACCTGCTTAAGTTTTTTATTTTGCTGATGGTTATCTTTGGCAGGAACATAAGATTCCTCTTATATACACACTTGATAAAGTAGGGTATTCTCTGACAAAATTCTGGGAGCAACCATCATTAATGCTATACTTCTCTTGTAAGAAATGACAAGAAAAAGATAGGGTGAAGGGAAAATCTCCAATGCATAATGGTTTATTAATAACCACAGGTATTTCTTATATCTGAAATTATCAGCACAGGGAGTTAAAGCATATCAGTCAGCATAAATATCTATTGTTAAATTAAGAACATACAGATGAAAGAAGAGGAATAATTGTGTTTCTTAATTGTTCATTAGAATATTCCTATTATGTCTCTTGATCCCAAACCCAGCTTAGAAAAAACTACTGGCACAAGGAACAATCTACAGATGGATCAGCAGTGGCACACATACAGTTGTGCCTATCAGGTGTATAGCTGTTTGATTTTAAGTTTTTTACAGAGCCAAATTTTCAAGTGAGAGCTGACAGAAATAGAGAAAGTCATGTCTGTAGGCAGTAGCTGTAATGTTTATTCACAATAAGAGCCTAAGCACTCGAGCCAGGACCACAGCTCTTACTCTCTGTTTATATCTGAGTTACCATCAGATTGCCTCTATTATCCTCAACTGTGGACTTTTAGGAAAGAGACTAGATTGCCTTAAAATTGATGGATGCAGGTGGTACTGCTAGCTGTGCATTGTTTTATTTTTATTTTTTGTTCATGTAACAAATTGGGTCTTTTTCAGTTTTCCAATTATGTAAGAAGAAGGGGAAGAGAAATAGGTAGTTCATATTTAATGACAGTGATTTATTATGTAATTTGTTACCTCAACATAGATTTCTGAACTATGGACTTGGATTCATTCAAATGATAACAACAACAACACAGGCATTAGGATGAAGTGTTGATCTCATATCTACATGGTGACTTCATTGCACATAGAGCTCTTAACATTGCTGACAACACCTCTTGTGTAGCTACCCATTCTTAATTTTTAAATGAAAACCCATAATCCTTCCACTTTAACCAATCAAAGCTCTTTCACTTCATTCTGTGCAGTAACTGCAATAGCAATTTCTCCTGTGATTTCAAAAGAGCATACATTTTACTGAGAACTCAGAGATTTAGTCTTATGTTTGGCTTGTTGCTCACATATTATTTCTCAGTTTCATTTATGACACTACTTTTTCTTTTTTTTTCTATTGTTCCAGTCATTATTTCACTTTTTTTTAAAGGAACTTCCTAGACTAGCAGTAGAAATTTTCTTTGAAGTACTCACTATGAACATTTTTCAAAATACTGTGATGGATTTGGGCAAAATATAGTGCTTATTTGTAAGCCATTTCCCTGTGGCTCTATGAGATCCTCCTTGATACACAAAACTGCTAATTGAGCTATAGAAGTAATGAGTGGTGAATCTCTTCATATAAATGACATAGTCTTAATTTCATTGATAGACTTTTTGAATGCTACAGCAACGGATGCTGAAGAATAAATAAAGAGTGTTCTTAACAGCACTAATAACAGGAATAAACAAACAACAAAAAAAAAGTATGCTTAATGTTTTGGGATCCACCTGTATAAAAAGTGACTGGGTATATACAAAACTATTATTTTTTCTATTTTTAAAAATATTTATTCAAATACTGTGAATATCCTTCATATTTTCATAGATGAGAAAACAAATTGAGAACATGGAACTAGAAAAGCAAGTATAACAATATTTATAAAAGGCAGAAATCTGAGAGTCTAAATTTCTCTTTTTCATATTTTCCCTACTTCTGAACTGATTAATTTTGATGTCAGAACTCTTTCTCTGTAGGTTCCTCTCAAAATAGATAACTAAATAAATAAATACATAAATATTAGTTCTTCTTCGTTACATAAACATGAGCCTGACATAATTTCAATGACACTGACTATTTTTCTCCCTCTTCAGACTGTTTCACATTACAATAGGATTAAGAAGGATAGAATTTTGCTTAAACTTTCATATTCCACGACTTGGATTTATTGCCTCTAATTTTAGGCATTTTGTTGAAATACTTCAGTTAGAAACCCAGTTGTTGTGCACATAGTCAAGGCAGAGAGAAAGTTGTGGGTGGCTTTCTAAGAGCTAAATATTATTCAAGAGAACTTTTCTTTCTCTCTTCATTCCAGGGGAACTGTAGGTCATCTCCTCAGATTAGGCATTTATGTCTGTTTCCAAGGTAAAATGACAGAAACACTAAAAAAACACTAAATCGAGACATTATTTTTAGAGCTATTGCTGATAGCCTAAAGAGGTAGGTGGAAAGAGAAAGAAGCAGGCGGGTATCCAAGTTTTTAGGGCTACTAATCTGTGTATTTCTTGGAAGAGACCCTCATATGTCATTTAAACTTCTTGCTTTCCAGGTCAGACCTATAAAACAGATAAATTAAAACTTATGTATGTATCAGACTTACTGGGAAAGCCAGTTCTTCATTGCTGTTTTAATTCTTGTTTGCTTTGACAAGGCCAGTAAAGATGGCATTGCCTGTGTTAAATCTACAAAAAGGTAAACCTGTTGTTCCAATAGCAGAATGTAATTCACAATGTAGCTTCTGCATATAAAGAATGGGATTACATTTTTAAAAAGTATCTGTAGTGAATTATACTACTTAAATAATTCTGGGCTGCTGAAGCCAGCCTACTGCTGATAGTGTTTAACTAAAGTCAACAAAAAGAACTGTCTTACTGATACTGTTTGTTGAAACATTAATTCAAATTTCAGTTGTAAAAATAATAAGTTCCTTAATAAAGTAGCCCTGTTGTCTATCAAAGTTTGCAGAATTCTGTTCTGCCCAAACTGGAGTATGTAGTTATAATCAAACTTTATAATAAAGATTAAAACAAAATAAAAATAATGATAACATTTGAAATATCATAATTTCTATGTTTTAAATAGTATTGCTTAAACTGAAATTTCTTTTGAATATATTTTTTCTTTCTTTTTTTTTTTCCTGTGCCAAACATATCTGTTCTGAGACTCAAAAAAAGCCAAACAGATACAAATGTGACAAAAAGGCTTAAAATGTTAAACTGTGTTGTGCTTGGCTTGGATGATGGAACCAGTGGGCACTAAGTGCTTGGCAGTGAGATGTTGTGTCATTCCCTGTATGTATGCTGATAATCAAAGAATTGTATGGAGTGAATGCCACTTCAGTTTTATGAGCTTTTTATGTGACGTGGCATATCAAATCTGCCAAGCAGAGGACCATCTGGAAACAGGTCATCGGAATGGACTCTGACACCCTCTGACAGACAAGAATGAAGACAAAGAAGAGAATGGGGGAAAAAAGTCCACCCCACCCCGAAAAAAGCCTGGCCATAAACCAATAGAGAGTAAGTAAAACAAATTCAGTTTCATTCTGTACACTGGAATATCTTGTTACTTAATAACAGGCATAGATTTACTTAAGTGAATTAAAAAATTCATTTTGAAATGTATTCCCTTATGGAAAAGCTGGTTTTTGCTTTCTTTTTTCTTTCAGTTACAAAAGCACAAATCTCTCTGGGCATAACAGAAGTGTTATCCTTTTTTCCTCTTCTTTTTCTTCACCAAGGGAATAAAAATGTTTTTTAAAAGCTTCACAGCCTAATGTTCAACACACATTATAGAAACACTCACAGACATATTTTTGATAAGTGTTCTGAAGCCATTAGGCTACTGTAGTTCAACTGAGAAGATATTACACAATCATGTATCACTGCAAAAGTAAACTTGTGCTTTAAATGTCATCCAGTTATTAAAATACCACAGCTCCTGATAGTTTGACCAAAATGAAGACCTATGAAAAGTGATTATTTCATTTGATTGTTGGGTTCTTAAGGCAAATTTATCATTCATATAGACATTCTTATCAGGAGTGGATTATGAATGAAAAATCTTGATGTCAGAACTGAAGGGTTAAAATACCTTTCAGTTGTAAGTCTTTGAGGACTGAAAACATGCTCTGCACTTTGTATGACTGAGAAACATACATAGATCCTTGTTGAAGACAGTCACAGTCTAAAAACATGAACAAAACAAACCACAGAGGGGTCTAATGATACACCACAGTTCTCCAAATAAATCAGTTTAAGAACACAATTACACCAGCTCTGTGTTGAACTGAAATCACTCAGGTGGACATGATTATGGTTCCAGTCCCAAGATTCTAGTCTCAGGAACTATTATAAATCTCATTCTCTCTCACTCTTTTTTGTTTGTTTGTTTTCTTCCTGCTTATTTTTTGAACACTGCTTGGAAAACAAGTGTTTCTGAGCTCTAGAGAGGCTTGAGCGAGTTACAAGGTAGACTTACAGTGGAGATGTTGTTGAAAAGTGGCAAGAGAAGAACTAAGGATTGCTGATTGGCTTAGCAAGGAATGAAAATGGGTATTTTTAATTCTCTGAAGTTGGTTATTGCAGAGGGGAAGATATCTAGACATGTTTCTTTTTTCTTTTCTTTTCTTTTTTTCATAAAACAGCTGACATATTAAAAAGAAAATGATACCCCTAGGTATGCAAGGAAATGCAAGACCTCCTTTTCCCTAACGCAGTTCAGGTTTGTTCTTGAAGTTGTTGGTGCTAGTGTGATTTATGTGGATGTACTAGAACTGAAAACTAGTGAGAGTGTAACAGTTATGTCATATGCTGGAATGTTTTCCCTCATCTAATAACATACTCGATGTATTTTACTGTTTTCCCTTTTATACTTTATTGGATATCGTAACTAATTATTTAAATTTTTGAATACAGTGACTAAACTAATTCATTTATAATGATGACTAAGAACAGGAGGAAGTGGAAATTTGTACTTCAGTCCTGTTACGCAGCCAGACTGTAAAAGCCAAATATCAGAATAATTATATAAAATATTGAGGTGAAAATTCCGGGGGAAAAATCTTCTTCAGGCATTTCCCTCAAGTATCCTTGGAGAAATACTATTTTGAAGTACAAAAGAAAAGTTTAGAGCATGCACCAGTGCTGAGAATCTCCTTGGGAAGGGTAAGAAGACAGGAACTCCTCTACAGGGACAGAGCAGAAGACATTGAAATGAACATGAGGTCTTTCAGACTTCGTGGAAGGATTCTGACATGAGCAAGCACTATTCCCAAATAATTAACAGATGTCTTCCTTTGTCCCTTTCACCCAACCCAGTCCAACTGATCTGTTAGAGCAGTTAATTAGGATGTGAGAGGCAGACTGAGATTCCCTCTCTGGTTTAATTAATAAACTATTGGTTAATCCACGGTGATCTAAATGATCTCTAAATGGCAATTTACTAGTTCGTTGACAAGTTTCTCTTTCTAAAATGTCTTCTTGATAATTATTTATTTGCTACATTTCCATAAAAGGACAAGTGTTAATAAATCGATCTTTTCCAAACAGGGAACAAGGGGAAAGGAGGTGAAATCTGAATTGGTGTTCTTTTATTTTACACATCCCATCTCTCCTATAGAACTGAAGATTAATGGATGACATGCTGCTATTTTCTACTTCGAAATGCATAAATACAGAATTTAATCTTTTTGTTGCCATGACACCGACCAAAAAATGGGGCAGATGTGGCATTAAGGAAAGATTTTAACTGAATTTTAATATATCTATATGAACTCTTTTACAGTATTTATACATATTAGTATATCTACACTGTGTATATATAACTATATATGTTTATACTGTATATATTGATACAGAGGACAAATTTAATCCTTCTTTTATAGATGGAGAACTGAAACACAAAGAAAATAAATACCTCCTCTGGGGTGAGAAGGGGAGGTGCATTAGTGCAGGATATCAGCCCATCATACCATGGTCTAGATGATCAGCAACCCACCTAGGATTCAGCATGAAAGATCTGCATTCCATATGGAATGCAATTTTGGCATAGGTGGTGAAAAAAATGGTTACCAGAATATTAGTACTATGTTCCCTAAAGAACAAATAATGTGCAAGAGGCAAGATAAAAGCACAAAGTGGCTTGGACAGCGTAGAGTTACACATTGGAAATCAAACAAAGGAATCTTTAAATTATGGATTGTAGTGAAGGAGAAGTCAGTGAATGGATTTTAAAAAAGTATGCTAACTTCTTTAGAATGATTTATGTAGGAAGATTTCTCCCAGTGCATAAAAGTAATATGCAATAGATTTGAAGAAAGACAGAGAGGAGACAGATTCATCTGCAGTAGATATGGAGCCTGATAAGAGCCTAAACAAATCAAAGCAGGACAGAGAAACTATGTGTGCAAAGAGGGAGGAGAGAGAGGAAAGACTGGATTTGGGCCACTCAACTGAACGACCCTTCTTAACAACACAGAGAAGGTGCAGTGCTGTCAAGAATAGCAGTTTAATAATGAAAAAAGTGCTGAAGAGAAGTATATTTATTTTGGGCTGTATTATCGTTGTTTGATATGCTGTTGACCAGGAGACCTGAGAAAGGAAATGTCTGAGAAATATGTGGCTTTGGTTAAAAGTAATGCAATGAATAAGAAAATAATCATAAAGTTGGAAGGAAGGTGTAAAAGGGTGCAAAAAAAGAACAAGGTGAGGAAAAAACCAGTGTTAATGAAGAAGATAAGTGCCCTAATGCCTGATTTGTGAAGTGCTGTATGGATCTGTTTCTCCTGTACATACATAGAAAATAAGCTTAGGAATAAATTGCAATGACTTTAGAACACTGTTGTGTAACAACATGCTATATCATATAGCACATACAAAAAAAATGCTGAAATATTAGCTAAAGTAATATTCTGTTAAGAAGTAAAGGCAAAGATTGCTAGGCACTGCTAGACCATTTCTTCAGTGGTCTAGGAAGCAGGGAAAACATGGACTCCATCTTAACTAAAATCAGTCCTCTGTTAAGCTTTTGCTGGTATAGCTATCTATAGCTATATTAATCTATATAGCTATATTAATATATCTGCCAATATAATAAAAAAGAAGCTATAAATGAACTGATTAGCTTGCTCCTTTTCTGTGGAGCTTCTTCCTAAAAAGATCTCTAGAATATTTTATTTCTCCCTAAAAAAAAACTTTTACACTTGTATAGGGAACAATTAAAATTAGTGTGTGAGGTGATGCTAAATGGGAACCAAGTAACAGTGAAAGAAAAGTCATTTTCCGCTCTCCACATCATTCAATCTAAAGCAGCAAAGGACAAATTACTAGTGCAAACTTTGCAAAAGAAAACTTCACATTTTCTGATAATAATTCAACAATGTAATTTCAAATCACCACTTAACACCTATTCCCTGAAACTTTTCCTTAGACTGGTTATTAAAGGGCAAACAGCATCCTTAACTCAAGTGTATGTTTGCACTGACAATGATATTATGGCTTTGTGTTTTTCTTTTTATGGCAATTTAATGTAAATATATTTTGACAACAGGTATAATTTGTCTTCAATGAAGCAAGAGGTTATGGCAGACAGACTGGGAGGATCTCTCATGTACAGTGCCGCTGTATCTTTGTAAACATTTAACTTAATTATGAGGTTTTAGTGAAATCCTTGAACGAGGTCTAAAATATGACTCATTAAAACCACAATTTGATCCCCTCACTTATCAGAGTGCACAAAATAATTGCCTTCAACACTCATGAAAATCATGTATTCACTGCTCAAATTTAAAGCTTAAGATTGAAAGATATCAAAAATGGATGAAGCTTTCCTTCATGCATAAAGTGTGTATGTGTGTAGAAAAGAGGGGGAAGGTGGAGAGATTCTCGACAAAAGTTAGTAACAAATGTTGCTGCAGTCTGAAGCTGATGTAACTAATTGCTTGGTGACTTATGTGAAGGTTTTATGTTCTTTATGTTGCCTAGCAAGTCATAAAAAAATCATACCTTAGCTACTCTAGCCAGCTGCCACATTTATGAGTAAGGACTTATTCTACAAAATTACAGATGGGCAGGTATAGATATACCTATTTCTGTACAGCAGACAGTAAATGTTTTTTCACAGCTGGCAGGTCAACTCAAATTACCTGCAAAAAAGTTCACTTCAGCCATTTATTTGGGCAGAAAAAAAGAGAAAAAAACCCTACAAAGAAACAATATATGATACTGAAGGAAAATTAAAAGTGGAAAGACAAAAGTTTTAGTGGATTATGCCCCAGTCAGGCCTTATTTTGAAAGGTGTTTGGTGAGTTAATTGACTGATATTTGCTTTACATTTTACATGCCAAATAAATGAATTCAAATGCTGCACATATAGTTATGTAGACATGCAGTTATAAATACGATAAATGAGTTTGGAATGCATGCAAGCATAACAAAGAAAAAAGAAATAGGAAATTGATTGAATATTACCTCTCCTAAGACAACGAATTTAATTCTGAGTAATTATTAATTAACTGCTTGCAAAGTGTTGCAAAATATTATGCCATACATACTATAAATGTTAAAAGTTATCACTATGGTTAAGAATCATACATTCATTAGCACTAGAGGCCACTTAAACAGCAATTAAGTTCACAAAGCTGTCAAAAATATGTATTTTTGTACAACTTGTGTATGATATTAACATGCAAATGGAAAATGAGGAGGACTGGGAATATTAGGTAGCCTGTTAGACTGAGTAGAGTGTTCCTGGAAATGTTTCCTGCTTTTTGTTTCTATACACCACTGAGTGCAAAGTGCATTCCTTCTGCTGTTTAATTTTGTCTTAAGACATTAAGGAGTAAAATTCAAAAGTTAATTCTCCTTCCAGGGGAATTTAAACACACAAGTTCCAATTTTCAGGAGAGCACTCTAAAAACCATTCTGAGGGCTAGTGTTGGAACTCAGAAGGGACACTGTCCTCCTAAAGAAGAAACACATTTTCTGTTGAGATAGTCTATTGGGTTTAGGTGGCAAGGTTTTGGTAGTGGGGGGCTGCAGGGGCGGCATCTGTGAAAAGATGCCAGCATCTTCCCCCACGTTTGATAGAGCCAGTTCCAGCTGGCTCCAAGATGGACCCGCCACTGGCCAAGGCCGAGCCAGTCAGCGGCGGTGGTAGCGCCTCTGGGATAACATGTTTAAGAAGGGGCGAAAAAAACCTGTGGCAACAAACAGCAGCCAGAAGAGAGGAGTGAGAATATGTGAGAGAAACAACACTGCAGACACCAAGGTCAGTGAAGGAGGAGGTGGACGAGGTGCTCCAGGTGCCGGAGCAGATTCCCCTACAGGCCCCGATGAAGACCACAGTGAGGCAGGCTGTCCCCCTGCAGCCCATGGAGGTTAATGGTGGAGCAGATATCCACCTGCAGCCCGTGGAGGACCCCATGCCAGGGCCGGTGGATGTGTCCTGAAGGAGTCCGTGACCCTGTGGAGAGCCCATGCTGGAGCAGGCTCCTGGCAGGACCTGTAGACCTATGGAGAGAGAGGACCCCATGCTGGAGCAGGTTTTCTAGCAGCACCTGTGACCCCACGCTGGAACAGTCTGTTCCTGAAGGACTGTACTCCATTGAAAGGACCCATGCTGGAGCAGTTTGTGAAGAACAGCAGCCCATGGGAAGGACTTATGTTGGAGAAGTTCATGGAGGACTGGAGAGGGTGTGGAGCAGGGGAAGAATGTGAGAAGGAAGGAGCAGCAGAGACAACGTGTGATGAACTGACTGCAACCCTCATACCCTGCCCCCTGCACCACTCAAGGACAGGAGATAGAGAAATTGGGAATGAAGTTGAGCCCGGGAAGAAGGGAGGGGTGAGGGGAAGGTATTTTAAGATTTGTTTTTATTTCTCATTACCCTAATCTGTTTAATTGGCAATAAATTAAATTAATTTCCCCAAGTCCAGTCTGTTTTGCCCACGACGGTAATTGCTGAGTGATCTCCCCATCCTTATCTCGATCCACGAGCCTTTTATCATATTGTCTCTCCCCCTGTTCAGCTGAGGAGGGGGAGTGATAGAGTGGCTTGGTGGGCACCTGACAGCCAGCCAAGGTCAACCCACCACAGGCAGAAAGAGGAAGTTTGATAAAGAAATCTAAAAGTTAGGGTATCTAGTTAAAAGTCGTAAATGTTTTTTTGTGTGCTGAAGATATTTTTTATATATTTTAAGTTAGGCAAATATTAGGTAAAAACAGATAGAATCTATAACACGGGCTTGAGTGCTTATACCACAAAATTGGACTGCTGTTTGCTGTAGCTTGCTCTCCTATTAAACCCATTTCAGAACTTGCTTCTGCTCACAAGAAGAAGGAAGACCTATAGGAAGACCTATACCACAAGGATGTCTGTCCCTACTTTTGAATAAAATGGACTGTGACTTGCATTTTCTGCTGAACTCAGTGTTGTCAATATATGTTAGCTTCTCTCAGAGCGTAGCTAGTCAATGGGGCCCATGAGGGAACATAGCACTAACAACGCCTGAACCATGAACCTCAAACAGCCCTGTGAAGAAGACGGTTGCATTAATTTTTTGTGCGGTAGGTTTTCGGCTAATGCAGAGTTTTGACACCTAACAAGAATACTTCTTAGGAATAGCTGAACTGCTTAGCACCATGGGAGACTGTACATAGTTATGTTCTGCTCAGGAAACTTAGCTGCTGAGTTTGCATCTTAGTTGTTGCATTTGTCTCTTCCATAGAGAGTCCTAATAAAGTTTGCATCTTAGTTTTTGCATTTGTCTCTTCCATAGAGAGTCCTAATAAAGGAATTCTATGCAGAATTCCATACTGGCTGAAGGATGAATTCTCACTATAGCCCAAGGAGTTTCAGGATGCATTAGGCATCTCAAGTCTGTAATAATTTATTATCCACAGCCATAAGCATACACCACTCTATCCCTGAGCTCCTCCTGAGGTTACACATTTCCATTCCATTTCCAGCCCCTTTATTTAATATTAAGCGTTAAAACATTCATTTGCAGCTATTCTAAATATGTAGAAAGTGGCTAAATTCACTGGGTCAATTATTAATATAAAATTCTTCATTCAGTTCTTTGTGATATCTGACTGAATAATTGTCAGTAACGGTTTTGTTCCTGGCTAAGTTTCTGTCCAAGTTTCTGTTATTGTCTAAGTTTCAAGGTATAATGGCTCTAACATGGCTCTCTACAGCTTCTGAGTAGAGAAAGGAGTTAAAGAGAATTCTGCATGGTATACAAGTTATTCAGATGGGTGATTTTTCTGTCTGCCTGATCTAATTACCTTTATTACCACCTCCTCCGCAAATAAAGAGTTTAGCTTGTCTTTTTGTGGATTCAAGAATATAGGCATTTGATGACTGCGAGGAATGCCTTCATTTCAGGGTTTGAAATCTTGAGCCGTGAATTTATTGAGACTCATGCAGAAGTCCACAAAGATGTGATTGTGGGTTTTGGAGTGATTGGTGTGCATTTGCCTCAAACTGCTCCTGATGAGAAAGATGAGGATGCATATTTACTTCTCTCCATCTCTGCCTCTGTCTCTGTCTCTGTGTAGAACAGGTTTTTTTTTCCCTTTTCCCCTGGTGCATCGTATCTCTGCTTGGTGTATCTAATTGATTTTTCTATTTCAGAGGATTGGAGCTTTGCCAGTCTTCTAGGGTCTGCCTGAAGCTTTTTATAGATCTCTCCTTCCTGTTCCCTTTGCTTTCCTTGTAAGTCTTTTCCAATAGTCAGATTTTTTGTATTTAAGTAATTTTTCATTTAATTTTTGTCTTGTTTAAGCAGGAGATTAAAGGAACTACTTCCTTCAGGTTGCTGCTTTGGTAGACTTTCCAGGATAAGAGGGTGGATCCTTATTCTTTCTTAGAGTGACAGATAAAGACTAGCTCAAGGAACTGCTCTGCGGATGTCACAGAGAACTCACAGGTAATTAAAGAGGGGTTGAAGATGTATTAATGTGAGACAGAAACAACTGAAAAAACATCTAAAGCAGTTTATAGTAGTGTCACTGGGATGAGATTACAAGTTTTTACACAGAACCTGGCTTATGCCCTCAATAAGAACTAGACAACTTTGAAGACTTGCTAAGATGCATGTGGGGAACGCTGCTGAGGTTACTAAGGGTGGGACGAAAGTGGTTCTTAGTGTTTTCCTTCTATAAATCCCTGCTGGGGTTTTCAGCAGGGCTGCGTTCCAACATGTATAATGTCTCTCTTCCTAGGACCGCTGCATGTTTTGATCACTATACAGAGGGAAAACAAAGGTGAAAAAATGGAAGAAAAAACTCAAAACCTAATTTTATTTCCTCCGAGGTATTTCAGACAAAAACATGGGTTTAGGTGCATCCATATTCATCCAGGATTTTCAATAGCTTCATAATCTTAACTGAATTTGTACTCAGGTTTTAATGAGTGTAATAGAGTCAACTTAGTCTGAGGTCACAAAAGGTGTGAGGGAAACTTTTCTCCAATTAAATTGCATTATAGCTTTATTTGACCTAGTCCATGAGTTCAGTACTGATAAGTGAAAACTAAAATAAAACTGGCATTTTAAATTTTATACATATGCTTAATAATGGGAGTTTAGAGAAATTATAGTATACTAGTTGGATTATTTTTGTTCTAAGGAAGAAATAAGTATGAAGCCAAAATATATGTGCATAAAAACTATGCAGCATACAATATGATTTAATAGGTTACTGGAACCATACTTACTCTGTAAGTAATTATAAGAGTCTGTGGATGATCTTCCTTACTTTATTGGAATGCAGATATCTTGAAAAAATGCCCACATTCCAGAAACTGAGCAGGTTACCCCCAACAGAATAGATGAGACCTTGTAGGTGGTCCAATGCACCTACAGGTGTGTGCAAAATAGATTTTGGTATTTAGAAAAGCATCCATTATCATTTATAGGCCCCTTAAAGTATCCAAGTCATCCACTGGCAAATATGATACATAACCTGTAGATGACCTCAACCATTCTGGAATATCAGATGGAGACCAGACAGGATATTCAGGGAATGTAGATGGCACTAGATAAGATTTGAAGAGCAACTGAATGGCACCTTGAAAACTCTGACCAGCTCCAAAAGCTGAATTCCTCTGAATTCCTTCCCATGGCTTTGGCTTGCTCCACACGGCTGTTTTATTCTCCAGTATATTTTTCTTGCTGACAATATATCCAATGCTGTGCCTTAGGCTTGCTGGCTATTCCTGCCTATCCAGTGAATACATGCAATCCAAGAATGGGCAGAGTAGGTCAATGCAAACAGGAAAAAAGCAGAAGTCCTCAGATGTCTTAGAGGAACTAATGCATGCTTGCATTCAGTATAAGAAGAAAAATACAAAAGAGCTAATGCAGATGATAGCAGGTGATGGGAAAACTTGACATGTTCCTTCAGGGTTTGACTTCAAACATGCTCTTCCCCAGCCCTCAGTCATTTCTAATCCACTGCACATTTACAAGTGTTTGCAAATAGCTTTAAATAAAACGCTCCTTGAAGATAAGAATCATTTTTTGGCAGTGCATTTTTTTGTTTGTTTTTATTTGTAAAATCTTGCATTTTTCTTTTGTCCAGCAGATACATTTTTTTTATCATGCCTAAGTGAATGAAAGGTTTATGGGGTTGATCTGCTGGGCAGGAAAGAGGTCTTTATGGGCAGGAAAGTAATGATTACATATCTGCAGAGCTAGGCTAAAAAAGGCCTGGGAACAGTCTAGAAAGTAGTAAAAAATCAAGATTTGTAGAGAATCTTTTTGCTTATAAATCAACAAAATACATAGCAATAGTCATGAATCTTGCATGGAATAATCTGCCAGAGCCTTAAGTACAATTTGGCCCTGCTGGTTCTCCTAAACAAAAGAATGAGTGGCAGCAGGCCCCGGTTGAAGCTGTTGTTTCAGAACAACTTCCTGCTCCCAACTTTCCGCCATCTGCTCTTTGTTCTGCAGGAAACAGCAAATGAACAGGACCAACCTCAAGAGCGACAGAAGAAACAACACTCTGTTTTCAGATGCCTGCACACCACTTTCACTGGTGAAGTTGAAGAACAACTAAACCAGTAATTGAGGAAGTTCTGGTGGAAGTCAATGTTCCCAGTGAATGACTTGCAGAATCATGGAATAGTTTGAGTTGGAAGAGACCTTTAGAGATCATCTAGTCCCACCCCCCTGCTGTGGGCAGGGACATCTTCAACTAGATCAGATTGTTCAGAGCCCCGTCCAACCTGACCTTGAATGTTTCCAGGGATGGGGCATCTACCACCTCTCTGGGCAACCTGGTCCAGTGTTTCACCATCCTCACCGTACAAAATTTCTTCCTTATAGCTAGTCTAAATCTACCCTCTTTGAGTTTAAAATCATTCCCCTTGTCCTGTCACAACAGGCCCTGCTAAAAAGTCTGTCCCCATCTTTCTTATAAGCCCCCTTTAAGTACTGAAAGGCTGCAATAAGGTCTCCCCAGAGCCGTCGTTTCTCCAGGCTGAACAACGCCAACTCTCTCAGCCTTTCTTCACAGGAGAGGCGTTCCATCTCCCTGATCATTTTTGTGGCCCTCCTCCGGACCTGCTCCAACAAGTCCATGTCTTTCTTGTGCTGAGGGTTCCAGAGCTGGACGCAGTACTCCAGGTGGGGTCTCACCAGAGCAGAGTAGAGGGGCAGAATCACCTCCCTTGACCTGCTGGCCACTCTTCTTTTGATGCAGGATACGGTTGGCCTTCTGGGCTGCAAGTGCACATTGTCAGCTCATGTCCAGCTTTTCATCCATCAGTACCCCCAAGTCCTTCTCGGAAGAGCTGCTCTCAATCCCTTCATCCCCCAGCTTGTATTGATACCAGGGGTTGCCCTGACCCAGGTGCAGGACCTTGCACTTGGCCTTGTTGAACCTCATGAGATTCACATGGGCCCATTTCTTGAGCTTGTCCAGGTCCCTCTGGATGGCATCCTGTCCCTCAGGCGTGTCAACTGCACCACTCAGCTTCATTTGCCATGGCATCATGCAATAGGGGTGCTCACTACATAGCACAGTAGAGAAAACGTAGAAGTTCCTGCACTGATTTTCTACAGAGGGTTCATGGAAAAGACAGGACTGGTAATAGTTATACTGCAAACTTGGGAAAGACATTAATAGTGAGATAAATTTGAGGATGGAAATCGCTTTCAATAGGCCATACATTTGTCTTTGTACATTCTTTGACTGGGCAAGACTTGTGGAAATAAGAGCATCAGAATCCTGGCACAGCAATTAATGATAGCAATAAGATGTCATGCTTATCCACAAAGGCTTGAAATATAACAGGGAAATATCCCTTCTCTTAATGTACAATCGTAAGAGATTGGTGGGAAGAAAAGGACAAAATTGAGAAAGGCAGTGAGAGGAATCTCTTTGAATTTCTTCTATCTCTCTACCACACAAGTAGGTGTAAGAATGTTGTGGGTAGCGCCACCCAAATTATCTTGCCAGTTATTATATTGGCAGTGGCTAACTGACTAGCAGTGAAGTTGGTTAAGGTAGGAATTAAAGTTATTGGTTTTCAGAGAACCATGGAAAATGACTTTTTCATATTTGTCATCTTCTTGACAGTTAACATATACTTCCAAAACCATAACTTTTCCTATCAAAAAGGAAATAGAGTTAGGCTATGTGATTAAAAACTACTCTCCACAAACACCAGGGCAAGAAGCACAATGCCAGGCAAGGGAATCCCAATAACCAAGTCAGAGACACAATTCTTACTGGGATTCTTCCAAGCAGATCTCTGAACAGGCCAAAATCCCTCTCTTTACATCTAAGGTTGTTATCCTGCTTTTTGCCTTGTTCCCTCCTCTCAGGATCCTCAACTCCACTACCTCACGATCACTGCAGCCTACACTGCCTCTCACCTTCACATCCCTGAACAGTTTTAACTCATTTGTAAGCATGAGGTTCAGCAACGTGTATCCCCTTTTCGTCTTCTCTATCACCTGTATTAGGAACTTGCCATCAATGTACACTAGACACCTGGACTGCTTGTGCCCTGTTGTCCTTTGAGCAAGTATTAGAGTGGTTCAAGTCCCCCATGAGGACCAGAGCCTACAAACATGAGGCTTCTTCCAGTTGTGTGAAGAAGGCCTCATCCACTTTCTTCTCCCCATCTGGTCCGTAGCAGACACCCAGACTTTGGTTTGCCCTTTATTCCCCACCCCTAAGCTCTCATTTGGCTCATCATCCACCTCTGGGCAAAGGTCCACATATCCCCACTGTTCTCTCACATAAAGGCCAACTCCCTTGCCCTCCTGGTCTCTATTTCCTACAAACCTCATACCCAACCATGGCAGCAATCCAACCATGTGAGCTGTACTACCACGTTTCCAAGATCCCAAGAAATTGTAGCCGTGCCACAGAACTCTGACCTCTAGTTCCTCCCATTTGCTCCCCATGTTGCATGCGTTAGTGCACAGGTACTCCAGAGAGGCACCCAGTCATGCCCATTTCCCAGAAAAGGTAGAATCCAGATGACCCTACCCTGGCAAAATAACCATAAGACATTGTGTTTACTCCTGTAAATGTGTTTTTAAAGGGAATTTCTGAACTATAGAACTGTCTGTGGAGGCTCTAAATCTCATTTTCTCATTTTCGTTTGTTTTGTTTTTTTTTTTTTTAGCTTAACTTAGAATTCGTAAGATAGCAGAACAATGTCTTTATGGAAAAACTCAGGAGAATGCAGCAACATGTTCATAGACCAAAGAATAAATATTTTTTTATTTTCCCTGGACTAATAAACAAATATGTTTAGTATGCCAGGCATAATGTAAACTACAGATACTAGGAGAAAAAAATGCAAACAAACAGCTGTCTTACTGCCCATTCATAGGCTGAAAGGAGCTGTGAAAGAATTGTCATTCAAGTCTACCTTGAATATTATTAGATGGAAGAAGGAAGGAGAAATTAATTGAATTTATTGAATTTATTTTATATGCACATATCTTCAGTAAGCTGTGCTATTGTGTTTTTTTTTTTTTCTTTTCTTGCAAAGGATAATAGAAAATCCTCTGTATGAAGAAAGAGGTTCAAGAACAAGGTGGACAGCTACTTTTTGATGTGTTTAATTTCCTTTTCCTTTAGCTGAGTTCATAATGTTCAATAATTTTTTGTCACTTTATTCTTCATCTATACCGTATATGAAATGCTTTTGCAAAAAAGGATTTTTAGAACTTCAGTAAGTTCATGTCATTTTTTCTGGTCAAGAAATCAATCAGAGTTGGTAGACAGTTGTTAGCAGTATATAACTAAAATGTAAAAACTTAAAATACATATAATTTCATATAAAGAACAATTTTATGTGTAGTATATTAGCAATAACACATGAAACAATAAATTGATGTCAGAACCAAAAAAAATCACATGGTATTCATCAAGAGAAGGTATCTATAATTTAGAATATGTCCGCTTTTGTAGATGAATAGTATATTTCACCAAGAGGCAGATTTGTCATAATTGATAGGATGTATTTCTCTGTGTAAAGCTAACTAGCGCTCAAATATGCAACAATACTTACATTTTAATCACTATGTGATGGAGGAGGACAAAAAGTATTATTGGAAAGGGGACCATCCTGGCTATCAGGAGTTTCCAACACATATACAAATCATACACAGAATTTCTACTCATGTCACAATGGCCCCTGTGCAAGGATGACATGCAAATTCGTGAAGTGTTCCATACTTTTTGTATATTCTATCATCATCATTATTATTTTCCCTTTTCTGTTCTTTTAAACTGTCTTTATCTCAACCCACGAGTTTTTCTCACTCTTACCCTTCCGATTCTCTCCCTGTCCCACCGGGGAGGGGGGGAGTGAATGAGCGGCTGTGGGGTGTCTGGCTGCCTGCCAGTTTAAACCACAAAAGTCCTATATAACTTCTTAAATTAGGAAAAAAAAAAAAAAATCTGTTACAAAGCCCTAGGTCTTATGCCACACTTATTAAGTAGCCCTACATGAACAAATTTTCATTATCTCCTGAAGAAGAGGTTCTCCAGAAGACCTTACTGCAGTTCCAGCTGTATTGAATTGTCAGGGCAGGTCTTAAAGACTTTCAGTAACTCTTTTAAAATTCCTTCTATGACACTACTGTCCTTTCCTGTTTTGGTTTGTTTCGGGGGATTTTTGTTTGTTTGCTTGTTTTTGTGTTTTTTTTTTTTTGTAACATTCCCTGTATAGATAAACTGGAGAAATGTACAATGAATGATTTGGATAATTTATATAAACTCCATTCTCATCTCTATAGATTAAGAGTAAAGTAGGTTAAAAAGACAGACTACTCAGTCTGAGAGGACTGAGCAAGCCTTTTTCCCTGTAGAAATCTGAAGATACAATCATTATATTCTATTCACATCATCAAAATATGAATGGAAATTGCCATGCTGCTTATCATCTCACCTGTGTTTACAGTTAAGCTTATCCCCATCTTGTGATCTCATCAGAAGTCCCTATGCCTGTCAGTTTGAATGATACCATCTTCTATTAAAACTTCTTTACTAGTCCCTAATCTGCCATTATATTTGACTCTCTATTTGTCTTTATGCTTTGCTTTCACTGTAGTGATGTATTTTATCTCTTTACTATAGTCAGATTTTCATCTGTATCGGATCTGCAAAATTATTTTATGCTTTTTCTGATGTAGCCCACATGACTGATTCAAGCTTTCTCATCAACCTCCACAGTCCCATCCTGATTCATAGTTAAGTTTTTCATAAAATATGTATTTCTGGATACTGTTTAAAGTGAACTGAGTAAAGCATCATTTTCTTCCTCAACATCTCAATACCTGTCTTTCCAGATATTGTTCTTTCTTTAATATCTAGAATGAACCTAAAGTACTCTAATTACTACACTCAATCTATATTACTTGATTTAATCATGAGAAGAGACTATGCTGTGTGATGGTTTAGTTCTGTGCAACTCCATATAAATCAACTGGTGTCAGAAGAAAAAAATTTCTCTTACTATTTTTCTCTCTTGCTGTACTTCACAGATTATCTTACAGACAGAGCTATAAAACAGTGCTATTGGATGTAATCTTGATATGTGAAATGGTTACAGTGCCATAATAAAGGGGGGAGAAAAAAAAAAAAAAAGGCAAAGAAAAAAATCCTTGAATATTTAACCTTAATTTCCAAACAGTAGAAGGGTGAGTTTAGAGGACAGGACTTCAAGAAGATGTCTCATACAACAACAGACTATCATGTAAATCAATTATTGCTTGGAACTTTACATGCAAACCTTAGAAAGATAAACAGATTTTTCTTTGCAGTTCTCAGCTATTTATCAGAAACATTAAAAGTCAGCAGAATATGAGATAGAAACGCTACAGTACTTATTACATATAGTATAGTCTTCCATGGAAATGGTAATGTTTTGTCCAAACTTACTGATACTGATAAATGATAAAATGGTCTTTAATTAACTTATTTACAATTTACACCTAGCCCAATCAGCAATACTACTTATTTATAGGAGAATGGTGGGTAATGGAACACTGCTAATTCTGGTAAGCTGTGCTGGTTTTGACCAGGATAGAGTTGATTTTTTTCCGTAGTAGCTTGTATGGGGCTATGTTTTGGATTTGTGCTGAAAGCAGTGTTAATAATACAGGGATGTTTTTGTTACTTCTGAGCAGTGCTTACACAGCGGCAAGGCCTTTTCTGCTTCTCACCCCACCCCAACAGCGAGTGGGCTGGGGGTGCACAAGAAGTTGGGAGGGGACACAGCTGGGACAGCTGACCCCAACCGACCAAAGGGATATTCCATATCATATGATGTCATGCTCAACATATAGAGCTGGGAGAAGAAGAAGGAAGGGTGGAACATTCAGAGTGATGGTGTTTGTCTTCCCAAGCAACCGTTATGCGTGATGGAGCCCTGGTTTCCTGGAGATGGCTGAACACCTGCCTGCTGATGGGAAGTAGTGAATGAATTTCTTGTTTTGCTTTGCTTGTGTGGGCAGCTTTTGCTTTACTTATTAAACTGTCTTTATCTCAACCCATGAGTTTTCTCACTTCTACTCTTCCCATTCTCTCCCCGATCCCAGCGGGGGGAGTGAGCAAACAGCTGTGTGGTGCTTAGTTGCCGGCTGGGATTAAACCATGACATAAGTCTTGAACAAATTGATAAGAATGCCATTAGGTAAAACAGTGAGTCTAGTGATTACTTCAAACTCAGTATATCTGGGAAACAATCTTGTGGGTTAATGGCTGTACAGAAAAAAGAAAAAGATAAAGAAAATAAGTTGAATCTCTTTTTCCAGTATTTACATTGATATGATGCCTGGTCCTGGACATTTTTCTTGCACTAGTTTATCATATTATATTATTTTTCATCCCTTTCTTATTAGTTTATTATGCATTGCCTTGATGTTATGTTGATTTTCCATGATAAAATCAATAAAACTTACTAGACATTGCCCCATAATTGTTTGATATATGCTGGCACTGTAACATGCTATACTGTTAAATAACTATGATTTGATCTGCTGTTTTAATATTAACATAAATAATTGCAGAGGCTTTCTCAAGACATGCAATACTTCTTAATGTTTGCCTATACAGTCAGGGGTGAGACACAGACACTCATGTATGTAGATTTGATGTCACTGAGGAGCTCCACAGAGCCTCATTGCATTTTGCATTCTGTCTGCTTTGTGGAGAATTTCATTGTTCCTTTTAGGAAGACAAGATGTCCCACCAAAGGCTGCATGTTCCTTGATGGAAGCAGCTTTGTATCGCATATGAGAGTTATGCAAGGTCAATAAGGCACCCTGAATCCAGCTCTGACAGGTGAGAACTTCTGTGTCATATAGCAGTCAGGCCACCATTTAAAAATAGTAGTCAAGAATAATTTATATATTGTAATGAAATCCAAATTGAAAAGTGGTTGTAATAATCAAATCCCAAGGTTCCATGATTGATGTGTGTCAGAAAGGGGCAGAAACTTGTTTATTTTTCCAAAGGAAAAAAAAAAATCAAAACCAAATATGACCCCAAAAAATCTCTTAGTGTGTCAATAAATTTAGTCAGAGTAAAACATAAGGCTTTACATAAATAAGCAAATAATAGAAATAAATTAGTGATATGTAAGTGAAAAACTGGATTTCTTTTTATGTCATTTGACAGCAGGCCTTAAGACAAATTCAGAATCAGCCTCTGGCTGGATATCAAGAGACCTTAACTGTTCCCCATTCCCACACCTACAAGATAGTTGTGGTCACCGTAATTACTTATCAATAATAACACAATCCAAGAGTGATTCAACAAAGAAGAAGACATTATTTTATCATAATTATCTTACTTTTTATATCAAGCTTTTTTCACACTATCTTAGCAACAGAAAATACCTCACGTTCACTGAGGTTAGCTGTCACAGAGAATATTAAGGGGTAAATCCTGTACATATTCTAGGGCTGTATTTTATCTGACGTAGCTGACTTTATCTGCATTACGATGGGAGAAAAATATGCATATCTGTTTTGAAAAATACTGAGAAATGGCAAAACAGTGGACAAAAAAGTATTAATACAAACAGAATTTTGCAGTTATAAACAGTGAGAAAAAAGATTTTGAAAAATTATCATTTATTAAGATATCAAATATGATTTAGTATAACTCCCAGGATACATAACATTAAACAGTAAAATTTTGTCCATAAAAGAAACAATGAACAACAACATGCAGCTCTATAAACTGGATTTCTGTGCTTGAAAGAGATAATTTTTACTATCCAATACTGCAGAGAGCAGAAGATAAAGAACATCACACATAGACAGATTCACAATTAAAATATATATTAAAAATATGAGTAACTTTAGGTGCATTCGGAGAGAACTTTAAAAAATGAACAAGGCTTAATTGTCTTCAGTGCCTCATGGAAGTCAATGTAGTAAAAGAGCAGAAGAATCAAAGCTGCATGAGTAACAAACCCAGCATGTGGTATAAAGTCATTACAAACCCCATTGAGATACCCCTTGGTGGTATTGCTAAATCTAAAACTGGATGGAATATATTAAATAATTGAGTCTTGGTTGGTTATCTATTTATAGGATCAGTTTCCTTCTGAAAATCTTAAAAAAAAAGTGAAGAATTCATTTGGATAATTGGAAACATCTGAATCCAAAGTTATTGCACTTAAAAAACCTAGAGACAGGCCTAAAGAGAGGATGGTGGCATTTAAGACTCTAAGGAAACAATTCTTAAACAAAATACAGAAAAAGTGTTCCTGGTTTTAACTGATATTAGGCTGTTAAAATCAATTGGCATTTTCTGGTTTGCGTATGGCACAGAATAGGCATTGGAATAACATTAGAGAGAGCTATATTTATCTAAATATAAATCTTAAGAAAATTCCTGGACATATACAAAGAAGTTTCTAAAAATCTTCAGACCGGTTTAAGCCTTTTCTCTTTCATGCTAGTTGAATAAATGGGAAAATATTCCTTTGAGAAATGGAAGCTGGATATTTGCAATGCTGTTTCGCAATGAATCACTAAAAGTCTTGACCCTGCCTTTTCCACAAAGCAGACAATGGGCCCATTGTGGGCTAGTTGTAAAATCTGGCAATGAAGTCTGTGAGATGGGTTAAAAGGGTAGGAGTGACATTTTCCCTTCCTGGAATAGCCTCTACATTTAGCCACATCTTATTATTAAAGTAAATTTAAATGATCTGGAGCTTGTTCACTGAAGGATATAAAAGCCATTTTTAAGAATGTCAAAGTGTTATTTGAAAGTCCTAAATAGACTTTGTGATATTGCTTAGTTTTTGTTTTTCTTTTTTATTCCACGAAGGTACTTTGTAGTTGAGAAAAACAGATGTCACACTAAACAGTGCACACCAAATAGTTCTACCAAATTTTGAATTTATGTTACATGACTGCCTGGACCTGACACTACCTTTCATGTATAGTGGGTTGTTTTAAGAAAATACGTTTTATATGGTGGTTTTAGGATTAGAAAGAGCTCAACTACATGGTTTAACACTTTCTATGAAGATACATAAAAAAGGGTGTAATAGAAATTTAAGAGTTTGGTGAGATGATTTACATATTACAACTGTGTTGGTGAATTATTTGGTGCTTTTTCAGATTTTGTGGGATATTCTTTATTTTAATGTTGTATTGAAGAAAATGTATTAGCATATCTGGAGAAACATATTGGAAATTTTGTCAAATTTTATTTTGGAAAGATAAAAACAATGTAAATCTAACTAAACTTTATTTAAAGTTCTTCTCCCAGGCAGAAGTTAACTTTCCCTAAGGATATTTTTTTTTCCTTTCTTTGTTAGTTCTGATACACAAAAGTATGGATTGCTTGCTTGCATGAACTGAAGGAAGAAAAATGAATTTCAGTTCAGCCAAATAGAAAGCCATAACCTAAGAAGGAAGGTGTAATATGCATAAATATGACTAAAAGACCAAAAGGATTTAAAAAAAAAAAAATTGAATTTTTAAATTTTAAATAGTAACAGATAGAAAACAGAGCAGTTCTGTAAACAGGTCTTCTGCACCCTTGCAGGTCCTTTTCTCAGTCAAATAAGGAGCCTTCCAGGTTTCAGAAAAGTCTCTGCAGCTCCCTCTGATCCCTAGGAAGAAACCTAGCTGGCTGCTAGCTGCTTCTTTCAGTCTCTTGGACTTCATGTGAGCTATGGACTCTCAGCTTCTTGCTGTGATTCCCTCTCTAATGACCTCCCAGAAACACTGTGCAGTCTGGAAGCATTTCCCTGCTAAGCAGGTTGTCTCTCCCTGTGGGCTGGGCTCAACCTGTCATCCCTCCTGATTGTGAGCGGTGTTAAAGAAATGATACAACACTCGGCTGAGAAGTCAAACAGCCTATCACAACAAGATTGAAGATTTGTGAACAGGAAGTAGATAACCTCAGACTAGAAGTAGAGTCATATTTTAAACAATGAGCACGGCAGACCAGTAAAATAGCTGTCCATAAAATAGTCTTCATATTTCTAAATTTCTAAATCAAGGTCAAGGATTCTTTTATGTAGTTCAAAGAAAAGAATTATTTTACAGTCTTCAACCTCTATTATGCAGATGTAAAATTACATCATCTAAATATCAAAATATTTAAAATGTCAAAGACCGTGATAGATTTTCTGTTTATACTTTCTAATGTTTTGCTATTGTCTTCAGTGCTTGTGAACAGTGGCAAAATCTTAAAATTCCCGCTGTAAACACTTCTGCATCTTCTATAACCTTTTACACAAGTCCATTCTTAAAGCTCTAGACTACTCTGTTTATTACTATTCTAATGCTTACTCTGAAATGGTGAGATGTTGTAGATAGAAACCAGTACAGAACTCATCCCATAGCCCTCACAGTATGCCACATCACATCATTATGTATTTTCTACATATAGCAATAAATCGGCTCAATATGTTCAAGTACTTGCCAAAATATTTGAGTATTTAAGAAGGCGGCTATAAAATACACCAATAAATGAAACTTCAATTTAAGTTGCAGTATCTTATGAAGGGAAGAGACATAAAAGAGATCTTAATTTCTTGAGAGTAAAGTTTGTTATTATACTACAGACACAAATTGTCCCCGTGCAATCTTGTAACTCTAAGTTATTACTTTTTGATGTACATGAGAACATAATAACCATAATTTTTCCTTATTACACATCTATGTAAATCTCTGTGGTTAACATATGTTTCTGATTAAATACTCCCCCTTAAAATATTTAATGTTTCATAGCATGTTTGATTCCATCCAAGACAGAACTGTACCACATTTTCTTACACAAACCAAGCTTCCTGATTATTAAAAGAATGTAAGGGGGTTTTTCCCTATTTGAACATAATTTTCTCTAATTGTTATTCAATACCTTGCTGTTTAGGTTACAAAAATCACAGAACAATGATCCACAAAGTTTAAGTAAGTTTTGTGGTGACAAAATTTGGGGGCATTTTTTTCAGCTGCTAATTACTTCACAAGCAATGAACCCCCAATTTCTTATTTACAGAAACATCCACATTGTAGGAGTGCAAATACTTTGTGGACTTTCTAATCATGAGACCAAAATGTTGTCCTAATATGCCATTTTAAAGAAACTCCTTGTCGATGAGGGGTCTGGTCAAAATCAGCTAGCCAGATAATGAAAGAAAAAGAGATATAAGCAATGGGGTATAACTCTGTATTTTCATTTTAGGACTCCTGCTGCAACTTTAAGCAAATGAAAAGGAAGACATGAATATCATTAGCAACTCTATGAATTGTTTAATAAAGTATCTTAATGAAAAAATTCTATATCAGAAAGATTCTTTTTTGCCCAAAAGTCTGTGCTATCAGAATTCCTTTTTTTATTTTCTCCATTTTCAATATATTTTTGTGCTTTTACTTAAAAGTATTATTAAAATGCTTGAAAATTTTATATTTAACAGAACTCGGTGTCCACTAATACCACTAGCATATTCACTAACAGAAAATGTTCATTTAGAAAAAAAAAAAAAAAGAAAAAGTCTGATTCAAAATCCGTGATATCACTAACATTTGATATTATCATTTCTCACAGGAAGTGGCCTCTTTTTTTTTTTAGGTGATGAAACACAAATGAGGTAGATCTTTCCTTCTTTGCAGCTACTGTTAATATGAACAAAATGTACAACAGTTTTTCTAGTACCAGCTTTCGAACAGGTACACTTTGTTTTCTTGCTAATGTTCACTGTCTCCTAGGAGATGAATCACATTGTCAAAGGGTATGCGAAGCTAAAAATCGAGACAGAAGTTATTAACTGGCTGAGACTGTTCTTAATGTCTACCCTCCCCTCAAGCAAAGCAGGGAATCTGAATAATAAAAGCAAGAACATAGACACGGAAAGGAAAGAAAAATTAATCCATCTGTTTTGCATCTAACTGAATGAAAGAATACCAGGATAGCAGGAAATTCAAGTAGAAGAAGGAAAAAAAAAGACGATTTGATAAAATACAAGCAATTAATAAGTAAGGAGAGTATTTCCCAAATCATAAAGAGCACCATGAGTTAAGTAAATAAATAGCACCATGAGGTAGTAGCACAGAAACAGCAGGACTTGAGACCACAGCATGTCAGGTGCTGTAGGTCTGTTCCACAGCATCAGACACCTGCACTCATATCTCCTGTGACGGTGGCTCTCCTGTCCACTCACCTTTCCCTTGGGCTAGAAAATTCTCAGGATGACTTGTTGAGAGCCAGAGGACCTGGAAGGTGCCTGCAGGGAGGAGACCAAGAAACTGTGGCCTAGAGTCCCAAGAAAGCTGCCTGGAAAACACTGAGGAAAGCAGGATAGATTTGTTCACAGTTTTTATTTTTACAGAAGTTAGTGGACTCCAGAGCATTTTCACAATACATTTCTGTTTGAGAAATCAGTATTTCCCAGTGAAAAATTGGTCCATTTGGGGAATTCCTGGCTAGGATTATTTAGGCTGGTTTTCAAGAAAAACAGACACTTTAAATATTAGCTGTTCCACTCACTTTTTGATATGAAAAATTTTGAAGTGCCTAAAGAATAAAAAAAAGCAGTTGTCAACTGTAGTGATGCATTACTATTATGTTTTTGAGAAGGTTTGTACAAAGAAGTACGATTTTTCTCCTTTTTGCACTGAAGCAGTTTTTATTAAATGCATTAGTCCTCCTGAAGAATGATATTTTGTGAAATGTGGTTTTTTTCCCCTCATGTTTGTATTGTGCCCTCTCTTTCTCTTTCACACATACATACACAAAGCCACGTGCACATACATGCACACCCCTGCCCACTCTTCCAGAGGCTTGAATGACAGCCAGTCTCATTCCAAAATCCACCATTTTATAAGAATGATGATACATTTTCTTTTCCCTACAGCACTAAATGACTCAAAAAGGGCCTGCTTCAACATAGCTGTCATTACACTGCCTTTTATTTCTGCCCACTTGCCCAGTTTGCAAAGGGGAGGGTGATGAGAAATCAGGAAGGATGAGTGAGTGGCAGTGGTTGGTTTCTATTTGGAGGAAACTATTTGGAAAACTGTAGCGTTCTTTTATCTGTCAGTGATATAACAGAGTCTGACATGCCTAGCAGTAGGCAGAAGCAGCTGTCAGTAGTAGTATAGTTTATTAGTATCTCTTTTTGAATAAGAGGGCTGACAGACTAACATGGGAGCAAAGGGGAAATCTGCCAAGTCATCGGCTTGCACCCCAGGCCCAGATTGCCAGTAGCCCATTGTGGAGTGTACACAGCCTTAAATACATATTGATTAATTCAGTAGCACAGTCCACTGACTGCATTGTCAGTGATAAGGAAAATGGCTAAAGCATCACTTCCTCTTCTACCTGAGAGAGAGAGAGTCCCATGCCCAACATGCTGACTTCCAAAATCTTCACCAGGAATAGTTAGAGTGGTCCACAAACAGGATGGCCTGGAAGAAGATTTTTTTTGTGCATGTTGTAAAGCAAAAACAAATTCACAATGAAAAAAAAAGGTGTGATGGATAAAGAAAGTGATTTAAACCCACACAAGTAGTAATTATTACCTAATAATTACACAGGAAGAAAATCGATTTGATTGATGATACTGTGCTGCTGTTGTTTAAGGTCTAGAGTGAGTATCATCCAAAAAAAGAGAGGAAATCAATTGTCCGTGTTTATTAGACAAATACTAGAAAATGGTAGTGAACAGAAAACACCTGCTTTTTTAGTTCTTAGTACAGCTTTGGGAAGTGTCAGAAGGAAGGTGACTCAAGAGCCCTTCTCAGAGTGCCCCCACATAGCACCACACACAGGGTCCAATCCATCATAGATTTGTGGTAGATACTAAATACTGGTTAAAAAGGCAACATTTAACATCACTGTTAAAAGGCAACATTTCCTCACATTAGCTCCTGCAATATGTAAGCTGTCTTTGTGGCTGTTTTTCTGGGGGAAGTTTTTGTGAAGGAGTTTTGTTTTGTTATTTTTTTTTTCTGTAGCAGTTCATGAACAAAAAGGAACTATAGTAACTCCATAGTAACAACTGGTAAATAATAATGTCTTAATGGTGAATCCTGAATGTGTTATACTGAGGGACAATCAAAATACAAAAGACCAAGCAATTTTTAGGAATTTATGCCTCCAAGTATCATGAACTTGATTGCAGGCAAGAGCTGCTTCAGTACTTCAGGTTCATTATCTTAAAAGAGTTTATTGTGAGCCTTTTAAAAGTCTGCCATGCAACAGAGAAAAAAAAAAAATGAATTAACAATGCCTCAACTTGATAATGAAGCCAAAGAACAATTCGTAATTCAATCTATTGCTAATTGATACTGTGCTATTAATGTTGGAGAAAAAGGTAGCAGTGATTTAGGGGAAGGTTTAAGTGGTAATGGTTTTGTTCAGATTCTCCATGGTCCTATAAGCCTTATGCTGAAGTATTTTTGTACAACTCTCTCCTTTTAATTTTCTCAGCTGGGGGAAAATATACATCTTTAATAAGAATTGCATGAATCATGATTTTATGCAGCTAAGATCTGAAAAATGCATTTCAGTGAAATGCATGGCAAAGATTTTACTGATCCTAATAGACAAGTAGGTTCAACTTGCACTTGCTGGATTCTCAGAAACAGGTGTTTACATTAACATTTCTGCACTGGACTCTGCCTTCCCCTCTACCCAATGATAGAAAACCAAAGGTACTATTTAGCAATCTTGTCAATTGATTACAAGAAGAAACCTGATTATAATTTAATTTTAATGGGAACATTGGATTTGTTTTTCAAACAAACAAGAAAAAAGTGAGCAATTTTAAAGCCTCTTTTTATGTTGAATATTTTGCTCATATTTTGCAGCTCAACTTCATAGTTATTTAAACCTTGGAGATTACATTAAACTTTCCTGGAAACATGTTATTTCATAACTAATAATTTCAGTGTCTTGCAACTTCCTTTGAAGTAGTTTGTATTGGTGACTGTTCAATATAGTGTTTGTCACTGAACCTTTGNTATTTAAAAGACATGTAGATGAGGTGCTTAGGGACATGGTTTAGTGGGCATGGTGGTGTTGGGTTGATGGTTGGACTCGATGATCTTAGAGGTCTTTTCCAACCTTAATGATTCTATGATTCTATGATTCTAACTTTGTTCTCCATGTGTACCATATTCAGAAATTCTAAATCAATCTTTCCCTTTGGGATGGAACTGAAGCCTTTATTCTGGGAACAATTATAGGCTTTGCAGAGACAGCGATGGTGCCATCACCAATCTTTCATATGTATAGGCNCTTCCCCTCTACCCAATGATAGAAAACCAAAGGTACTATTTAGCAATCTTGTCAATTGATTACAAGAAGAAACCTGATTATAATTTAATTTTAATGGGAACATTGGATTTGTTTTTCAAACAAACAAGAAAAAAGTGAGCAATTTTAAAGCCTCTTTTTATGTTGAATATTTTGCTCATATTTTGCAGCTCAACTTCATAGTTATTTAAACCTTGGAGATTACATTAAACTTTCCTGGAAACATGTTATTTCATAACTAATAATTTCAGTGTCTTGCAACTTCCTTTGAAGTAGTTTGTATTGGTGACTGTTCAATATAGTGTTTGTCACTGAACCTTTGACCTGATGCATTCTCTCAGTTCCTGTATTGCTAGAGTTACATATTTTTCAGATGAATGTTAATTGATTTGTTGTACTGTGAATGTTGCACAACTTTTTTCATATACTGCATATGGGAGGAGAGAGATTTCTGTATCTGACACAGAGCTATCAAGCGGTTCTTGTCAGCGTGTGGGGGTCTCCTGAGATATTTAATGGCAATGTTGTCTCCCAATGGTCAGAATATAGATTATCCTATGGAAATGCTAAATAATCTGAAATGCATACTCTTACAGACATACAGCTGGTTGACAGCCGGCTGAACATGAGCCGGCAGTGTGCCCAGGTGGCCAAGAAGGCCAATGGCATCCTGGCCTGTATCAGAAATAGTGTGGCCAGCAGGAGTAGGGAGGTGATTGTCCCCTGTACTCGGCACTGGTGAGGCCGCACCTCAAATACTGTGTTCAGTTTTAGGCCCCTCTCTACAAGAAGGACATTGAGGTGCTGGAGCATGTCCAGAGAAGGGCAACGAAGCTGGTGAAGGGCCTGGAGCACAAGTCTTATGAGGAGTGGCTGAGGGAACTGGGGCTGTTTAGTCTGGAGAAGAGGAGGCTGAGGGGAGACCTCATCGTGCTCTACAACTACCTGAAGGGAGGTTGTAGTGAGGTGGGGGTTGGTCTCTTCTCCCAAGTAACTAGCGATAGAGTGAAAGGAAACGGCCTCAAGTTGCGCCAGGGCAAGTTTAGATTGGACATTAGGAGAAATTTCTTTTCTGACAGAGTGGTCAGGCCTTGGAACAGGCTGCCCAGGGAAGTAGTGGAGTCACCATCCCTGGAAGTATTTAAAAGACATGTAGATGAGGTGCTTAGGGACATGGTTTAGTGGGCATGGTGGTGTTGGGTTGATGGTTGGACTCGATGATCTTAGAGGTCTTTTCCAACCTTAATGATTCTATGATTCTATGATTCTAACTTTGTTCTCCATGTGTACCATATTCAGAAATTCTAAATCAATCTTTCCCTTTGGGATGGAACTGAAGCCTTTATTCTGGGAACAATTATAGGCTTTGCAGAGACAGCGATGGTGCCATCACCAATCTTTCATATGTATAGGCATTTCTGAAGCCGAAATGTCACAGAGTGTCAGCTTCATTCATTGAGAAGCAACAGTCTGTGTAAAAATACCTTCAAAAATATTTTTCTGCAGCTAATAAGAATATTCAGATTTGATTTCAGCCTCCCAAAAAATCAGTTTTGTGATTACATCTTAATTCTGAGTTGTGCTTAAACTCTAGATTACTGAAAGACAAATGTAAGAAACAATATAATAAAAACCCACTAGAAATATTGTCTTAGCTTTATAGTATAAGGGAAAAAACATTTCATTCCAAAAACTTTCAGAAGTAATTTTCTCAAGGATTTCAATGTACAAAAAAAACCCAACCTTTATTCCAGATCCATGAAAGCTTGAATGGAATCCCAAAAACCACTCAAAGATAGAATGTTCAATTAATTTATTATACTTATTAGGAAAAAATATATAACTTGCAAGGGAATGGTGATTATAATATGCCAACTAACAATCTATCCTGAATCCAGAGAAAGTCAGATACCATAAGAGTAAAAGAGCATTTTTTTTCTTAACTGTGTTATTTAGGGCATTAACTAAAGGGGTCACTGGTCCCATCATGTTAGGTTGTGATAAAAGGCTTGTCTCAGCACATACGAAGGATAACACGGTCCCAATGGTGGACAGGGGCATCCCAATGCCCCAGTCAGACATATGAATCCTTGCCCTGGACCCCCAGGGCTATCCCAGGGGAGCCTCCGCCCCGTGGGCCAGGGGACACCCCACATCAGGAGTCAACAGAGACAGCTTTCAAAAGCATCTCACAGGTTGTGGTGGGGGTCACTGTTTAGGGATACAGGGAACAGCATTGGGAGACTGGTCATGGGATGTTTAGGGGAGAAACTGAAGGTGGGATCAAGGTCGTTTCAGAAGGAATAGGCACAGTAAAATAAAGGGATAAGAGGATAACTGTTGCTGGTCAGTATGTGTATCTGGCTGTGCCCTGAACCTGATTAGCATAGTCTGTCCTCTTCTCTTATTAAACTCCATTTCTAACTCATTTCCTGGGTGAGGGACTCTATTCTGTATCCCTGTGTGTATGTGTGGGTCTGAGTGCCAGCATGGGACCATGGGTCGGAGGGGCCTTGTGCCTGGGGGTCAGCAACTGGAGAGAGCAGGGTGCATGTGCATGATGTGGGTGCTTATGTCAGTGTGTGACCACTAGGAAACATCACACTGCAGTATCCAGCAAACAGGATAAGAAACTTGGAAGCCAGGTATTAGAGGTGCCCTAATTCTGGGCTGAGTACTGGAGAGACCAGAAGGTCTATTTGTTGGCCACTGGAGGGACCAGGAGTTTCAAGTCAGTGACTGGGGAGTCCATGGAGTCTGGGGTTCAGCTCCTAGTGTGGCTATGGGTCTGGGCCAGCTACAGGAGAGACCTTTTTAGATGTGTCCATGCAACTGGGAGATCAGGGGATCCAGGGACCAGTTGCTGGGTCTCTAAGGCCAGTTACTGAAGGCATCCACATTGTATGTATTTATATATGTTATATATATTCTGCTAATGGGCTTTTATGCTAAGAGAAGAGAACAGCATGAAGCTGTTGGTGCTTTCTGCATTTGAGCAAGTGCTGTGTTTTCTCTCTGTGTTGATCCGTGCAGCCAACCATGTGTATATGTACTGTGTGTATGTGTATGTGTGCCTGTTGGGACCATACACTCAGCTTCACTCCTAGCTGGACCTGGGGACATGGAGCTGCAGACTGGATCCTCTGTTGGAGCATCAGATTCAACTTCTAACAGTTAAGACCCATGGGGCAAATGTACAATTTAAATGTTATTGCCTTTCTTCCAAGAAAAAACAGAAGAATTTCTTGTAAATTGTTTTTACATGGATGCTGAGAAATCTTTGCTTAACCAGAAAATCTCTTCCGTAAATAATGACTTCAGAGACCTTGAGGCAATTTATAGCTGGCTGAAATGAACATACAAACGGATTTAAAGCAAGCTGTTAAGTCTCCAGAGGCCCAGTCCATAAAGGTATTTAGTAGTTAAGTTTTCCTTAGAGGGGTCAATGTAGACATCAGTTATTGGGGAAGACAGAGTGTATATGTCCTATCATTGATTAGACTAAGACTCCTTAGGGTGAGTGGGTATTTGTCTTGGGAAGACTCATTTTTGAAGACAGCATTCAAACAATCAGCTAGAATGAGGCCTCATTGCAGAAATGTATACTTACTGCCCATTTTAATTTCTTAGAGCTTTGTATGGGGCTTGAGATCAGCAGTTTTTTGACCACAGAGTTACAACAACTTGTCTTTGTAAAAGGATGCACACCTATTTGATCCATTTTCTGTCATCTTCATGATAATGAACTCTCTCTGGGTGAATATAATCTTCCTGGTAAGGTTCCCCTGTGCAGTTCAAGAATCCATGTGTATACAAAGACATTTTTCCTGTATACCCTTCCTGTTGTTTCCCTATCCAGCGTAAATAATTCAGGCTCAAACTGCTTGTTGTGTATAAAGAAAATTGAAGAGAAAGCTCCAAGCTGTCTGAGATGCTTAGATGCTCAAGGGATTCTTTAATTGTCATCTGATCCCTCTGAGATACAGGCAAATAACCTACATCGCAAGTACAATGCACCATCATTCCCAACTGTATACGTTATTTTATGAGCTTACACCAGTGTGACAATTTCAGTGCATATAAAAAAAAATCATGATTGAATAGCCCTTGAGACCCACCCTACATTTTCCTTTCATGAAATTATTGCAGTGAGAATACAGTTATATTCTCTTCAGATTTTCCAAAAAAAGGATTTTTTAAAGGATGATTTCTACAACAGAAAGTCTCTGCACAGCACTGCTTTATTAGTTCTCTAGCACACTTTTATCAGCTTCCTCTTGAGAGCAACTCTATTACTATTTCTCTTTGGAGAAGCACGACCTTTCCTTATAATCCTAAGGTCACATAGCTCAGTTGAGTGCTTAGCTTTGTGTCTCTTTGAGCTGAGTCTATACCTTGGCTATGAAATAACTTTATCCTTAGTGATTGGCTGATTTGAAAGGGCTTCCCTTTCCAGTCAGTTCTGGCTACATCCCATAAATGTAGGGAAGCTTGTAAACTTCTTCACATACTTACCTGCAGATAAGTGGCAATTTGTTTCAATAGGACAGGACCAGGGATTTTCAAAGGGAAAAGGAGAGTTAAGTATCTGTCAGGGTGAGCATCTCTAAGTGACATCTCTTGCATTCCTCCTTCCTGGCTGTTGGCCCCCACAACTGCCGCCAGAGGTGGGATATATTTGCCACTTGGTACTCCTTTCATCTTTCCGTGTTATGGATGTGGTTGCACCATGCTGTTGGGTTTTATTACCCATGTTCACAGGTTGTTGATGTCTTTTTTTAGATCTAGAATTCATGCATTCTCTTGGCTTTCTATCACTTTTAGGTCAGGCACATCTATCCCTTGTTGCTTTTGATAACTTTTACTGTTCTGTAGCTATTACTGTCAATACATTAAACTGAAGATGTCATTCTGATAGGGGATAGAGAAGGAAAGAGAGGGAATTCCTGAATTTTTAAACCCTGGGAGATCTACCATAAAATTTGTCTTTAAGATTCAGAATATTTCTGATGTCCTAGTTCTTTTTGAGAAATCAGAAACAAGCCCAGTCCTCCTTCTGCCTTCTTCAGCATACTTACCTGAGAGTGAGAGTCTGGAATTTCAACAAATGTTTTGGTGTCTATTTTTCTTCTCTCTTTCTTTCTTAAAATGAGAATATCTCATTTGAGATACAATATCTTTAGCACTTGAAGATATTGCAATATTGCAGAATGCTTCCAGGTTAAAATTAACATTTTTCTTACTTTTCCATGATTTAAATTCAATGTAATTTTTTATCTACTTCTGTTAGATATTTTTCAATCTTTTTCAGGGTACATCCCTTCCTCTCCATTATGCCTTGCCATCCTTTCTTTATTTCTTATTGTGAGACTCTCTGGATAAGTACATAGCTCAATTCCTCAATGATGGAAAAGAGCCAATGTACTTCAGAGGTTTCAAGTGTTCAATCTAAAAAAAAAGAGATTCTGACACAAATTAAAGGTGGTCAGAAGCTCCTGTCATAAACATCAGAGGGACTAATTTCAGCTCTTTCCTTCTGCTTTCACTTTAGAGGGACTGAACAGAAGGAGCTTACAGCTCCTGATAAAACAATTTGCTATCCTCTTCACTTTTGCAACCCAGAAATGGTATGTAAAATATAGTTTGCATAACTGTGTTTAAAACCTGTGTCCAAAGTAATCTCTGTAGTTCCTGTAATAAGTAATTCCAGATTTTCTACCTCACACCTCTGTGAGGTAAAGGGATGCAGTTCTGTACTAATTCACGTACACCATTTTCTCTTCTCTTGCATTGTTTCCTATGTGATAATATACAAGTTTGCCTCAATAGCCCCAAATCAATAATATAAAGAAAAAATACTCTTTTGAAAAGATAATATCATAATATATATAAGCAGGTCTTTTAAGCAGTTATATTTTCAGCCACTTGAGTGCTTTGATGTTTTTTACATTTTCCAGGTTGTTTGTAACAGAGCTAACAGAACACTTTAAACTCCAGATGAAGAGTAAGCCTGAGGGCCTAGTGTCAGCAAGCTTGTAAACTAAAATTAGCCCACTGTGAAGTGCATGTTTGCCATCATTTAGAACTATGGTGAACTAAGAGTTACCCATTAAAAGTCAATGTCAATACATAGAGCCTTCATTATATTTTGAATCAAACCCAGTAAAATATTTCTGGCATAATTTTACAACCTTTTAAAGAGTCAAAAGTTCATTTCAAAAGAAATTCTTAGCAGATTCAAAAAATCCTTGCTTAAATCTGGAGAAATTATCCTTTAATTTCCACTCTTTTTTTCCAATTATTGTTTCTGTCATTTAATATTATCCAAAATAAAATAAAATAAAATAAAGTACAATAAAATATTTTAATTTATGGAATTGGGCATTTTTCCATTATTGCTTTGAGAGCTTCTGCATAATTTTCTATCAAACAACCTGTGCATTTTTATTCTTTCAATACACAATATTTATAATCATTGCACAAATGTTGGGTCTTTAGTGGATTTACATTTTGAAACCCTCAAATGCATTCAAGCAATACAATTTTTACATCAGACTGAGTCTAAATTTTAAGCTATGTGTTCATAGTTCATAAAACTTCATTACAATGCATTTTTAGATCAGCTAAGCTGATGTTCTATATATCAAAGTCCCATTGACCTCCTATATATCGAGGTCCCTAACGTGCTCAGGTTTGACCAACCACTTTACTTTATATTCTTTTTAGAAAAAAATATCAGCTGTATGCTGTAGATCAACCAAATGAAAGATCAAGGTGCCACCAGTTCCCCAGAATCTTCCTATAGTAGGGTTTCATTTATAGAAGATATGCCAAAATGATCCTAACTTGCAGTACAAATTCTCTGTTGCAGACAACTTTTTAATCATGACAAGATCCTTTCATAATCATAAACTAACTAATTAACATGAGTCTTAGTATGTAAGCAAGATTCGGTTTCTGAGAAATAGGATTGTCTACCTTATCTCATATATCAGTTACCTCTGGCAAATATTTTCTCTGTTATAGTGACTAGTCTCTGATATGAGAAAGGATAGAGAAAATAACATAAAATAAGATCTATTTGACCAACTTTGTATCAAGAGTAAAATGATTTCTCAAACTTACAGACAACTAGAAGAAACCTTTAAACAGGAAATTTATTTACAGTAATTATGTTCATGCAAATCAGTGAATATATGATTCATAGGTACAGACATACACAGCTGAAGACCAGGGGATGATAACAACCAAGGACCCAAATCCTTTGCACCTTTAAACATTTTATTTCCCAAACTGGAGTAAAACTTACTCTTCGATAAAGAAATCTAATCTCTCCTAGGAAGATTTCAGATGAAAGTAACACCAGCTCTCTAGCACTATATTTAATATCTAATTACCTCGCAGCTATGAAATTACATCTTATTTCAAGGTTGAGTTTGTCTAATTTTAGTTTTCTGCCCCTGGGTCTTGTTACGTGTTTGTCATCATCCATGAAGAACCTCTGTTCACTAATATTTTTTACCATGTGTTCCTTTGTTTAATGATTGAGTCTCCTCTTGAAGTTCTCTTTGGTAAAGTCAAAATTTTAAGACTTACATAACAATATTGTAATATTTATAAATCATTCTGATATTCCATATTTCCTTTAAAGAATGGGCATAACAATTAGACACAGTATGGTATTCCAGCGGGTACCATAGCTTTGCTACAAAATGACCAAAGTAGGAGCATTTCCCTGTGTATAAATTTTACTCCTACTTTTCTATATCCAGGAATCTCATTATCCTCATAACATTGAAGTAGAAGCTTATGCTGAGATTGTTAGGTCTCTTTGTCACTGCCTTCCAAGACAGTCTTTCATGCTCTCCTTATTTGATTTTCCTCAGTGGAATGGTTTGTATTTAGCTCTTGAATACACCTTTTGTTGGAATGTAACCAGTCCACTACATCTGAGAAGCAGAATAGCCGGTCAGAAGGAATCACACTGATTTGGTGGAAAAATATGAGTTTCTAGAACTAGAGTAAGCAAGTAGAAGATGGTAACTCATGGAAAACCAGATCTTCCTTACGTACTCTCTACCATAATAAATATACATTTGAAATTCCATATACAATGCATGGAAAGAATTGGGTTCCTACTATAGCAATAACAAATCCAGTAAACCGATCAGGGAGCCTTGTAGTCATAGAATCACAGAACTACAGAATGGTTGAGGCTGGAAGGAACCTCTGGAGGTCATCCAGTCCAACCCTCCAGATCAGAGTCACCTAGAACTGATTGCCCAGGATCATGTGCAGATTTCTTTTGAGTATCTCCAAGGATGGACACTCTACAACCTCCCTGGGCAACTTGTTCTGGTGCTCAGTCACCTTCACAGTAAAAAAAGTGTTCCCTGATGTTCAGATAGGACCTCCTGTGTTTCAGTTTGTGCCCATCACCTCTATCACTGGGTGCCATGGAGAAGAGCCTGGCTCTGTCTTCTTTGCACCATCCCTTCAGGTATTTATATCCATTGATAAGACTCCCCCTGAGCCTTCTCTTCTCCAGACTAAACAGTCCCAGCTCTGTCAGCCTTTCGTCATAAGACAGATGCTCCAGTTTCTTCATGATCTTCGTGGCCCTTCATTGGACTCTGTCCAGTATATCCATATCTCTCTTGTGTTGGGGAGTCCAGAACAAGACACAACACTCCAGGTGTGGTCTCACCAGTGCTGAGTAGAGTGGAAGGACCGCCTCCCTCGACCTGCCAGCAAAACTCCTCCTAATGTAGCCCAGGATACCACTAGCCTTTTTTGCTGCCAGGGCACATTGCTGGCTTGTGTTCCGTCAAGATCTCTAGGTCCTTTTCTGTAAAGGCGCTTTCCAGCCGGTTGGCCCCCAGCATATAGTGGGCCTGGGGTTGTTCCTCCTCAGGTTTAAGACTTTGCACTTCCCCTTTGTTGAAATTCATGAGGTTCCTGTCAGCCCATTTCTCCAGCCTGCCAACGTCCCTCTCGATAACAGCACAGCCCTCTGGTGTATCAGCCACCCCTCCCAGTTTTGTATTAATTAACTAATAGAAAACATCAAAGAGATGGATGGTTTTAAAGATCACATCTCTACAAGCTTTAGCTACGAAACTGGTAACAAGCACTCTGTAAGGGAAAAAGAGGTCCACAGTTCTGTGAATAACCTTTCTTGAAATTAGTTGTCTGCCAGGTGAATCCTTCGTATTAAAAAAAAAAAAAAAAAAAAAAAGTAGAGAGATGCCACTTTCTCTCTCCCATTTTCTCTGACCCCACACACCAGAGTTGCAAGGAAAGCCATTTACTTAATAAATGAGAGATAAAAACGTTAAAGTGTTATGGGGATGAATAGTTGTCGTGGTTTAACCCCAGCCAGTAGAAAATATGCACCACGCAGCCGCTAGCCCCCCACCCCCACTGGTGGAATGAGGGGGAGAATCAGGGAAGGTACAAGTAGGAAAGCTCCCGGGTTGAGATAAGAACAGTTTAATAATTGAAATGAAACAGAAGTAGAACAACAATAATAGCAAATGGGAACAACAACAATAACAGAATATACAAAGCAGACGATGCACAGTGCAACTGCTCACTGACCGCCGACCGCGTGTCCCGAACCGGGGGGCGAGCCCCCCCCCACACCTGGTTTTTATACTGAGCTTGATGTCATATGGTATAGAATACCCCATTGGCCAGCTGGGCCCACCAGCCCGGCCCTGCTCGCTGCCCAGCAACAGCCAAAGCTCAATGGGCCATTAACTCTCCTTTCATACCGAACCAAAACACAGCACAACACATCCCCAAGCTATGGGGAGGAAAGTTAACCCTGTCCAGCTAGAACCAGGACAATAGTACAACCAAAATAACTAGGTTGGCATCTAAGGAAGTGCTCTTAGTAAACAGCATATCATAAGCAGCTGTACTGTGTTTTCACGGACTTCATCAGAAGTCATGAGAACCCCCCAGACTTTTAGCTGAGGTGCTGAAAAGTAAAGAACTTCTGAGTGTTAATTCTTCCTTTTCCCCTCTGTGTATGACCTCAGCCAAAGCTGCCATGAATAGAAGTGTTCTTTTCCATTAAAGAGTAATCAAAAGGATTATGGAAAGAAAAATATTAGGGACAAGGCCAAAGAGCAAGGGACAGACATTAGTTTGTGAAGGTAAAAGTGATACATGTCTATGAATTACTGTCTAATGACACATACAAAGATCTTTAGTGTGCATTAAATTTAGACCCTCTCTTACTGTTATTCCATGGTGTAAAAGCCTAATGAACATCTGAATTTTAACTGAGCATAAATATATACGAACATATATGATAAGTATATAAATGGGCCTCTATCATCTCTGGTGGTTATTTTAAAGGAGTGTTCAGCATATTCAGATCCTGTGGAGAAGCAATCTAAACATTGTTATTTGGTCATATTTGTTCTGAGAGATACTAAACCACAGCTTCTAACAGGACAAACATAAAATATAAATAATAAAACCTTTTGCAAGGTTTTATTACTCAATCCAGTTATTATTTAGCAATACTGATTGTAACTTACAGCTTGCCTATGCTTTCTTCATGACTACTTAAAGTTAGGAATGATTATTTTTTTGGTAGTCAAGGATAGTTCTAAGCTACTGTCGTGGTTTAACCTGGCAGGCAGCCAAATACCACGCAGCCGCTCACTCACTCCCCCCACCCCCCTGCAGTGGGATGGGGAGAGCACTGGAAGGGTAAGAGTGAGAAAAACTCGTGAGTTGAGATAAAGACAGTTTAATAGAACAGAAAAGGGAAAATAATAATGATAATGATAGAATATACAAAATGAGTGATGCACAATGCAATTGCTCACCACCCGCGCTGACTGATAACCAAGTAGTGATCGCTACTTCCTGCATCACGCCTACCATTCATATACTGAGCATGACATCACATGGTATGGAATACCCCGTTGGCCAGCTGGGCTAGCTGTCCTGGCTGTGCTCTCTCCCAATGTTTGTTTTATTTTGTTGCTTTTTTTCTTGAGCTGAATGTCCTTGACTAGCAGGGTACTTAGCAGCAACTGAAAACATCAGGGTGTTATCAACATTCTTCTCATACTAAATCCAAACCACAGCACTAGGAAGAAACTTAACTCTATCCCAACCAAAACCAGGACAGCTACAATTTGATTTTCAAAAACAAAAGGGGTGGCTGGGAGAAATATATCAACAAACAAATAGTTGGCAAACTTCTATGCATTTCAGCTTAAGATCTAGTGTCTGCCAGAACCCTAAATACTCTGATGTCAATAAAACTATTAAAGCTCTTCTGGAAATTGCTTCAGTCAAAGGCAACCCAACCAGTACATCTCTGTATAATGTGGGATGGCAAATTCCGATTGTTAAATCAGATTGTTAACCTACTTAGAACGTAGAAAACATCAACAAGAAACATAATGCTCAAGGGTTATTAGCAACAGGGAAAAAGTCTGTTTTATAACTAATGTTGAACTTTGGTAAAACTGCATAAAACCAAAATGTGTCCATTATTTAAAGGATATTCAACACAGAGGGAGCAATGCCTGAGATGAATAAACCTTCCCTTCCAGAATGCAACAGACTTCACAGTTTCAGGTTTTATATTAACCCTTTCAGTGTTTTCAGCTTCTCACCTTTGCTGTTGAATAATTTTGTTATGTTGAACTTCAAGAATTTCACCAACAACTGAAAAAATTATGAAATCATAATTATAACTTCCTCTTTTCTTACACAAATGATAGTATATATTCTGTAATTGAGATGGTAAGTGGCTATAAAGGGTCCTACTTCAATTTGCAGAATGCATTTTGATTTGCTTATTATTTTGCCAGAATTGAGCTGACATTTTCTGTGTTTGATCTCTAGCACACACTGTTACAGGGAAAAAAATAATCAAAATAAAAACATTTCTTCATCCTGTAAACTCATTATTACTGAGAAGAAAGACAGATAAAAACATATTTATTCCCAATATTAAACTTCTTACATCTATATATGGAGTTCTAGCACATCTGTGCTTTGTATCTGGAATGTAGCAGTGGATACCTCCAGTGCAAAGAACATATCCTTCAGTGACAAACCTATCCAATTTCCTTCAGTTACAAATGTCTGAAAATTGTTGCTTGCATGTATTTAATAAGAAAAGTGTAATCAAGTTATCTAACAATTCATTCAGTTGAGCAAGTTCTGGCTTTAATGACCTTCACTAGAACAGGGCATGCTCTCAACTATTGCTAACCTTCCAGTTCCAGCAGAGCTGTAGCAGTTAACAGACATGACTCTAGATTGCAGAAAGGTATGTTGTATTGGAAATCCTGGAGGACACTGTATGTTTTTGGCTTGCTGGTATGACTAGCGATGGAGAATTAGCAGCCTTTTTACTAAGCCACTCATACCCCTGCGTTATTTGTAGGGAAAAACTTTATTCAGTCTACTCAATAATTAAGAACGAGTATAACATCTTTGCAGTTGACAAGGAAAATACCACACTGAAAGCTTAACTTTAAAACTGTTGATGACCTGCACAGTAAAGGACCTGTCAGTATAAGTTTGTGGGATGGAATTTGCTTTTTCTATTTTTCCTTAAGAAAATTGACCTAAGAATTTACAAAACAGAAGTAGTATATTGAAAGAACATATCAGCTACAAGTCTATCTCAGATGTTTAAGGGTGCCAGAATTATTGGTTTTAAGGCATTAATAACTGCCCCTCCCTGGGCAAGGGCTTTATGAAGCAATCTTTAATTCAATATTTTTTTTTTTTTTTTTTCCTATTTCTTTGATTGACCTCTGCAGTTTGCAATGCGTAGGCTAGGTTGCACAAGAGGGAATGGCACAGCCATCCAGTATTTTTTTTTTATTTCTTTTTTTTTTTTTTAATATGCAACACTTCCTCTGAATGACTCACTGCCCCTTTGGGAGCAGAACACCAATACTATGACATGTTACTATTAAAACGATAAACCATATTAGCCCTGCTTCTTGGACACTCAATTATTTTTCAACTTTGTTGAATTTAAAATGAAAGAAACATGTAAAAACAAGCCAGGCTGAAAATGTTTTTGAAGATGTTAGTTTGTGTTGGTTTGCTCATTACACATTCAAAAAAGAAAGTCTGTAGATCCTGAGAGAGTTACTCTATTGTACCTTGAAAAGAAATGTGGTGGTAACTGCAAAATGTANCAAGCCGGCTATCAAGACGGCTATTATGGTATTATGTAGCTCTAGCTGACTTCTTTGGTTAAGTATATAAACAATCAAACAAACAAATTACACAAATAATTGAAGAGTAAGTTTAAGTGTATGAGTACACTTGAGTAGATGAGTACAGGGATCTTGTTAGGTCATGCAGAGAGGAAATTAGAAAGGCTAAAGCCCAGTTAGAACTCAACCTGGCCACTGTTGTGAGAGACAACAAAAAATGCTTTTACAAGTATATTAATGACAAAAGGAGAGCCAAGCAGAATCTCCATCCTTCATTGGATGCGGGGGGGAACGTTGCCACCGAGGACGAGGATAAGGCTGAGGTACTCAACGCCTTCTTTGCCTCAGTCTTTAATAGTCAGAGCAGTTATCTTCAGGGTACTCAGCCCCCTAAGCTGGAAGACAGGGACGGCAGGCAGGATAAAGCCCCAAAAACCATGAGGAAGATGTTAACGACCTGCTACACCAGCTGGACCCTCACAAGTCTATGGGGCCGGATGGGATCCACCTGAGGGTACTGAGGGAGCTGGCGGAGGAGCTTGCCAAACCACTCTCCATCATCTACCAGCAGTCCTCGTTAACAGGTCCTGGACGACTGGAGGCTTGCCGATGTGATGCCCATCTACAAGAAGGGCCGGAAGGAAGTTCCGGGGAACTACAGGCCAGTCAGCCTGACCTCGGTGCCGGGGAAGATTATGGAAAGGTTCATCTTGAGGGCGCTCACAAGCCACATCTGGGACAACGAGGGGATCAGGCCCAGCCAGCACGGGTTCATGGAAGAAAGGTCCTGCTTGACCAACCTGATTTCCTTCTATGACCCGCCTTGTGGATGAGGGAAAGGCTGTGGATGTGGTCTACCTAGACTTCAGTAAAGCCTTTGACACTGTCTCCCACGGCATTCTCCTGGAGAAACTGGCGGCTCACGGCCTAGACAGGAACACTCTTCACTGGATAAGAAACTGGCTGGACCGCCGAGCCCAAAGAGTTGTAGTCAATGGAGCTAAATCCAGTTGGCGGCCGGTCACGAGCGGTGTTCCCCAGGGCTCAGTTTTGGGGCCAGTGTTGTTCAATATCTTTATCAACGATCTGGATGAGGGGATCGAGTGCTCCCTCAGTAAGTTTGCAGATGACACCAAGCTGGGCGGGAGTGTTGATCTGCTGGAGGGCAGGAAGGCTCTGCAGAGGGACCTGGACAGGCTGGATCGTTGGGCCGAGGCCAACTGCATGAGGTTCAACAAGGCCAAGTGCCGGGTCCTGCACTTCGGCCACAACAACCCCAGGCAACGCTACAGGCTTGGGGAAGAGTGGCTGGAAAGCTGCCCAGAGGAGAAGGACCTGGGGGTGCTGGTTGACAGCCGGCTGAACATGAGCCGGCAGTGTGCCCAGGTGGCCAAGAAGGCCAACGGCATCCTGGCCTGTATCAGGAATAGTGTGGCCAGCAGGAGTAGGGAGGTGATTGTGCCCCTGTACTCAGCACTGGTGAGGCCGCACCTTGAGTACTGTGTTCAGTTTTGGGCCCCTCACTACAAGAAGGACATTGAGGTGCTGGAGCGTGTCCAGAGAAGGGCAACGAAGCTGGTGAAGGGCCTGGAGCACAAGTCTTATGAGGAGTGGCTGAGGGAACTGGGGTTTTTTAGCCTGGAGAGGAGGAGGCTGAGGGGAGACCTCATCGTGCTCTACAACTACCTGAAGGGAGGTTGTAGTGAGGTGGGGGTTGGTCTCTTTTCCCACGTAACAAGTGATAGGATGAGAGGAAACAGCCTCAAGTTGCGCCAAGGGAGGTTTAGATTGGACATTAGGAGAAATTTCTTTACTGCAAGAGTGGTCAGGCCTTGGAACAGGCTGCCCAGGGAAGTGGTGGAGTCACCATCCCTGGAAGTATTTAAAAGACGTGTTGTTGAGGTGCTTAGGGACATGGTTTAGTGGACATGGTGGTGTTGGGTTGATGGTTGAACTCGATGACCTTAGAGGTCTTTTCCAACCTTAGTGATTCAGTGATTCTATGATTCTAAGTGAATAAACACAATGGACAATTTCTCCTGGGGAAATAATGAGGTTCAGTCAAAGTTAATAAGACCTTGTAACAGATATCTAATAAAGTTGAGTATATCTTTAAGTGAAAATCTAGGTTTACAATAGTTATTGTACAGATATAAGTGTACTCACCTGTGTTTAATGAATTCATAAATGGTAAGCATCACATGTATCCACGTGTAAAATGAAAATATTTGCTTGCTAACAGACATCTTACCTTGGAACACGTGCAAAACTACAAAGGAAATGATATTGTTCCTTCCAGTATCAGCATGAACATCATTGCTGAATCAATAGCTCTATCACAATCTGATCACTTCTTTTATGTGATGTATTTGCCATCTTGACTCCACTTAATTTCTCTCAATGTGAACTAACCATAAACGAAATAATATCCAGCTTAAAAGGTGAATTATTTGTAATTATTTAATAAAATATTTGTATACCTGATTTAAGTAATAAAAAATATTTCTTGTTTTAATATTAATGAACTGACAAAATATTTTGTATTACTATCTCTAAGATGCCCAACGTTTCCTTTGACCAATCCAACTTTTTTTTTTTTTTTTTTAAATAATATTGACATTGCTATTAATCTAGCAGCAAACTACCTTTCTCCAAATGGCAATTGATGTCATCATTCTCCTGGAAAAATTAAAGATTGAAATTAAAGACAGTCAGAAAGAAAACATTTAGAAAACAAACATGTAGCATAACTTCGAGAAATAAATGAAGGCTGACACAATAATGATGGTTTTCTGTGCTTTCATCTTACATTTTTCTGGTCGTCTTGTTTGTTTCTTTGTTTACAAGACTATATACACCGTACTATTCTCATAAATCTACCTCCAATGCTTGATTTTTAGCTACTGAGTAGACATAGATGTTATTGACTTCAGTGTTGCTATTCAACATTTCTGAAATGACATTCTTCTTAAAGCACTGGGAATTTTAGATTACATAGATTGTGAGAGTCTGGCTTTCATAGATATGCTTTCTTTACTAATGAATGTCAGGAGCAGGCAAAATGACTGATAGCTGCGAAAGCATCTGTGTAGTGAAGCAAGTTAAATGAAAGAAAAACAAAGCAAAAAGCAAGAGGCAGTGTATCCAAATGGGAAATGGCAGTGAGAAACTGAAACGAGGGAAGGTGAGAGTGACAATCAAGGCAACAAAGCAGAGACTTATGGTGTACCCTTCAGTTAAGTATGAATTAGGCAAAGAAGGTGAAAATAATGTGAATAATGTCCACTAAAGATATGTTGCTAAGATATCACCTACCTCCACATAAACATGACACTAAAAGCCCTAGGCTGCTACAATACAAAATCCGTATAATGGGGTTTACATTTACTGGGGAAGGAATGTGGAAGTCCTCTGGGTGACTGGTATGTAGGTAGAAGGCAACATTGAGAAATGAAGTAGAAGGTTTTTCCTCTTGGCTTAAAAATGTGGACAAGGCAGAGGATGCTACTGGAAGTGTGGGAAATCGGCTTCTTTACCAGCATATCCTCAGACTGGAAGGGACAAGCAGTCTGGCTTAAGGGGAACCACTGAAGCTCAGTGGCCACAAATGACATGGTGTTGCTCTGGTGAGAACCTGGTAATAGGCTTCAGGGACAATTAGGGACTGAAATTCATTGGAAAATATTAGCAAGTAAATTTATACTAGATATATATTTATAAGATACAGTTATCCTTTCACAAACTGAAATTCACAATCTGTTTGGCAATATCATATTAATTTTATCAAGTTTCTATTTCTTCCAGGGTTCATTTGAACTTGAATTCACATTTTTACTTTTTTACTCAAATAAGCATATTTTAAGAATTTTGCCCTATCAAAAATTCCTCTAATCTATTTTCCATTAGTACTCGTGAAAACAGGTTATCCAGATTGCATAGAAAATAAACTGTTGTAGAGTTCTTCCAATTCACGAAAAAATTCGAGTTCTCACCAATTCACCTGGAAAACAGTGTCTTTTAACTTGTCAAAGTAAAAGTGTAATAAACACTAATTAAAAATGAAACAGTTGAAGGAATATGAAAAATTGCTCATAAAGGAGATGTAGACAGCTGTGTGATTATTTCCCTTGTTTGTAAATTACTTTTTATATAAGCCAAATTCCAGCCCTTATTAGCTGTAATCTATTTCCGTCACAAATTGAATGGTAAGTTATCCCAGTTTTGTAGAAGAATATACCTTTGGGAATATAGTGAAAGATGTTCCTTGAAAGAAAAGTACTTGAAGAATTTTTTTGTTTGTTTTGTTTGCTTTGTTTTGTTTTGTTTTTTAGATTTTGCAATGAATCTGTGAGCTAGGGAACAGAAAACGCATGTGTGCTACTTCTTTATTTTGTCAACTGGAAGCTTCTTGGAAGATAATCTGAATACGTGGAGTTACATTAACTATACAAGTCCCTGTCCCTTCAATAGGGCTTGAGAGCTGATGAGTGAGATGAGTTTGTTTATGCTAATATCCCCTTACCGATCTTGTTAGGAGAACAAGAACAAGTAATCTAATACTATGCCTTTGACATAATTATTGGAATATACTTAAAATAGATTCTGCTATTTCCATAAATTTAAATTTATATTCTTAATAAATAACTAAATAAATCCAAACCTATGCACAAGAATCAGTACTTACCTTAAATTACTTATTTTTCAGTCACTCTCCCTCTTATATTACCCTTTCTTTGTTTTTCTTCCTGTTCATCTCCCTGCTATACAGCTATGTCGATTGTACTGCACAAGAATGCAGCTACTGAAGATTTTTCCTTTGATCATTTTAACACAGTGGAAAAAATGTACATTCCTTTCCAACAGCATAATTATCTTTTTTTTTTTTTCTCAGCTCAGTGTGAGAACCAAAGCTCCTGTAGTTCGTGCAGTTGACAAAATAAAGATGAAAAGTCTATACATCTTTTTCTTTACAATAGAAGTAATATTAGCTGAGGAGATCATATAACAAGCCCTGTAACTGCAGAGTAAACTAGATCCCTCTAAAATGGCACATCCCAGTGGAAGCAGAATGTGCCAATTAAATGATTATCCCAATTACAAGAGGCTCATGGGGATACATTGTGCTGGTGTGGTTTATAATCACTTTCATTTCATGGATTGATTAAAACAAGCAACAGCATCAGTTCCCCATCTTGATTACCTAATAGAGATGATTTATTTTGTATCCATACAGGGATTCTTTCCTGTATCTGTGAAAAAAATAGTGGAACTGATTGTACAGTATGTACCAAAATAAAAAATAACATTTTTATTCCCATGTGGCTCAGCTGAATTTTTTATGGTTTGCTGATGAAAACTCTGTTTCTGTTGTCTGAGTAATATATTTTAATGTCAGGGAAAGAATTAGGTATTGAACTCCATCTTGATCCCAGAGGAATTAACTGGAAGTTTTTACTCTTGAACTGAGAGCAAAGCTCAACACATGTTTTAGAGACAGAAGGTGAAATCAATGACCAAAATCATGAGACTTCAGTGGAATCAGAATTTTATTCAGAAAAAAACCATGGAACTTATCACCTAAAACCAGAAATAAACCAATCCATCCTGTCCTCAAGTCAGACACCTGTCTCCGTAGAAACTTAAAAGAGCTGTGCACTCTTAGGGAAAAAATAATTTTCTCACTGTTAAAGAAGTGTTAAAGAAGAGGTTGCTTACATGTATATTATACTGTTTTACTGGATTTTACCCTTTAAAAACCCGAAAGAGCTCCCAAAAAGAAAAAGAAAGAAAACCCAACACAGATAATTTTATGTATTTTCACAATTGGATAATTCAAAAAGTAAGCTTTGTTATAGAAATGAGCAAGTGTGATTGAAGCAAACTAGTTGTCTTATTGAATGCTTCTGGTGGTATGTCACTGACTTTTTAAAATTGGCTGAATCAAACCAATGAGTGAGGTTATTCTTATCACCCACTTCTGGTATTTAATTCCGGTGTGATGCAGAACACCTAAAATAAGAAGTGCTTGTTTCTTATAGAATTAGTAGGTGAGTCCAAACAGCTAAATCAGATGCCTTAAATTACATGATGTGATTACCTTGCTGAGAGTCAACAGGAGGTATACATCTGTATGTTTTATTGATCGTGATTATACACTAGATACTCACAGTACCCTGGAAACTTAAAACTCTACATTAGAGGAAACTTCAAAATAAATACAGTACAGTACTCATCACCTTTCGCTACCTTCAAAATAAGTGAGGAGCTAATCAGAAGTTTCTATATTGATGACTTGACATTTCTCTTTTTTTAATAGAATACATAATTTCAATTTTGGACACCGTCTTTATTTTAAATGACCTTTTTTTCTGATTATTAAGACACTTATTAAATCTTACCATTAACTTCAAGGAATCTTCAAGATATAAAGTAGGAACATACTTTGGTGGGTTAAACATGGATCTTGGACCCTAAACTTACTTTTATGTTTTAATAAATTAGATCTATATATACATGAGAACATCTCTCCTTACTTTTATAGTAACTTTCAGATCATTGTATATAAAAAACTTTAATAGAATAAATATCAACAGTAAATGTAAAATAATATGAATGAAACAGAAGAGACAATCAAAGACTAAGGAAAAATATTTCCACTGCCATTTTATATGAGTAAAACTCAGTAAAACTTTGAGATAAGGTAGAAGTGATACATAAGTATGTGACTGCAAAGGAGAGGTTCTTATGCCAATATGGATGAGAATGTGCAGGATGAATATGCAGTAAGCATGTAGACAAAAGAAAGATTTAGAAGGAATTATGAGATTAAATCTTGCCTGCAAAAGTGCCTTTTCACTTTCACAGGACTAGCATTCCACCCAAACTCTGTAAAGCAGGAGACATCAGTGCAGGTTCCCACACATCTAACACATTCGCTTGCCTGTAAAGTCATTCACCACCACCTACCCTTATCCTTCCTACATATACCTATAATAGATTGACAGAATCATTTTATCTTCTTCCTCTTTATGGATGATCATTACAGGCTGCTGTACCTCCTTCCCTATCTTTCCATCTTTTCCTTATCTTTTTATAAGTAAGCTCCTTTAGGACACAGTTCCCATCATGAATAGGGATCCAATAATAACTGCTCTTATGTTTAGCCCTCAGCATGTTCCTCTCCAGTCCCAAGGGTAACCACCTGTACCTTTTATCCCTTATATTTTATGTTTCTGTACAATCACTGCTTCTAGCACCATTTTTTCTAACATCACGGCTTATCCTTGTATAGCCTTCTTTAGAATGTAGTATGTTATCAGTTAAATACAGTTCCTGAAATTTCATTTTATTTTCTCTCCAGGTATGAAAATCTAGTTAAGTAGTCCATTACAAGGGTTTCACCCCCATGGTAAGTTTTTTGGCTTTCATGACTTTTGAGGGGGAAATTTTCAGTGTGATGAATGAGGAATTAAATGTGCAACTGCCATTGCTGTTAATGGGAATGGTGGTGCGATTTCCTACACTTCACATTGCCAATTCACCCTTTGATGTCTAGGAAATGCTTCAGGGCACAAACTAAGTTGTAAAACGTTATAATTGACAATAAAATTTGAAAGAAATATATTTATGATTTCTTAAATTCAACTTACACTGATTGACTTCTTAAGATAGACGAGAAAGCTGCAAAAAATTATATAATCAGAAGGATAAATCAGAAAGATACCAGAAACAAACTTTCCAATATCTATTTCTAACATATGCAATTTCTAGTAGTATTTAATGGCTTCCAAATTCCTAAGTCAGTATGCCTGTGGCAAACTTTTCTAAAGATATTTATATTTTTGATATTTAGATCCAGCATATTAAATATGCACAGATGTCATTTGATTACTTAATATTTCACACAATCCTTTCTTTTTCACTAGGAAAAAATCTCCAGTTGTAAACACTTCTGCTTCAGAAAGGAATAATATTGCCTTATGTTTATTAGAAGCTAGAGTTTACAAAAATGATTTAAAAGAAAACATTTTAAAAGATTGAAAGGAGACAGGTTTTGTTTCCAGAATGAAAAAAAAAAGGAAAAAAATAATTCTAATAACTTTCAGGGCATGACTAAAGAAGTATTGTAGTATCCACCTCCATAAAAGCTCTCATATACCTGCTTAACATTAAGCATATGATTTGTCAGATTACTCAAAGTTAGACTCTTGTTAAAAACTATTGTGAATCAAGCTCTGCTAAATTATCAGCAAATTATCAGCAACATCAGTTGGCTTCCTATATGCCAACTTCCCTACTAGTATTCAATGCCAGCAGTGGTATAGCAAGATATATAAACAGTATTCTACACTTTGGAATACAAATAGCAAGTCGTGACTATAAGGCACAAAACTGTAAAACGTTTGCTGAAGTTATAAACTAATGTGCCATCATTTTATGTAGGTGACAAAAATGAAAATATTTATTACATTAAAATTGCTTACCAAGAAAAAAAAAAAACATAGCATTTTTATGTTGGAAATTGTTCAGCTTATATTCTCATACTTGCTATTTCCCCACTAAAGTAACAACTATTCTAACCCATGCCCTTTCTGGAAAGAAAAAAGGGGAAAAAACCATAAAAATCATTTAAGAATCCTGTCTACCTTTTTTATCTACTGCAATTTGTTTTTTAGCTTGAGTCACCCTGATTTAGTAGATTAAAAAACTCATGACAATTGTTTACTTTTAAGGGAAATTCAGAGCTTAACAACAATGACCGGTGGCAGGATGAAACAGAAATATCTCTACTGGAATCCCTGCAATTACATCTTCCCTGTACTGTGGAAGTGGTGGGAAAGCAAGGTTCTCTCTATACGGTATACCACAGAACCACCACCAAGAAAGCAATACAGAAATAACTAATGTATGAGACACAGCACAGCAAACTTCGCTTATATGACCTGTATAAGAACTTGTGCATAGGCCTGAAGGTAATCCTTTGTACACAGGTGACTTCTACTCAAAGACAATATGAAATGTAAATTATGTAGCATTTATTTTTCTAACCTTCTATTTAGTACAAAAGTAAGAAAAGAAAAAATGTTCACCTTATGTGCTATTTTTATGTTTTTAATGTACTTGGATACAGATTTTATACAGTCTTGTATAGCTAGAACAAGCACATGCCAAGAGCATTGTGAATATTTATATAGACACTGGAGTGAATTCATCCAGAATGGGACAGCCCTATAGCTGATGCAAATACTCCCCCCAAACTCCCTACGGGGGGAAATGAGTGCTATTCAGTTTTATGATTGTGATTATTCATGTTAAAAAAAAAAAAAAATCTAAGTTGTATACAGGGATATTTATAGGAATTAGTTTTAAAATTTTCATATGATACAAAACAGTGAGGAGTGGTTCATAACACCAGAGGGTTGTGCTGTCATTCAGAGGGACCTGGACAGGCTGGAGAAATGGACTGATAGGAACCTCATGAAGTTCAGCAGGGGAAAGTGCCAAGTTCTGCACCTGGGGAGAACTAACCCCATGCACCAGTACAGGCTGGGGACCAACCATCTGGAAAGCAACTTTGCAACAAAAAGACCTGGTGGTCCTGGTGGACAACAGGTTGAACATAAGCCAGTACCCTTGCAGTATGCTGGGCTGCTTTAGGAAGAGCATTGTCAGCACTTCAAGAGAGGTGATCCTTCCCCTCTGGTCAGCCCTGATGAGACATGTCTGGAGGGCCAGGTCCAAGTCTGGGCTCCCCAGTGCAGGAGAGATGTGGATGTACTGGAGCAAGTCCAACAAAGATGATAAAGGAATTAAAGCATCTCTCGTACAATGAAAGACTGAGAAAGCTGGGACAGTTTAAACACAAGCACAGAAGGCTCATGGAAGTTCTTATCAATGTATATAAATACCTGATGGAAGGAGTAAAGGAGGTAGAGCTAGACTATTCTCAGTGGTTCCTGGTGAAAGGACAAGAAGCAACGGACACTACTGAAATACAGGAAATGCCATTTAAACATTAGAAGAAAACTCTTTTTGGTGAGGATGGTCAAATACTGGAACAGGTTGTCCAGAGAGGCTGTGGTGTCTGCATTCTTGGAGGTATTCAAAACCCAGCTGGACATGGTCGTGAGCAACCTGCTGGAGCTGGCCCTCCTTGAGCACAGGGGAGTTGGACTGGATGATCTCCAGAGGCTGCTTCTGACCTCAACCGGTCTGTGATTCTGTTATTCTATGAACAGGTAACAATAGCTGAAATGTTTCTGAAGCCACTTGGCCTCTGGATGTAACAGTCCTACAGGATACAAACAAGCAGTTGGAGCTGAAGAGTGAGTATTCACACAGAAAGAAAAAAAAAAAAAGAAGAAAATACCAAACCAAAACCCAAAAGCTCCTACAAGTATGACAACACAGGTTTCTACAAACCAATAATATATTTCAGGGTAAAATAACCTTCATCTTGGATATTCCAAACCAAGAAGAGATTAAATATTGTTGGTAAATTATTAGTTTGGATAGTTTCCTTATCCACAAAAAGTGTGCTAATAATTTTCTGTATTTTGAAGACAAATGTTCACAAGAATTTGCAGTTTCCTATAGCTGTTCTCCCACTTTTGTTTTTGTTTCTAACTGAACTCTTATAGTGCCTATTGAATTGTGGTAAAGCTGGATTTTAAGTGCAAATAGTTGTGCTGGCAATTTATCTCACCATCATCTGTTCCTGCCACACTGAGAGATGAAAGTGATTTATATGGATTTATAATACAACAAAAAATACAACTACCACAGAAATCATGCCATGGTTTTTCTATACTTCACCCACCTGCTCAGTAAGTGGGAGATAATGCTTTAAGAATTTGATGAATGGAAACCAGGTTCTATTCTAGTCAGACAGTGTTTTTGGGCACTGAATCCATGTCATTCCCAACTATACACCGTCTGGATGATGGATAATGCCAAGCTACTGGGCACATTTTATTCCCCAGTGTTACAAAACAGTGGTGAGAGAATTAGGAAAATGCCCAGAGATTCAACTTGCAGATTTTCTTTTGAGGACTACCCATGCATAAGGAGATAGAGCGAGCTGCCTCTTCACATTGCTAACTGTATCATTTCACCAGTACCAACATATTTATCTCAGATGTTGTGCTGTTGTCGGCATCTCTGCCATCTCTCTTGAGGTGCAGTGGTACAGGATTCTATCACTCACTGAAGACAGTGATGGATGTCAGAGGCTAAATGAATAATCTTCACAAATTCAGTTATTAAAATGCTTTTAAAATTATGAACCTACTCTCTTATTCTTCCCATCTATGGCTAATTTTCTGGATGTTTTTTGTTGTTTGTTTTTTTAAATTTTTATATATATATATGTATATATAAATATTTTAAAGACTATGAGACAATTAAACCCATTGTACCAAAATCTTACAGGTTAAAATAATTGCCAGGAAGAATAAGACATTGCAAACTGCGCATCTGTTTCAAAGTGCCAGGAATATTAGGTATGGTATAAGAACAAGGAGGTGTTAAAAAGCCATTTAGTACTTTCCATTGTGTAGTTAAAAATTCCAAAAGAAGCTGAAAACACAATGTACAAGAATCTGTCAAAATAGACATTGTTTAACACACGCAAAAAAAGACTCTTCCCAAAAGAAAATTAAAGTTTCAATGAGATGGAAAAACAGAAGATAATGAGGACTCCTTTACACTGTTTTCAGTGCATACAGCTGTAGGGAAAGGTAGACATACAGAACAACAATTTTTTAACAGTCTGCACTGAGGCACCCACATAGCCTTTACAAGAGAATATCTACATGATGAGTGTTCCCACGTACCAGCTGGCTGTACATCATTACTATAATAAATTATTGAGAATACCTGGAATCATTTCTGATTGATAAACAAGATCAGATAAGCTTTGAATATTAAGATGAATTTTGAATCAGGAGTATTTGCCTTTACACTTCAGCATATCTGTTCTTTTGCAATTTTGAGAAATGCCAACATGCATTTGAATGGGTTTCTTTTCACTTGTTACAAAAATTCATCTATACTCATCTACTCAAAGGCACAAACTGTGAGTCAACTTCATCTCTCACATACTCTGATGTAAATAAAGAATATAGACTGAAGCCTATACAAATATAATTTCACTCCACATTCATATTTTGGATGCTATGCCATGATCTCTCTTTGGAATTTCTCACTTGAAACAGGCAGCAGATTCTACGGTGCCTTTTGGTCTAGATAATCTGTCCGATGCATTTCTGCTGTTCTATCACAATCATCCTTATGAATCCGTGACATCAACTTAAAGCTTAAGAAACACATCTAAACAAACTGTATTTCTGAGTTTTGTTCAGAGGTTGCCTAAAACATTTAGATGGGAGTTTCATATTGCTTAAAAATAAATAAATAATAATTATATAAGTATGAAAGTTCTAAAAACCAAGAAATGTTTTCTCACTGAAAAAAAAAAATCACAAAAAATAAAGTAAAATGTATTGGTCAGCTGCAAGGTAGATTAGTAGGAAAAAATGGGTTGAGGCTAAAATGTCATGTATGGCATGACAGGGTAGAGGAGAGGAAGAGTTCAATTCTCTATAGTTCTTCAATAGGCTGAAGCACATTTGAAGTCCCTACATTTAGGAAAGTGTAAAGACTACTTCTTCAAGGATATTTTAAATGCTAATAATGACAACCTTCTTCCTCCCTGCTTCCAATGAACTATCATTTAGAACAAATCACCTTTATTGGATGAGAATAAGAAAGGTCAACATACTATGTTTAGGATTTGCCTCTCCCCTTCAAATTACAAATGTTAGGAGAACTGAGCCTTGATAGGCTTAATTTTACACAGGAAAAATTTCTAAGAAACACAAAAGAACTTTATAATATTACTGCTATTAAAAGTGCAAGATACTTGGAATTCTGCTTGTTCATATTTACTTGGATTTGCAATGCCACTGAAAACTAAACACTGCCTTTTCCATCTCATGCTGTTCAACATCACAAAAGATATTTTTTCCTGTAGGGTTGGAGACTTTCTCAGTGACTAGTGTTGTTACTGCATATGGTACTTTTATGTAATATGAATAATGTAAAAAAAAAGAAAATCCATAAAATGATGAAAAACAAACCCAAACCCACCACAGTCATACAGTCATAAAGAAAAAATGTATTTCACTGTTTCAGAAAAACGTGTGCATTACCTAAAAAGAAAAAAAAAAAAAAAGGAATATTGCCTTTGTGAATCATACAACATTTGAAAAAAATGATGTAACCAGTATTTTGTAAAGAGATGGTGAAAATGAGTCAGTGCTCAGTCGCATGAAAAAAATCTTAAATATTTGCTTTTAAATTTGTCAGGATGGTAATTGAACTTTTAAAGATACACATCTTGCATTTGGTTTTTTTTAACTAAGAGTCTGATACATATTTAGATAAAGGGTTTTGATACAGCAGCAGATTGGAAAGAGTCATTTAAAATACACATCTCGTTTCAACTAAAAAAAAAAAACAACCCCACAACTTTATAAATTTAATATCTTACTAGACCATAAATGCCATTCTAGAAGATAATTAGGAACAATTTCTTTCATTGTCACTGAAGGTAAATCATCTATATTGCATTCCACGGTATTGTGGATACACGTATATTCTAGAGGTTTATACCCTGGGGGTCCTGTCTCCACACGTGTCCTGGTTTTGGCTGGGATGGAGTTGATTTTCTTCCTAGTAGCTGGTAGAGTGCTGTGGTTTGGATTTAGTATGAGAAGAATGTTGATAACACACTGACGTTTTAGGTGTTGCTAAGTGGTGTTTACTCTAGTCAAGGACTTTTCAGCTTCCTGTGCTCTGCTGGGTGTGCGGGGGTCTGGGAGGGAGCGTGGCTGGGACAGCTGGCCTAGCTGGCCAAAGGGGTACTCCATACCATATGACATCATGCTCAGCATATAAGGCTAGGTGAAGAAGGAGGAAGGGGGGGACGTTCGGAGAGATGGCATTTGTCTTCCCAAGTAACCGTTACGCGTGAGGGAGCCCTGTTTTCCTGGAGATGGCTGACCACCGGCCTGCCGATGGGAAGTAGTGAATGAATTCCTTGTTGTGCTTTGCTTGCATGCGTGGCTTTTGCTTTACCTATTATACTGTCTTTATCTCAACCCACGAGTTTTCTCACTTTTACCCTTCCGATTCTCTCCCCCATCCCACCGGGGGAGAGGGAGCAAGCGGCTCTGCGGGGCTGAGCTGCTGGCTGGGGTTAAACCACAACAATATGTTAAAATGTGGCTACTGTCTAGCACTTTATAAGGAAGTCTGTACTTGGAGTATATGTGCTGTTCCCCAAAATGTAATTACTATTCTGTGTAGGGGGTTTCCTGATCAATATGGGAGTAGACTACTGTTCACAAGAACAGTACTTCTGTAGCATAAAAAGAGTTATATGTTGCATCCCCTATGTTGAAAGACTAGAGCAGAGGAAGATGAAGTTGTCAGGATTACGTCCATACTTCTGTTGCAAGCGGTTAACTGCACCAGGACCATAAATATTTTCATTGTATAGGGAACTAATTAATTCATTCCAAAAGTCATCTTTTTGTAAATGAAAACACATGTACTTCAGACAACCAGGGACCCAAGGTGACCTGAGAAGTTATTGTACAGATGTAGCACATGCTTAAAGGAAAATAATCTCCACTAGGTACTGTAAACCTACCACATTAGCATGGGGCTTTTGATTAGCAAATTTATGATGCTGATATCCACCTAAATTGTACTGTTTATTTGAAGTGGATTATATGACAGACAAACTGGTGACAGGTATGTAACTGCTTAGATTAAGTACAGCCTTTGACTATGTGTAGTTACATATGCTATGCTCTTCCTTTGAAAAACAGAAAGCTCACCTTCCACTTTCAGATATGCTGTTTCAAATGCGTGCATTAAAGCTAGACAAATTGCCAGTGAATTTTTAGAGCTCAAAGCATTTTTGTATTCCTCTAACGAACTCACTGAAATACTAGGCTTAGTTAAGCAAGGAAGGGGAAAAATATCTTCAGCAGCTTTCTTGGTCATTTCAGGAGGTTAGTTTCAGAGTACTCTTTTTTTTTTTTTTTAATCGTATGTATTAAAAATGACCCCTTCCCTTTTGTCTTCTTCCTGTGCTATATTTATATTGCCTTTTTAGGTCTAGCTAGTCATATACAGGTGTTGAAGATTATCCTACTTTTCCAGAGACTATTCTGAAACACGAGGGTAACAAGCTCCAGGTTTTCCTGGTCAGCATAAGCAGATTTACATGTCAGTTTAATGATACTGAGTGATGAGGCACTACTTCTTGTTGGAAACCATATGGCTGTGGTTCTACTTGTAGATTAAACGCTGCCTGAAATACTCCTGGGTGCTGAAACTCAATCATCTCTGCTGCTAAACTGCTAAGGAGGTCTGATGTTTTCAGTATGTGCAGACTAGAACTCTCCAAAATGATTTCCGGACATAATTTGGGAGCTAGAATACTCTACAAACCATTTCCAATGCATTTTACATGCAGCCACATTCTTCTGGAGGCTAAAACATTTTGCTAACATAGATGCAGGCTGCTTTTTACCAGCTGCACTCAGTGGCCAGGGACATAACCAGGAATATTTAACTTACTACTTTAAAGGTAGTTTGTGGGCCCCTTGAGGAAAGGAGGTTTTGGTCAGGGAGTTCTTGTACGTTTAAGATTTGAAAAAGTAGATGATGAGAAAATGATCTCAAGAGATAGAGGTTATAGAAATGCAAATGAAAAAAATTATCCTCTATACGTGCAGCTGAACAGTGAAGGTTGAGATGAGTTGATGGAAGTTTGACTTCTAGCACTGAGATTCATATAAATACAGTGTGATTAAGAACTGAATCTGTTCATGACCTTTTGTACCTATATGGTATATGGAGCCTTCCAGGACTCTGGTTTTGTTCACTCCCTCAGTATTTTCAGAGGAAGAGCCCAAGGTGGTAAGTGTGCTAGAGATCTTTGGATAATGTTGCAAAGGGTGAAATTAAATTTAAGAGGAAAACTCCAGATGGAGATGTCTACATTTGTACTATTTTATAATCAGTGGAGACTGTATCATACAAATACAGTCAATGGGCAATTCAGCCATCAGCTGCTAGGGATGAGGTTTCAGCCGCCCTTCATGTTAGTGAAGTGCCTAAACTCCACCAGTATAGTCACTGCATAACTAGGTCTTGATTCAGTTGGCTACACATAGTATCATTTGAGATGTTCTGGCTTTCCTTCCTGGTTTGTATCAGTTGGACAAAGGGCATCATGTCTCCTCAGCTCCTCTGTTGCATCTTCTAGATCCATGTAGACATTGTGGATATCTTAAGATACGCGAGCTATCTTAGATAATGTAGGTATCAAATAGCGCTGTAATACCTATGCTTAAGCAAAGTACTTGTTTAGGGCTTCTGATTTGCGCTTTTGAATTTCACACAAGGTATGCCAAGACATTTATTGTTTTGATTTGGTTGCAGATTATTCTCTGTGTACAGGTGTAACTAACCATCCCTTCCAGTTCAGTTGAGGGTACGGGGCATGAAAGTCCCCCCCTCTTCAGTTATTGCTTCTGTTACCATTGAGGATGCCAATACTGTAAAGGAAGAAAAACACTTAGACCCTTTGTATAGACATTTGTGTAGAATGGGTTTTGGGTTGCATTTCAGAAAAGGTCAGAATCAGTCTTTTATTTCCCTTTTGTGAAAACTGTTCAGGTACACAGAGAGATGACTAAGCCCTGGGCTGAGGTTCAGAGAAGTGAAAAGACCGTGGGAAACTACTGGATTTGGGATAAGAAACTGGTGGGCGTAACAGGGTGAGAAGCTCACAGAAGTGCAGATAGTGCCATGAGGTTTGGCCAATTTCACAGATGGTTCAGGGGAGTTATGAGGGATGGCAAAATTTCCCAGATAATTAAATGGAATATTAGGGACATTTTGGAGAGGGGGATCTCATAAGACCGGAACTACCTATCAGCAATACCAAAAAAGGAGAAGATTACCTAGGTAAACATAACAGAAATACCAAATTCAGGTACATTTGTACTGTGGGGTGGCTTCTATATGTAGGAAAAGACGAGGGCAGAGAAAGGAGAGGATGGGGAAAAAACAAGCATGGGAAAAAGAGCAGGGGTGGAGGGGATTAAAAGCACCAGTCAGGTATAACCAGGTTGTTGGTTAATATACTTGTCTCACCAGTCTGATTATGCAGTCTGTCCTATGACAATCTATTGAAGGAAGTTTTTCCAATCTGATTTTGCAGACAAGGAATATGAAACTTGGCTTACAAAAGTTTATAGCTATAGATCCTTTACCTTTAAAAGTTCTTTATATCGCATTTGGAAAACTTGATTTTTTTAAAGAATTTTTTTTTTTTCCAGCTTTTAATCCTTAAAATATATCAGGAGTGCCAGTCAGCTCTGCTATTCCCTTCTCTTCTTAGAAGTTTTTAGGAGCTTCAGAATAGCTCCTAAAATTTAAAGTTTTACCTGTTTAAATTAATAGTTGGATACTAAATCTTTTCCTGAAGCTTTTTATCTCGAAAATTCATTTAAGGGCAGATGAAAACAAACAAATAAACAAACAAACAAATCTGCATTTTGACTTCCTGACTGGAACTTTTTCACTTTGCAATTCAAATTTTACTTTCTTGCTGTTATGATGTTGTTACTTCACTGGTTGGTTAGTTGCCTAACTATAAAAGACATGATTTTCTAATTTAACAGTCAAAGAGAAGGTAAGAAAATTCCTGTATTTGTCTGTTATTCATCATAAAGAAGAAAAAAAGAACAAATCTAATCTTTCCCCTTCAGATATCACCTTCCTAAATACTTATTCACCATGCACAAGTTCACTGTGCAAAGGAAGATGAACAGTTTTGATAGTTTTGTGGAACTAAACCAGACTTCTGAACCTTTTAAAATGTATCCATCACTAGTTTTTTCCACCAGTAAATTATTTAACTGAAGCAAGGAACATGGGAACACCCCTAGATTTTATGGCTAGAGGAGTCAGAGGCCAGATGAATTAAGTATCTCAGGTTTTGCAATGCCGGAAAATAAGTACTTGGCCCAGGCATGCAGCCTGACCTAAGTTCTCACATTGGTTTAGCCGTTCTTTGTATACTGAGCTTATACAGAGGTCTTGGTAGATCAGTTCAGAGTAAGCAAGGCAGTGAACTCTCCCTGGGGACTGTCTTGGGAGCCTACATTTCCAGTCACTTAAGCCAGTCAACACAAACTACAAGGAACACAGGTACATTTGAATCTAGAAAGTGTCCTCTGCATACCTGGGATTTCAGAATGTGGAGCCTTGTTCTGGCAGGTGCCTCCAAAACATGGATGAAATCCCTCTGAACGGAAAAACTAGAGTGATGGTGGCACTGCCACAGACAGAGGGTGGCTTGAGTTCCTCCCTCCACCCTCTCTACAAGCTACTATGTGTTTGCTTTAAATAAATGTCCTGACCCAATCTACTACTGGATGAAAAAGGAAATCCTTTCTGACTACAAGTGCATATTCCTCTTCAGAAGCAACAAGCATGTCCTGATTTCGGCTGGAATAGAGTTAAATTTCTTCCTAGTGCTGTGTTTTGGATTTAGTATGAGAAAAATGTTAATAACACACTGATGTTTTCAGTTGTTGCTAAGTACCTTGTCAAAGACAACTATCCTCTGCTACCAAGCTAGACTGGGAGGAGGCAACACAGCCAGGACAGCCAGCCTAGCTGGCCAACGGAGTATTCCATACCATGTGACGTCATGCTCAGCATATGAATGGTAGGCGTGATGCAGGAAGTACCGATTGCTACTTGGTTATCGGTCAGCGTGGGTGGTGAGCAATTGCATTGTGCATCTCTCATTTTGTATATTCTATCATTATCATTATTATTTTCCCTTTTCTGTTCCATTAAATTGTCTTTAACTCAACCCACGAGTTTTTCTCACTCTTATGCTTCCGATTCTCTCCCCGTTCCACTGCGCGGGGGCGGGGAAAGTGAGTGAGTGGCTGCGTGGTATTTGGCTGCCTGCCAGGTTAAACTACGACAAAGCATCTTCCTAAAAGTGGCTTTTGGCTGCACACAAAATAAATGCTACCACTTCAAGAAGTGACTACTAAGGCCAACCTGGGGCAGGTTTCAGCGCTGCTTCCCATGAGGTCCTGGTAGGGTGTTAGATAACCTGAACAGAAGACCTCAGAAGAAACATAGTGAAAGCTACAAATACCTCCAAATCTGCTATAAATCCACAGTTCAGAACTGTGCTCCACAGGAACATATTTGTCTCAACTTTCTTCTTCCATTTTTTCCCCTCATGGAAATTGAGATTTTTTTTTTTTTTTCCCCATTTGTTCGGCAATTTCCTAATTTCACAGTAGGGATTTTTTTTTTCCCCTCTTCATTTGTTTGATAAAGCTAGAAAAATAAGTCCTTGTTTTAGAATCAATCCAATGATTTTCTCATTATCTGTGTCAATTTTCTACAGGTTAGCTTAAAATGTAAAGTCTTCTCCGGCTGCATGACTTACAGTGAAATCCAACAGATTGTCCTTTCTCTCAGGCAACACCTGCATGACATCCCTTTTATTGCTAATAGTAGAATTTAAATGTCTGACTGCTTTCTGCATGTAGTTTTGCTGATTGTACTTTGAAACTGTTTTGTAAAGAGAAAGTTAAAATGTGTCTCTGCTCCCTCCCCATACACACCTTCACTGAAATATGCATAGTGATGGAAAAGACTTATCAATATCTAGTATTGGTGGAGAAAAAACAAACCCAAACCATGTCAAAATTATGTTTCTAGATCATAAGTAGCCACATAATTATTAAGCAGTGGATTTTGAAAGGGTTTTTTTTTTCTTTTGTAATGAAAGGAACTGACATCTTGCATTCCAATCACACAAGTGTAATATTTTCAGACTACACCTGCATTATCTTTAAAGATGACTTTGTGGTTTTGAGGACTGAGAGCTTCTGGTAAAAAAGCCTGAGCTTGGCAGAAAAGTCACTCTGAAGTACTTTGGATTTTTTCCCAGATCTGCTGTATCTCTTTCATGTTTTATAGTGACATCAGCATTTTATACCTCAATATTTATTCTGGGGAGGAAATAATTCTCGAAGCAAAATAAACAATGCTATCATTAAATTGGCAAGTTTGCCAAGGAAGACAAATACAAAGTCCCTATATATGGTACACATAGCATAGACTGAAAGAAATATCTCTTTGTTAAAAGACATTTCCTTTCTTTGTTTTTTTTTTTTTTTTTCTTTTTGGGGTGGAGGGAGCTTTTGAGAGGTTTCATCAAATTTTTAAAATTCACACAATGCTTACTGAATTCTGATAAGAAGTTCCTGAATATGTTGCAAGCTGGCAAAATGTAAAGCAGTGAGCTCTTATCTTGTTCAAAGGCTGTTATTTTCTGGTAATGTATACATCAGACCTCCTGCTGGCATTCAATAACCTAACCACCAAAAAAAAAAGACATAAAACCAAAATATATTTAAAAAAAAGTGTCACAAACTTCAATGTCTTTACATATGACTTATGTAATTTCATAGAAATGTTGACAACACAGTAGCTGGAATAGAATTTGGTTCAGACAATATCTGACAAGTTTTGCCAGGGAGAACCATGAGCTACACGAGCTGGTGTGACCAATATTTGTACCAGAGTCCTCCAAAGAGCTCTTGGAAGCAAAATACATGAGTCAGAAATCCCACATCTTCCCTGAGGACTTCGTTAGTGCTGCAGTGTGGTGAGGAATTGTTTGATGTCCTGTCTAGGATAAGACAAAACCAAGTTCCAGATGATCCCTACTTCTCTGTGTTGTGTACTGCAGCTGCTTGTTTGTCTTGGCTATATTTCTAATTGGTTGAAAGAATCCTGGTTTGGGGTTTCTGTTTATCCTCAATTTTTATCTCCTGCTCCTTATCAAATTTTCAGTCCTAATTTATTTAACTCCCAATAACTGGTAAAGACATTTTCCTCTTCAATTTTGTATGTTGTGTAGATTTTTCTTTTCTGTTTTTATTTTGAAAAATATGCATTTATCTCAAAAACAAGAATGCAGAAATATACCTAAACAATTTTTGATACAGGAATATTTTTTTTATTACTAAAACCACATGCAAGCCACAGACCACAGCTATACTCACCCATGTTACAATCACACAATATGTGCACAATCATTAATTACTTTGTGTACAAGTGAGGGAGAGATTTCTAAATATTTTACAGGGGCAGTGGTAAGAATAATCTTTTTGTGCTAGTTAAAATAAATGTTACACCCACATTTCTTCATTTTTTTCTCTCAAAGAAAACACTCACATTCTCTTTTTGCTCCTGGTAAGGCATACATAACGTATTTTAAGGATTAAAACAATGGAAAATGATGAGATGTATAATTTGACACTCACACCAAGAATATCGAGGAGTTCTGTACTATATAGTCATAGCTGTGAGAATGTTCATGTGTGTGATTTATTTTAAAACAGTTTAGGAAAAGTGAAATATAATGTCTGAGGCATATTGTAAAAATACCCAAAATATTTTGTTGATTTTATTATTTTAGTATGGATTTGAATTTTAATTGTAGCAAAGTTTGTTGTGACGCGTACCACATACATACAGCACTAGCTCTCTGCAAGAGTGACTTTTTTTTTACTGAATTTATCAAAAGGGAAAACTTAAGGACAGTTAATTTGGCACATTTACTAATAATTCAATTTCATTGTGAAATAAAGATAAAAAATGATATTTAAGAAGCAGACTTAGAATAAAATAATTTTTAAAACTAGGTTTTTTTTCTTTGTTTTCCATATATTTCAGCAGCAGCTCCACAAATGAAATAATTCTGAATTTCTTTCTCTTATAGCTTATTTGGGAAGCTGCAGATAGGAAGCAGTTTTATAACTGTTTTTTTATTCAACAGAGACCTACCTCAGAAAGTGTTAATACAGTAACTATGGATAGATCACATAGAGACAAATGGGAAGGGTAGCTGAGTTTCAGTTATTATAATAGTAACTTTATAGATAGATTAGGGTAGACATTGTGCTCTTATACAAAACAAAATTATGAATATATAAGAAAAAGAAAAATGCTATGGTAACATCACTTTTATGATTCATAAGCACACTCTCAGTTCCAGTTCTTATTCCTACATATAAGTTTCTCTCTCCCTTTTCCTCTTCTCTTTAAATATATATTAATATAGAAGCTAAATTGTTGCCGAACTGGAAGGCAGCAAATTTAGATTGCAAAAGGAGTTATGAGAAAAAATAACATGTCTTCAGATAAAGGACTGCTTTAAAGTCGACATCTGTTCACAGAAGTATTTTCACAAACTTCCAGATCCTTACAAAGCCTTCATCCCAGATAATCTGTGTAGTCTCATAGACTGTTTAAGTGAAATCATGCCACAGAATTTTGCCAATACCTTTAATATGATCAGTCTACTCTAGATCTGAGACAGCCTCTGGAAGTGTTTATTTTTTCTTTGACTGTAGAGGGAACTTTAGGATGCTTCAGTTCAGTGACTGAAATTAAAAGGGAAGTGTCCAATTGTCATTGCTTAACATGAGCACACAACTAAACCTGTTTGCGGGTTATGCTGCCTCCATGAATACTGTAAATTGTATAGCAATACAAAGCTCAGTTTAATGTCTTATATTTCTTTTTATATGATTTTTATCATCTCTAAGCAAACCTGTTTTTCACTGTGTCTCCTGATCACTCTTTGTCTTGAAACTCTGTTTTCCTTATACCTGGTGTCTGGATTGTGATATTCTAGGCTGCTGAAATAACTCTTCTGTATTTAAATTCCATCACTTGCCTGGTGCCTTTCACCAGGTATTTAGAAAAAGGTATAGAAAATACATTTGCCTAAATGTGGATGCATTCTAAACTGGAATGAGAGCAGCCATCATGGGGCAACCAAAGGAAATTGTGCCTGACCAACGAGATTGTTTTCTATGATGAGCTGACTGGCTGTGTGGTCAGAGAGAGGGCAGTGGATGCTCCAATCCTCAATTTCTGCAAGGCTTTGAACATAGTCTCCGATAGTGTCCTTATAGCCATATTGGTAAGGCATGGTCTACTTAAGTGGATGACAAAATTAGTGGAAAAGTGGTGGGACTGCTTGGTTCAAACCACGGTTACAAAATGTGCTAGCACCAGCTAGTTACTAATGGTGTCCTTCAGGGATTGATACTGGTGTTAATGCTGGGGACAATATTATTAAGTGGTTTTATTAATGACCTACATAATGATAGAATGCACTCTCAGCACATCTGTGGCTGAGACAAAAGTGGTAAGGGGCGGTGGAGGGGCTGGGAAAAACAGTTTGTGCATTGAAGGACAGGTCTGCTACATAGAAGGACCTGAACAAGCTGGAGAAATGGGCTGACAGGAACCCCACAAAATAAAAAAAAGACAAATGCAAAATCTTGCACCTAAAGAAGAATAACCCCATGCATTAGTACAGACTTGGGGTCACTAGCTGGGAAGCAGCTTTGCAGAAAAGGAGCTGGGGGTCCTGACGGACACGAAGTTGGACATGAGCCAGCAGTGTGCCCTTGCAACAAAGAAAGCCTGGGCAGCAAAGAAAGCCTGGGCTGCATTAGCAGGAAGCCAGTGGGTCCAGGAAAGTGATCCTTTCCCTTTATTTCACACTTGTGAGACCACACTTGGAGTGTTGTGTCCAATTTTGCGCTCCTGAGTACAAGAAAGATGTTGATGTACAGGAAGGCATCTAGGCAAATCTGGACTTTCAAAAATGTAAGGATGTTTAAAGGTGTTAACTTTCCTTGAAAATGAAAAACAAAAAACAAAAAAACCTAGATAGCTGGTAGATGTGCTAGTTTTGGATTTTAGCAAAGATTTTCATACTGCCTCTCACAATATCCTTCTGGATAAACTATCCAGCACATAGCTAGACAAGTCCATAACACGTTGGGTGAGCAATTGGCTGATGGGTTGGGTTCAAAGAGTTATAGTAAATGAGGTTACATCAGGCTGGTGCCCAGTCACCAGTGGCGTTCCCCAGGGCTCAATTTTAGCACCAGTTCTCTTCAATGTTTTTATAAATGATCTGGATGCAGGAATCAAATGTACAGTAAGTAAGTTTGCTGATGATACTAAATTACGAGGAGCTGTGGACTCCTTCGAGGGTAGAGAGGCCTTACAGAGAGATCTGGATAGGCTAGAGAGCTGGGCAATCACCAACCATATGAAATTTAACAAGAGCAAGTACCGTATTCTCCACCTGGGATGGGGTAACCCTGGTTATACATACAAACTGGGGGATGAGAGGCTGGAGAACAGCCCTGTGAAAATAGATCTGGGTGTTTGGGTTAATGGCAAGTTGAATATGAGCCAACAGTGTGCCCTGGCAGCTAAAAGGGCCATCCATGTCCTGGGATGTATCAAGCACAGCATAGCGAGCTCCTTGAGGGAGGTGATTGTCCCACTCTACACTGCACTGGTGCAGTCCCACCTCGAGTACTGTGTGGAGTTTTGGGCACCTGAATGTAAGAAGGACATCAAACTCTTAGAGTGTGTCCAGAGGAGGGCAATCAAGATGGTGAAAGGCCTCAAGGGCACGACTTAGGAGAGGCAGCTGAGGTCACTTGGTTTGTTCAGCTTGGAGAAGAGAAGACTGAGAGGTGACCTCATCACAGTCTACAACTTCTTCAAGGGGGGCAGCAGAGGGGGAGGTGCTGATCTCCTCTCTCTGATGATCAGCAATAGGACACAAGGAAATGGAATGAAGCTGTGTCAGGGGAAGTTCAGATTGGACATTAGGAAAAGGTTCTTCCCTGAGAGAGTAGTTGGTCGCTGGAAGAGGCTCCCCAGGGAAGTGGTCTTGGCACCAAACCTGTCAGAGTTCAAGGAGTGTCTGGATGACACTTTCAATCATATGGTTTAGTTTTAGGCAGTCCTGCAAGGAGCAGGGAGTTGGACTCGATGATCCTTATGGGTCCCTTCCAACTTGAGATGTTCTATGATTCTATGATTTTTAGATCTCTTTTAAGGTTTATGTTCAAATAATTTGGTACTCATCATATATTATCACATGTTATTCTAATTGGTGCTGAAGTCTAGTTTAACTGATCACTTTCTTAATTTCAAACACTGTTGTTCTTTGATTCATGCTGAATCTCACAATTGTGTGGCATTTCTGGAAAAGACACTCAAAAAAGTCCTTCAGTATCCTCTTACAAATCCGTCTTTGAAATTTTCCATTGCAACAATATTTAAAGAAACAAAGAACATTTATCCCATTTCTTCATTGATACCCCTATTCACATTCACCAATATCCTCTCTTTATTTTTCTGTATTGTCCCATAGAGCTGCTTCTCATTGTACACAATCAATATGCATAATATACAGTCTTTTGAAGAAAAAAAAAATTTGCTCTGGGTCATAAAGAAGGGTACTTATTTGGGATAAGAGTGTCTTGGAACTACATTAATAAATTAAAAAGTCAATTATTTGTAGGTTTGGTGATGATATTTTTTTAGCAGTCTTGCTATTGATTTTGCTTAAAAGATTTTTATCAGTATGTTCATGCAACTAAAGTGAAGAAAAATCCTAAGCTATTTTACAGGCATGATTGCAAAGTTGTGTAGACCACAAAATTATCATAACAGCACAGAAATACCGAACAAACCTGAAACTCAGACATACATAGAGAGATGAACCTTAGCAGACAGTGCTGAAATTAATACATAAACCAGAAGTAATAAGAAGTATAGAAAAAGGAAAGAACGAAGAAGAAAATAAAGACAGAACAGGCTTACTTAATATTTCCACTTGATTATTTTGAATGCAAACACTCTACAGTGCAATTCTAAAAAGTTCCAGCTTTTTCTTGTATTTTCACACACTTTTAAATGATATATATCATTCTAACACATCTCACCCTCAATTTACCATAACTGTTTAACAGAACTTTATACAACCACTTTTTATTGTATGCATTTTTTATAACTGAAGATAAATACTCCAGCTTCAGAAAAAAGAAATAAAAATAATAATAATAAAAAAACCACCCAAAACATTTTCTCATTATATATCCACATCTGTGTTTTGGTTTGGAGCTGTTTCAAAGTGGCTCCCCCAGCTGCCTTATTTACAGAGGCTTGTCTTGATTCACAGAGAAGTTCTGATGCACAAAAGCTAGATTCTTTTGATTTGCATCAAACATACCATCAGTCCTTGATGGAACAGTCTGAAAACATGAGTGATCCATAGCAAAATGAAGTCTTTTAGTGTGTACCGAACATGAATGTGAACTATAGACAAATAATGGTGCTCAGAGCTGCCAAACTATGCCTCCAGGCAGCACCTGTTGGCCTCGATGCACGGGAGCGAGAAGAAGATATAGAAGAAAGCTGGCCCAGACCTGAGCACAGATCTCTCTCCTGTCCACTTCGGGACTGTTTCAAGTTCTTGCTTCACAGAGATCTTCTGTAGGGTTCAAGCTGGGGTTGGAGAAAACAATACTGCAGAAGGGTCCCAACTATTTAATGACTTCAGGGGCCTCTCCCACTCTGATGCAATCTTACCAACCTGAATTTGTATCCTACATCCAGAACCCCTCTTTACCATCTGCAAAGCTGTCACAGAAGTAGGAATTTCCATAAAGTAATTGTCTATTTTTATCCTCATTCAAAAAACAGTTTAAGATGACCATAATCAGTCCACCTGGGGTATTCTCCAAGAATCCACCATTCCCCTATCAGTGACATCTTCATATGGATGTTGACCAGCTCAGAATTAGGAGTGGGTTCAGGCAGCAAGCCCTGAAATAACATTCAAACAAATAGGAAGACAATTTTATGTTCTTGGATGCGGCATGACACAGTTGATGGTGGCAAGACCGTAATGCAGTATGGTCATCTGGGCATCCTTTCCTATGGGGTTCACAGATAGGCCTGCAGGTGAGGACACAGAGATTTGTGGGACAGCTTACCTTCTGATAGCTTTGAATCACATGCATGATAGGGACATTTAGTCCTTTTCATTTCTGATTGCTTCTGTCCCCTTGTATGATTGAGAAAAAAACACTGAAGAGTAAGGATACCTCGGTATTACATACTATCATGTTTAGATGGAAACAATCATGTAATGCAATGGAAAACAGCTGGGGGAAGCATCACTTGACAGTTAGTTGATGGAAATGTAGTCTTGATTGTTTTGTAATTTCTAATGCCGTCCTAATTAATTTAGCATAAAGAAAAGATTTATTTTGCATGCACAGTCATATCAGATACGTATATGTCTTCAAACAATAAGATATGTAGCATTTATGGGTAAGGTGAGCATTTAATCAACTATTCACAGGTGGTTTTCTCTGTCTCTCCAGCTAAGAAGCTATGTCCTTAGGGTATGTCTTTACAGTACTCCAGAAGCAAATAAACTGATGATGAAACTTTGTTTTGGTTAATAATTTTCTATAATATGAATGTTCAGCTACAGTCATTTTAGTAGCAATTATTATTGATTAAAATCTTTTGTCAATCATGAAATTAAAAAACATAAGGAAGTCTCACTATAAATGTTCTTCATTCTTTGTTTTTTCCTCAGCCAAAATTAAATTAGATTTTCTTTCTTAACATATTTTGTATCACTAGAATTTCTCTCTTTCACATCATGGGCAAAATTTGTGAAGGCTGAATTCAGGCAAGCTATATAGGCTGCTGTTCTGTAAGATTCTGCACTACAATAGTACATCCTATGATGTAAGATACTTATTTGTTTTTATTAGGGGTCAGCTCAAAAGTTTAGATTTTAAAAAATCTATCACTTAGTTGAAGAAATTAAATTGTTTTAATAGCCAGAGTTACATGCAACTTTGTGCTGGGAAATTAATTCTCTGTGTCTGAAGCATGAGTTCAAACTTTAATTCTTTTTTGTGGGTTGGGATCTGGACTACAATGACATCTTATACTGACACTATAAACTCTCAGCTAATAGTGATGAGGTAAAGAAAAGGATGATTCTCCTGAGAAGGAATTTGCATCAAAAATCCTAGAGTCAGTTTGGACTTGTAGTGTGTTGAAAAGTTCAAGGCAGAATTTCAGCTGGAGCTTGGACACCAAGGTAACAACTGTATCCATTGGAAGATAGGACCAACGTTTCCAGGTTCCTTTTGTTGGGTTTGTTTATTTGTTTACTTTGTCTGATGACAAGAAAAGTTCACTGTTATTTCTGCTGCTAAGAAGATGATGAAAAAGCCAGCATACTTGGTACAACTTATGCTGTCAGCTGAGGTTGTTGCTGACATTAAGAAAGTTCCTAGTAGTCAAATGACCTTGAACCTGAAGTGCTAATCAGCAAAAATGTAAGTTACATAAATTACTCTATAGTGTTTAGATACATGATGTACTCTGCCAAAGAAGAGGTACCAGCTAATATGGAGGAAAAAATAATCCTGTAATTGAAGGCTACAGGGAGGACGTGGAACAAATTTGTTTAAACTATTAGAGAGGTCAGTCTGATTCATTAACAAGCTATGTGAGAGCAGTCTTTTACAGGTGGCTGAAAGATGAGTACACTACAGAATAATTTCATCAGGTATTTGCTTTACCCTTTGACATGTCAGCCTCTTAGCAGAATTATGTCTTATATGTCAAGATGGATATTGAGTAAACTGGTACTTTAAAACGAAGCAGATGAGAAATAAGAGTGTACAAATTGTAAGCTCACTGTCTTCAAGCCGTTACCTGTGCTATGGAAGAGCAAGGCACAATTTTACCCCTAAACTGACAGGGAAGACTCCTATGGCTTTTCCCTCACAGGCAAAGTAGCTCACCCTGTTTGTTTTTATTTCACAGAGAGAACAGGCTGAAACCTCACTACTCCTATTCTCCCATTTGGTGTCAGGAGCTAGAACCAGTTAAATAGGCATTAAATAACCATTTAATATTGAAGGCTAAGGATTGTGATGCTCAGCTCTGGAATATCTAAAAATAAAGCATTCAGCTCCATCAGTAAAAATTAGTGCTGGCTTTGGCACCTAATTGTGAGATCATCATCACTTAGATAGGTTTTCCCAACAGGAATAGTAGGAAAGTGAAGGGATGATGGGGTTCCCCAAGGCGGACAGACCATAGGAAACACCATAGGGAGCAGAAAGTCTGACCTTCCACCACTCTGGAGACTTTCACAACATCAACAATTGTATCAATAATTTATCGTGTTCATCGAAACTCAAAAAGCTGAAATGGCTTCTCTAACTTATATAGATTGCCTATTTTCCATCTATAGGCTAGAATACTTGCCCCAAGAGTGGAGTATTTAGCTTAAAAAGTATAACCCAAAAACTCAGCAATTTTAATGTTGTATCATAGAAAACACAGCCTTTAGAGACTGTAATTAAGTTCATACACATGTACTCTGACAGTTTGTTCCTCTAGAAAAGACACAAGAGGTTAAGCAGTTTCTAATGATCCTGATCTTACCACTGTAAAAAGGGCAATTTCCCTATCCCAATATAACAGAGACTAACAATGTTAATAAAATTCTTGCAAAAGGGATTCCATATGATTATGATGGACATAGGAGATGACTTTTGAGCAAATTTTGCCATTTTCTTTCCAAGCAGACTCTTAGAATCATGGAATCATAGACTCATTTAGGTTGGAAAAGACCTCTAAGATCATCAAGTCCAACAGTTAACCTAGCACTGCCAAGTTCACCACTAAACCATGTCCCTAAGCACCTCATCTACACCTCCAGGGATAGTGACTCAACCACTGCCCTGGGCAGCCTGTTCCAATGCTTGACAACCCTTTGGTGAAGAAATTTTTCCTAATATCCAATCTAAACCTCCCCTGGTGTAACTTGAGGCCATTTCCTCTCATCCTATTGCTAGTTNAAGCAGATCAACACTGCTTCCCAACTGAAGACTGAACTGTAGAACACTTGTCTCAAAGATTGCTCTGAATATGGTAAGAGTGGCTTGCAAGGGCATGGAGACCTCTGGTTTGCAGGGGCTGCACTGTGTGCAAGACTTGGTTGAGCACAGGAATGTAGCAATGTTCGTTTGCCATGGAAACTACAGCCCTTGAAAAGGAATAAAAGAGACTGCCAAGACTAGCCCGGTGCGCATCGCCCACTGGGGATCCCGGAGCGCATCGCCCACCGCCAACCCTGGAGTGCAACCGCCCGCCACCGAAACACCGAAAGGCTTGGACCCCCGGGGATGCCACAGATCCATGGTGGTAACTATTCCTGCAACTCTATCCCGAATGGTTGCCTGATTTCTGTCTTTGTTCTGATCTATCCTATCGCTACTAATTTTTACTTTTGATAATAAAAGTTGTTTAGGATATGTGGCATTTGACCTCGTTTGTGTCTTAATCTTGCTCTTGGGATCATATCGAAACCTCTCCTGACATTGGATCGGGACACCAACTTGGTGTCATCTGCAAAATTATTGAGGGAGCACTCGATCTCCTCGTCCAGATCATTGATAAAGATATTAAACAGAACTGGTCCCAATACTAAGCCCTGTGGAACACCACTTGTGACTGGCCACCAACTGGGTTTAACTCTCCTCACCACAACTCTTTGGGCCTGACCATCCATCCAGTTTTTTACCCAGCGAAGAGTAAGCCTGTCCAAGCCATGAGCAGCCAGTTTCTCCAGGAGAATGCTGTGGGAAAGGGTGTTAAAGGATTTACTAAAGTCTAAGTAGACAACATCTACAGCCTTTCCCTCATCCACTAAGCGGATCATCTTGTCAAAGAAGGAGATCAGGTTAGTCATGCAGGACCTGCCTTTCATAAACCCATGCTGACTGGGCCTGATCACCTGGTTGTCCCGTACATGCTGCGTGATGGCACTCAAGATGATCTGCTCCATAGCCTTCCCCGTCACTGAGGTCAGACTGACAGGCCTGTAGTTTCCGGGATCCTCCTTCTGGCCCTTCTTATAGATGGACGTCGTATTTGCTATCTTCCAGACAACTGGGACCTCCCCAGACAGCCAGGACTGCTGATAAAGGATCGAAAGTGTCTTGGTGAGCACTTCTGCCAGCTCCCTCAGTACCCTTGGGTGGATCCCATCCAGTCCCATAGACTTGTGTGTGTCTAAGTGGTGTAGCATGTTGCTAAACATTTCCCCCTGGATTATAGGGGCTTCATTCTGCTACCCATCCCTGTCTTCCAGCTCTCAGGCTGGGTACCCTGAGAACAACTGTTCTTACTATTAAACACTGAGGCAAATAAGGCATTAAGTACCTTAGCCTTTTCCTCATCCTTTGTCACTATGTTCCCTCCTGCATCCAGTAAAGGATGGAGATGCTCCTTATCCCTCCTTTTGTTGCTAATGTATTTATAGAAATATTTTTTATCGTCTTTTAAGACAGTAGCCAGATTAAGTTCTAGCTGGGCTTTGGCCCTTCTATTTTTCTCCCTGCATTACCTCTCGACATCCTTGTAGACCTCCTGAGTTGCCTGCCCCTTCTTCCAAAGGTCATAAACTATCCTTTTTTTCCTGAGTTCCAGCCAATTCTCTCTGTTCAGCCAGGCCGGTCTTCTTCCCCACAGGCTCATCTTTTGGCACATGGGGACATCCTGCTCCTGCGCCTTTAAGATTTCCTCCTTGAAGAATGTCCAGCCTTCCTGGACTCCTTTGCTTATTCAGGACTGCCTCCCAGGGGACTCTGTCAACCAGGCTCCTAAACAGGCCAAAGTCTGCCCTCCAGAAGTCCAAGGTAGCAGTTCTGCTGACTTCCTTCCTTACTTCTCTGAGAATTGAAAACTCATTTTGTGATCACTATGCCCAAGATGGCCTCCAACCATCATCTCACCCACAAGTCCTTATCTGTTCACAAAAAACAGGTCCAGCAGGGTGCCTTCCCTAATTGGCTAACTCACCAACTGTTTCAGGAAGTTATCTTCTACACACTCCAGGAACCTCCTCGACTGTTTCCTCTCTGCTGTATTGTATTTCCAGCAGACATCTGGAAAGCTGAAGTCCCCCATGAGAACAAGGGCTAGGGATTGGGAAACTTCTTCCCGCTGCTTATAGAATATTTCGTCTGCCTCTTCATCCTGGTTGGGTGGTCTATAACAGACTCCCACCATAATATCTGCCTTGTTGGCCCTGATTCTTACCCATAAACACTCAGCCTTATTGTGACCATTATTAAGCTCTAGACAATCAAAACACTCCCTAACATACAGGGCTACCCCCCTGCCTCTCCTTCCTTGCCTATCCCTTCTATAAAAGGGTCTATAGCCAACTATTGCAACACTCCAGTTGTGTGAGTCATCCCACCATGTTTCCATGATGGCAACTATATCATAGTTTTCCTGCCACACAATGGCTTCCAGCTCCTCCTGTTTGTTGCCCATGCTGCATGAATTGGTGTAGATGTACTTCAATTGGGCTATTGATCCCACCACCTTTTTTGGGGGAGAAACCCTAATTCCTATGTGACCATTCTCAGGCGCTTCTGTGGTTTTAACAGATCCATAACCCTTGTATCTTTTCTGCTGCACGGATCTCCATCCCCTACCTCCATTGACACAGCAGACTGAAGGACCTCGCTAGCACACCGTCCCCCCAACAAGACAACTTCTAGATGTCTTGGTAAGAAAGATTCTCTTGTGGGATGTATGTATATCTATATCAGCCAGGGACTTGAATTTATTTGAAAATTGCAGGTATTCATCTGCTAGAGAGCAATTTAATTTAGATATTTGTATTGCCAGTGGCTGATAGCTGCTTGAGATACAGACAGTATCTTATTTATATGTCCAGCCATAGCAGTAGAGCACGTGGCTCTACCAAATCAATACTATTAAGTTGTACTGTTATTAATTTGGCCTAGACCTTTCAACCAGGCCTGCTTGCACAGATTTTGGCACTTATGTGAAACCCCACTGAGTTCTGAATGGAAGATATAGTCTATATATTGCTATTGTCTTGAGTGTCTACTTTCTTTGTGCCCAAGGGAGTTGCCTAAATTAATGCATATATATGTATATTATCTACTGGGAATGAAAACTTGCTGTGCATCAAAGATGCATAAACATAAATTTCCCCATTTATTACCAGCTCATTACAGTAAGGATTAATTGATACTTGTATGCAAAACAGTTTTTTATGGAGTAGAAGATTACATTGGTAATTATATCAAACAGGTTCTTCATAGTATTTTGGCATTTGTTTTTGTATATAAAATGATATAAAACAATCCTTTGTGTTGTATCTTTGCATCCACAGTTACATGTAGTGCAGTAAAATATTAAATGGCCACATGCCATTTTGGTTGCAAATATTAATTTTTCAATGCCAGCTTTATCTTTAGGGACTGCTACCTTTGGTTTGTGTTTGCATTTTTCAACCAGTATAACTCAGAAGATTCACAGATTCACTTTCACATGTACATACATTTAATTTTAATGACCAGCTAAGTTATAGCAAGATATTCTATAGAGGGGAGTGGAGGGAATAGAAATTTGTTCAATAATTGTATGTTTACAGTAATGTTTTTTTTAGTAAAATGCCAGAAAAATATATGAAAAATCTATTTATAGTATAAATAAATAAATTAATGAAAAATAAATAATTTTTTTTTTAAATCAAAATTTGCAGGTAAGACATTTATATCATCAGAGCTGGAGGCAATGATAACAAAATACTCCTGCATATTTAACAGACCTATTTCAAAATGCACTTGCAAGAATGTAATTTATTCATGCTTTATATGCTGTGTGCATACAATAGATGTACTGTAAGAATCAGATCTCATTAAATTAAACCTTCAAACTTAGCAACCTAAATATGTAAAGGAGCATTGAAGCTAAATTATTTAAAATGTTTCATCAGAAAAAAATTCCGAGTGTAGCTCCTTGTGATTTTAGGATATACTACACTTTTATGAAAACTGTTATTATGACAGATTAGAAAATATGATGGTTAAATACAGAGCTTATTGTGTCATTGTATTACACAGAGGGTTGCATAAGCAAGTTCTCCCATATCAACCAACCATGCTAAAATTCTTAATTTTCCACTGAAATACTATAATAATTTCCTAAAGGATCATAAATTGAATAGTATGGTGCATTACGACATGATGAGGAAGCAATCCTTGCAGAAGTAAAACAGCAGTGGATATGGTCTAACTATAAATTTTGTTGTAGGTACTTTAAACAAATTGAGAAACAGATCACTGCAAAAGATTAATAAAAAGCCCAAAATGTTTCTTTCCTAAAGCCTTCACTTAACTTCTATGAGCAATAAGGAAGAGGGTAGCTACAGGAAGCAGCTACAACAATTTTGAGTGGAGATGAGGACTACTACCACAGACATTGGAAGCCATGTTACAGAAAGGTGCAAGAAGAATTTGCTTGTCAGTAGACCACTGCTGTCTATTTAGTCTTTACATAGTGGTAAAAACAACAATTTTTTTTTTTTTTATTCAGCTTGGTCCAACATAGAATAGAATCACAAAGGTTGGAAAAGACGGCTAAGGTCATCGAGTCCAACTGCCAACCCAACACCCCCATGCCCCCTAAACCATGTCCCTAAGCACCTCATCTACACCTCTTTTAAATATCTCCAGGGATGGTGACTCCACCACTTCCCTGGGCAGCCTGTTCCAAGGCCTGACCACTCTTTCAGTAAAGAAATTTTTCCTAATGTCCAATCTAAACCTCCCTTGGCGCAACTTGAGGTCGTTTCCTCTCGTCCTATCACTTGT
>VZTQ01015728.1:22500-27384 GCA_013400755.1 Pelecanoides urinatrix | reverse complement strand
GATAACTGCTCTGACTATTAAAGACTGAGGCAAAGAAGGCGTTGAGTACCTCAGCCTTATCCTCATTCTCGGTGGCAACGTTCCCCCCCGCATCCAACAAAGGATGGACATTCTCCTTGGCTCTCCTTTTGTCATTAATATACTTGTAAAAACACTTTCTGTTGTCTCTCACAACAGTGGCCAAGTTGCGTTCTAGCTGGGCTTTAGCCTTTCTAATTTCCTCTCTGCATGACCTAACAAGATCCCTGTACTCGTCCCCAGTAGCCTGGCCCTTCTTCCAAAGGTGATAAACTCTCCTTTTCTTCTTGAGTCCCAGCAAGAGTTCTCTGTTCAGCCAGGCCGGTCATCTTCCTCGCCCGTTCTTTTTTCCGCACATGGGGACGGCCCACTCCTGCGCCTTTAAGATCTCCTTCTTGAAGAAGGTCCAGCCTTCCTGGACCCCTTTGCCCTTCAGGACTGTCTCCCCACTTCTCGATGAAGTACCAGAGAAGCATGTATGACAAATTCTCTTCTCTCATGACCTTCCCAATATCCTAGATACAGGATACTTGTTGGTCATCAACTTAAAATTATATCTGAAAAACAATACAAAGAGGTATTGCAAAAATATTTTTTGTTGTTATTACTGGCGAGATTTGAGTGACTTCAAACTTAACATATCCTACGCATAATTCACACTGCCAGAAAGTCCCCTTCTTACTCACCTGTTCTTTTCTATAAATATCATAGCTCTTAATATGTCTGAGAAGAGACATGAGAATTCCAAGCCTACAGTCAGCAGTGAAATTCCATTAATGGTCTCTTACATAAAAGGGATTACTTACTCTATTATGAACAGGACCAGAAAACCTTGCATTGGTTCGAATTTAACTGGTTTCTCCAAGAGGAACCTAGTAATCAAAAATAACAAAATCTTAAAACTATTGCCTTCAGCTTCCACAAGGGATTGTTCCTATAGGGCCTTTATTTTGCAGACACAAATTCTTCTAATGTCCTGGAACAGACAGTTACTTCTCACAAACATTTGTACACTACAGTAGTCAGCAACAGGCATAAGTCAACAGGAATCACTCAACATTTGTCTAGAGTGTTCCAAAGCCAGTTATTAAGTTTATGAATTACTTGTGCTACTGTGTTTGAATACCATCCTTATAATCTGCCAAAGCCATATCTTGCATTTTAACCCTTCCAAACTATGCAAAATGAAAAATAGAATACCAATTTGAATTTTTAAGCTTGACCTATTCTCTGAAATATATGTTGCTGTCACAAAAAAGTCAATAGCTGACAAAAGTTAAAAAACACATACTGGTATCTGAAACAGGTGCAGTAATTCAGATTCCCGTGCTTGCTAACATACAGTAAATTTTGACTTTTTATAAGTGATTGATGTGAATATATTTGTTGGGAATTCAACAGAAAATCACATCCTTACACATAAGAAAATCATTAACAGAAAAACAATGTAGGTAACTTTTAGGTTATTAATCTTTAAGTTTCTTTTTTATTTCCTTTCTCTGATTTCTCCCTGGGTGAGGAGATAGGGGAGAAAATTACAAGCACAAGAAAAGCATAAAAAGATTGAAGATTCAATGAAAAAATAAACTAATATAATTATTGATGGCAGTTGTAGAAGGAAGGGAAGCAAGAAATGACTTAAGAAATAGCTTTCACTTTCATCTCTTTGTCCACATTTTGATATTCAGTAATCTAGCCTTCAAATGTCCAACTGGGTTGGACTAGTTCTCCATTATTTAACTGAGTATACTGTTCCCGAGACTGGAACTAGTATATGTTCTTCAGGAAGAGTATGTGAGCATGGCTGCCTTCTGCAGTCTTTTATCCAGGTATTCCTCTAATACCCACAGTTGTTTTGTGAGGATATTCCCTCTACTTCTCCTTAGTAGCTGTGTATGAATCTGCTATCCAATAATCTTTCTAATTTTTTTTAATTTTAATTTTTTTTTTTAAACCTACTGATATTATTGGCCTCCTCTTGTGGCATCACATTGCAGAAATTCACCGGAGAAAAAAGTATTTTCTTTTTTCTGTTTTCAATTGATTATTAATCTCCTACTAGTTTCAGTGAATTCCATTTAGTTTGAATATGAAGGGATTTCGAGATTAACAGTTTTGTTTTCATTCTATCCACCGTCACACAATTTTCTAAAACTCTGTCATATCTCTCAACCTTCTCCTATCAAAATTGAAAAGTTCCAACCATTTTACTCTTTCCTCGTAAGGCAGCTGTTACACCTCTTTAACTATTATAGTGTTACCTCCTCTAACTCTGCCTTGTCTTTCTTGAGATGTTAAAAGCTTCACATAGTGCTGACTACACAGCCTTGCAAAGGTCTTATATGTAGTAAAATTGTATCCTGCCTCTATTTTCATATAATTTTTAATGAAGTACAATGTTTGCTTGACTTTTTGGTGGTGTTGTTTTAAAGGAATTATTTCAGAGAACTCTTGAGAGCATTCCTAAAATCTTTTTCTTGAGTTTCAACTGCTAGTTTCAACTCCAGTATCATGTAAGAATGGTTTAGATTATTTTCACTTAGATGCATTATCTTACATTTGAAACTCATGAAAACTGATTCGCTACCTTTTCATTCATTCTATTTTATGAGGTCCTGTGCATTTACCTTGTCGTCAATATAAAACACGAATTCCCAAAATACCCTTAGTATCATTTGTCAACTTGGAGATTTTGTTGCACTCTGTCTTCTTCTGGTCATTAATGAAGTTGATGAATGAGTGCTGGTACCAAGGCAACACTTGAAGAGCGCTGGCAGCTGAGTGAGATGGAATTTCCCTCCACTGAACCTCCTATTGCTTTGTAACAGAATTTTCTCTCTCTACAAAGGACTTCCTTAAGTGATCTCTGTCTCATTTAAAGACTCTCATGCTTGTACATACCCAAAATGTGCAAAAGGGTTTCAGCTCCTGAGGGAATGTATCTTTCAATGGGATGCAACAGTGATTTAACATGCTGAATTGCTTAGCCCATGGCTCTCATGGAAGCAAGTAATTTATAAATCTAAATTTGCAAGCAAATAAATAAGGAAATCCATTTAATAAATGAAAACACTTCTGCAAAGAAGGATCAGGTAGGAAACTCTTTAAAAAAAAGATTTAACATAAATCCATTGGTTGCTTACTACATCAGTGAGGCCTTCAATTGTAAGCATATAGGCTATACAGAACAGTCTGTGAAGCATTTTGATTTTCTCCTGTGTTCCTATTTCTGTTTTAGTTCAAACATGAGTTTGTGATATAGAAGGAATTAATCAAAAATTTTGTTCAAGTGTGTGATGTTCATAAGATTTCTGCTAGATTACATATTGCATTTGCTACCTCAACATTAAACAAAAAATTATTTATCTATTATATATAGTTATAGAGGAAGAGAAAAATGCTATTATCAAATTAAATGTATGTAGTCCTATGACTACTTTATTGCATAATTTTTGTGGAAAGCAATTAGTTAGTGGTCAAAATGATTCTCTGTTTATTCACTTTTACAAAAGCTTCCAATTACTTTTTTTTTTTAATATAAGTAATTTAAAAACTTGAGATGTGAAGAGAATCATACCGTCTTTCTCACTACAGAAAAGTAGGGGAACAGTTGTGTTTTGTCACACAAAAAGTGGCTGAAAGCGTGTGTTATATACATAAATATAAACATATATATATGTATAATAAGGTCTGAAACAAATTAATATTTTCCAGAGTAACATGATTGTATCTGGTAGAATGAATTCATCACTGAAATTTTACAGGGAATTATCTCTTTTGCTATCAGCAAAGATATGCTGGAATACCACTGAACCAACATAGTGAAATTCTACATTTGGATCTCCAGTGGAGAAATGTAACTATCATTGGCTGCAGAGGAGGGTGAAATTTTTGTTTTAGGAAAAAAAGTTTGACCATTTGCACTAAAAAAAAATAGTTCTTGCTTATCTGCGTTATTTTATCTGCCTTATTTTTTTCTGAAGGAATATTATACCAAGTATATGTGCAAATAGTTGATTATGTGATCTTTAACATCTAGTCATTTATTCTGTAAAAAATGAGTTGAAATCAGAGCTTGAAGGAAAGCATCTTATTTTATTAAAAAAAGATACTTTTTTATCAAAGTAGTTGCTGATCTTTTCAGGTCTTCATTGAAAAAGCATGTATAAAAGAAAGAACTGCTGACAAAAAAAAAGACTCTGTTTTCCTTTGGCTGGATTCTTAGAACCTTATAAAGGAGTTGGATTTGTTTGGCCGATTCCTCCAGCCTGAGCAGGTCAACGAATACTGCTGGCTGCATGCATCTACTGAGTTTGTTTACTATCAGGTTAACCACTTGTACTGCGTGTCCATGTCTAGCTGTTGGCAGCAGGTATGGCCTCTGTGAGGAGAGGCCGCAGCTGCCCCGAGCTAGATACAGTCAATGTGACCTCCAACAGACCCCACCGCAGGGCACAGCTGCGCCCCTCAGTGAAGATGGTGGCACATCTGGGAAAAAACATTTAAGAAAGGGAAAACACCTTGTTGAACTTCATGAGGTTCACATGGATCCACTTCTTAAGCCTGTCAAGGGCCCTCTGGATGTCATCCTTTCCCTCTAGCATATCAACTGCATCACTTAGTTTGCTGTCATTTGGAAACCTGCTGAGGATGCACTCAATCCCACTGTCTATGCCATTAATAAAGATGTTGAACAGTACCGGTCCCAATACGGGCCCCTGGGGGACACCACTTGTTACTGATCTCCATTTGGACCTTAAGCCGTTGACCACAACTCTTTGGACACGGTCATCCAGCCGATTCCTTATCCATTGAATAGACTATCCATCAAACCCATATCCTCCAATTTAGCAACAAGGATGTTGT
>VZTQ01015728.1:0-17500 GCA_013400755.1 Pelecanoides urinatrix | reverse complement strand
AGTTTTTTCTGAAGCATTCATTTTTTCCACTTAAACAATTCACCAATATATAGCTGATCTACATGAAGGAAATATAGGAAGTTATAGTCACAAACCCATCCACTGATGCCAGCAGTTCTGCAGTGCAACTTTCTTGTGTTCATTAACGTAACACTAATGTCATTATTTTTGCACACCACTGAATTTCTTTTTCTCCACTTTAAATAATACTCTTTCAGTAGCTTCATTCTACCATGAGTTTATTAGAGGAGACAAAGAAGTATCCAACTGTGCTGCCTATAACAAGCATCATAAAACTTCACAGGATGTCATGGACCTTTTAGAACGGGTCCAGAGGAGGGCCACCAAAATGATCAGGGGGGTGGAACGCCTCTCCTATGAAGAAAGGCTGAGAGAGTTGGGGTTGTTCAGCCTGGAGAAGAGAAGGCTCCAGGGAGACCTTTTTGCAGCCTTTCAATACTTCAAGGGGGCTTATAAGAAAGATGGCTGCCCACTTTTTATCAGGGCCTGTTGCGACAGGACAAGGGGGAATGGTTTTAGACTAAAAGAGGGTGGATTTAGACTAGATATAAGGAAGAAATTGTTCACAATGAGGGTGGTGAAACACTGGAACAGGTTGCCCAGAGCAATGGTGTATGCCCCATCCCTAGAAACATTCAAGATCAGGTTGGACTGGGCTCTGAGAAACCTGATCTAGTTGAAGATGTCCCTGCTCATTGCAGGGGGTTGGACAGGATGACCTTGAAAGGTCCCTTCCAACTCAAACTATTCTATGATTCTATGTTTTATCAGAGAGATATTCTATTGCAATAACATCAGATATTTTAAAATCACAATTCATATTTCATTTAAGTTTTCTTAAAAAAAAAAAAAATCCCTAAAAATTTCAGGCAATTTCAGGGAATTCTGAAAAAACTGCTGGACAGATATACAGAAGAAAAGCAGGTAGAAAGAGAAGGTGTCCTTGATGTTCATAAGCCATGAAATGCTGAAAGTGAGAAAACTTTCTGGTGCAGTATCATCACATTTCTGTCTTCTATAGAATTCTCTGAGCCATCTCAGTGGTCATTTTCAGAGATACTATATTGGTCCCTATGGACTTACTGTCTGATGTGCAGCAGTCTTTATGTCTTGCATAACAGATATATACCCAATTTAAGCCAAACAGCTTATGTCTTGTATTGATAAATAAAGCCTTATACATGCCTACTATATTTTTACAGTACACTGCTCAGCTACTTTCCAAACACTTAGCTTTCAGTTCCCTGTCTGACCTTTGTGCTTGCTGAATGCAAATTCTTGATATGTTAGCTTACTGGCAAAAAATACGTAAATTAATAATATGTTTTCTTAAGACCTCTGCCAGCTGTGTTTTCTATGACCCTAAGGATTAAAAGTATAGTTGAGTATGTACAGAGACTCTGAAAGTCCATATTCTAGTTTCACATCTTATTGACTGCAGAATGGACTTACACAGATCCCCAGTTGCAATATGGAGATTCCTCATCTATGAAATGCTTTGAAATGGGAGATGTATGCACAAGCTGTGGATGAGTTAAGACAGGGGCTTATCACTATCATTTCAGCTGTAGCTTGTACGTGTTTATGTTCATATTTGTAAAATAAAAGTGGATCTAAAAATATTCTAAAGGAACAGCACAGCAAAGGAGCCATTCGTGAATAAAATTTTGAATTGGCATTATTTCATAACTTCAAAAAGGAGTTAGAGTACCTTGTTCTAAATTGTACTCTATATTTTACTGTGTAATAACATAAGTTCATTGTATGTTTTAATCATGATATCAGCTAAAGATTTTTAATTTTGTAAAGACTTAAACAGTATTTTTTCTGTGTCACTTCACTGGTCAGTTGTGTTAGGAGAGGCCAAACTCAGTAACTTGACAGGTACGAGGTTGCCACAACTCCATGTCTCCACACTCAGAAAGCAAGGAGGTTAATCATGCTCCAATAGGCACAGACACATGCACACATGCACACGCACACGAGAGTACACACACACACAGACAGGACAGCCAGCCTGCCCTGTAGCTGGCCTCTGAAGCCCAGACCCCATGGTCTTTCCAGTCAGTCATTTAGACCTTCTGGTCCCTCCGATAGCCAACAAGCAGACCTTCTAGTCTCTCCAGTACCCAGCCCAGGCACCTCCAATGCCTGGCTCCCAAGTCTTTTATCCTGCTCACCGGATACTCCAGTCTGATATTTCCTAGTGCTCACACAGTGACATAAGCACTCACACCATGTGCATGCACCCCATGTCTCCAGTTGCTGACCCCCAGACACACAGCACTTCTGGCCCACGGTCCCACTCCCATTGCTGGCATTCAGACGCTCCCCCCCTCCACATACACATGGGCACAGAATAGAGAGTCCCTCAGCCAGGAAATGAGTTAGAAATTGAGTTTATTAAGAAGAGAGGACAGACTATGCTGATCAGGTACAGAGCACAGAGTACTGACCAGCAGCTATTAACATGTGATCGTCCCTTTTTATACACTTGTCCATGTCCCCATTTTTTCCTCCCCCAACCACCTCAATCCCTCCTTTTCTCCACCTTCTGTTTCTCTGCTAAATATCCCATGACCAGTCTTGTGCAATCTCCCAATGCCATTCCCTGGCACCCCAGGATGAGCCCTATACCCCTGGGTAATGATCCTGCTACAGTCTGTGAGGTGCCCCAAAAAGCCACCCTCGCTGGCTCCTGGTGTGGGGTGGCCTCTGGCTCCTGGAGTCAAGGGTCCCCATCCCCTGGGGTTCAGGTTCCTGACTGGCATCAGAGTGTCCCTGCCTGCCATTGTACCGCTGGGCTCCTTCTAATGGGTGTAGAGACAAGTCTTTAGTCCCATAAATGATCAAGCTGAGTCCTGAAAATCCCTACATCCTATAAAAATCTCAAATATTTATTAGCATGGAATTTCTAAGTAGTGGATCAATTCCACATAGTCAAAGGCTTCATTTATATCAAAACCCATCCACGTAATTCTGGGGCATCTTCTCTAATATTAATCTATAATGAAACAATACCTTTAAGTATTTTAAGCTAGGTTTGGAAGTTGTAATGAGATTATGGACAAGAGTTCTTCCATTCCTTGTAATGATTTTAAAAGAAAATGACATAATTAGCTGATGATATTAATAATTATTGTTAAGATTTTATATAATGCATATTTTTAAAAGTCTTCACCTCATTTTCTTAGATTTGAAAATGTTGGGGGGGTTTTGTTTTTTTTTTGTTTTTGTTTTTTTGTTTTTTTTTTCTGAGATGTAACAAAGACCTTTTCAAAATGCTTCTTTGAAAAGCTAATATTAAAGCACCCAACCAAGAGTCCTGCAGGCCTTTTTGGTGTTTTGTTTTGTCTTTTTTTTTTTTATTACCCTGGGCTGGGGTCATAATAAGTAGAGCAGGAAACGTCCCAGGACACTGTTGTTCTTCTTTTCTTGTTATTTTGTTTATTTCATTTCATAGGATAAAATGTCTGTTAGGAAGGACTCAGACTTTGAGGCCTAAGAAAGACTTATCAATTAAATTTTATTTCTATTATACTTGTCCTCTAGGTCATTAAATGTCACACCAAGGGAAGTTTGCTTGCTTACTTATTTTATTTTTTCTTTTATGATTTCAATACTTCTAAAATATTTTTATTTCAGTTTAACTCCAAGCAGTTCAGGATCTGTCTGTAGTATATTGTTATTAAATTGAGCTTAATCTTTTACTTACTATTTTCTTAACTAGTATTCCTTTGTTTTGTTAATCCAAGCCTGTGTTTTAGAGGCTGTTCATGGGTTGCTAATATTGAAAATCAAGTTAAATTTTTTCTTTTATGTCCATCATGAATGTCAATGGCAACTACAGGGAATTTTCCCTTAACTAATGCCAAAGTTATTGAAATCAATATAAAAAAAAAAGCTTTCACAGGTGTGCTGGATTACATACCAGATCATAATTCTAGTTTTTTTTTTTCTTTACACGTTGTCAGGGAGAATAAATTCTTCTTTGTTGCACAATGGCTGCTAGAAAGATTGTTATAGTGATCTGAGAAAGGTTTTTACAGTGATCAGAAGTTCATGTACATCTAGAAATACATGAAAAATTCTCAAATCTTTGAGGCTTTCAGAATAACAGATAGGTCTTCTAGAATGCATATGTTCATCTATTTTAATTGTTATTGAATCTAAACTATCATTAAAAACTTCATTCCGTGGATGCTCACCATTTTTAGTATTTCCATTACCATGAATTACTCTTCAGTAACACCCATGGAGTAAAACCAATGCATAAAATTTCACAGAAATAGGTGCTTAGATCATGTACTTAATTCTAACCTTCTGTACACAGCTGACTTACTCTCAGTATGATTTCTGGTTTTCATGCCTGTAGGATAATACTCATGAAAATATGTTCACACTGAGAAAGACTTTGATAAGCAACTCTCTTTCCTTTCCTTTAATATTAATATCCTGAGCCTTATTTAGAATTTCTTGGAAACACATTAACTTATGAAAAAAAAATATGCTAGTTTCATTGTTTCTGAACAGTTATTCCTATTCCATAGCAAATGTTTTATATGACTGTCCAACAATATAATTTCTGATAACTAATTTTGTTAATTAATTCTGCACTGAGTGAAATATATAACCCTACGTTGAGTATTCCTGTTTCAAACTCCAAGTGCAAGTTTCCCTGACTCCCTATTTCACAGAACAGTTTCCCTGACTCCCTACATTTCACAGCATGCCCCTTTCACCCTGTTTTGTCTCATATTTAATTGTAATAAAGCACATTCTAGCTTGTTTATGATCATTTAACCAAGAAACCTTTGTTAACTCTACAACAGTAACTGGTATTCATTTTCATTAGCTGTTTTTAATTTGTCCCTGTCTACAAATTCTACTATCAAAGAAACATAGTAAAACCTACCCTAACAAAATCTGATTCCTGCAGAATCCCAATATACCTTAATCTCTTTTAGACCGTTGGGTTTCACTTCCACATGCAGACACATAAGTATATAGGAACTGGAAGTCTTATCTGCCTATTATGGTTAGTGGAGATACAATTAATGTAGTCAGTGGGGTTCAAGGAACCATTAAGCTGACAAAATGTAGATGCCTAATTTAGGTTAAGATAAGTAGCTTTTAGACTCTAATGGCTGCAATGACTGGATTTTACAGACTATAATGAGGGTTTAGGCACGTCATATAATATAAGTCATAATCTTCATAGTAAAATTGCAGATTCATAGAATAATTCAGGTTGGAAGGGACTTCAGGAGATCCTCTAGTATGAACACCATCTGAAAGCAAGGGCAACATGTCAACACTATAGTTAAGTCTCTAAGTTAAGCACTAAATCACAGTCCTAGTGAACTAATAGTCATAAATAAGGGCAGAGGTTTCCTATGTTTGTAGGTTTTCTTTTCAGAAGTTTATAAATTCTTTAAAAAACACCTGTATGATTGCTTAAGTTCCTTATATCGTCCAGTTCTAAAGGTATTCAAAAACACTATAATCTCTTCATTGACTGAATAGAGAAGATACATATTTGAATGCAGTGGATTAAATCTCACTACTTTTATTATTCTCATATATTATGGACAGATATTTAAGGAGCAGATTATTTTTTCTTTCAGTAAAATCTAATAATTTTCTATGCAACGCATTATGTAGAATTTTAACCTAAAAATGTTCAAAGTCCTGCAACAGGTAAAGGTTTTTTCTCCATTCTTGCTTCATGAAACAGGTTTTAGTCACTTACTTTAGTGTTACTCTTTCAAGATTGAATACACCAATTATGATTACTACCACCGATTCTTTCTCTTTGTCATAATTATTAAGGATGACAATCAGTGTGAAGACAAAAAAAAAAGAAAAAGAGAAAATTTTTCTTACTTGCCAATTTATGCTTGAATTTGTCATATACTTGGATATTGTAACATATTAGCTTGTTATCATCCTCTCTTTCACAGTTAAGTTTCCACAATTCAGGATCATATTATGGAGACAATGTCACAATATGTCTCACATATAATGCCATAGTAGTTCCATAGCCTAAACATAGGTATAGAGATGGGTCTGTAGTACTTTTAAAAATGGATTAAAAATCCATTAGTTCTACAAAAGAGGGAAGGGTTCTCATAAAAACTTATGGAATACAGACAATATGAGGCTGATGTCTTTAATTACATGATCTTATACTATTCTTGTCATATATTGATACACTGTATCTTCTTTTATATGGAAGGATTTGTTGCCTATCAATTGCACTGATGATAATACACTTGTGTGGATCTTTATTGCATGAAATAATTTTTTTTTTCTACCATATTCATTAAAAAAAAACACCAAAACTAAATGTATTCTGAATATAGGACTAGTGATTTTTATGTTACAGATTTATTGCACTCAGACTCAGTTTTAGGTTAGCTATTTATATACATCAATTTTACTCCGCTCTAAAATAATGACCACTGATTCATAGGAGTATATATATAACCCAACACTAAATCAACAATAATTAATCTTTTCTTAATTATCCAGATAAATAAAACTATGAAAAAAATAATAATGATTTACTCATGACTATGTAATTCACAGAACAAGAAACACTAGGGTCAAAAATCCTGAGGTTATTACAAAAATAAATCTAGAGTTATTTAAACACACAAAACTCTGCTTATTCTTGAATTCCTGTTATTCTCAGAACAGTTTTATTCTGGGACTGTGTTAAATCTCATTTCTTGAAGTCAGTCATAAGAATTTAATTATATAAAATTGTGAGTGAATAGTTTTACTCTTAAGTGATGTAGGTTTTTTGTATCTGATCTGGAAATCAGATTTCATATGGTCTATAATTTGGCAAGAGTAAAAGAAGGCTAATTACAATCATAGCATTGAAGCTGTAATGGTAAAAGAAAAAGACTGCAAATAAAGTGTAATTTAGTCCTAAAGGACCATTTCTGAGATGCCAGCATAAAACTTCTGTCTTCCCCAATAAATTTTCTGTGCAGAGAATATGATAGACTATTATCCTTAATGATTAATATCTTACAGTAGTCCACATATTAAAAGACCTGGAAGATGAGATAGGATTGAGAAGTCATTCTGTCTGGTTAGTAAAAAATTTATGTGTATTTGCATATCTAAAAATATGCTCCCATCACTGCAAGACTATGACAAAAACTCCAGTTTCAGTTCTCACAGGAATCTGTTACCAGAAACTTGAAAAATTCAGGGACAGTTGTGACGAAGGTCAAGTTTGATAAGACAAACTTTCAGTTCAAAACACTTCAGATGGCCTTAATTCACCAGATCAACTCCAAATAATGTTATAAACAAGGCTGCTTCAAAGATCTGTTACTCTTCTGCACTGTCTGTATAAAAAATAACCCACAAAATACTAAGAGCACTGCTCTGTGGATGCAGGCTATCTAGTACTGTATTTTCTTTTTCCAATAATATTTACTGATTAACAAAAAAAAGACATTTTAAAAGATTAATTAATATTTGAAATCATAGTTCTGTAGCCCAAGAAATATGTCATTGCTATAACTAATAAAAAATATAGGCTTTTGCCACCATTGAAGCCTGAAGAATTGTCTACACTTGTCTTGGCCTGAGCTGACTTTAGGTTGTATAAGCTGTCATAACAATTGTTTAATGGTCGGGTAACGATTTACTATCTCAGGGTTTTGGTTATCTTCATGAATACCATATATGATAAAAATTTAATAAATCTGTGTAAAGAATCAGTGAAGAAAGAGTAAGTAAGCAGTCTGCATTAGCAAACATATGAAAGTAACCCTAAGCAGACCAAAGACAGAGAAGAAAGAAATCCCTCTCCATCAAATCCATATTCTCCCAGTGAAGAACCTCTGGCATTGCCAACTTTTCACAACTTGTTGTATCCATCTGGAGTAAGGCAGGTACCATCAGCCTCAGGACTTAGACAGGCAGTGGAAGGTTGAATATAACACCAAAGAAAAAAAGGGTAGATATAGGGAAAGGGTTGCTTATGTATGACTTTTAAACTATGTATAAACTTTTCTGAAAGGGACATTAGTTTATTAATTGTATAATTCAGACTGTATTAGTATATTGTAATAGGACTAATAATAACTGTATTGCTACATTTTAATTAGTTGTTTGTTGAATGCTCAAGCATTAATTAGATTAACAGTATGTTCCTGCATACATATATAAGGTAGTCCCCTTTTACCCATAGTATAAGTTTGAATGCAACACGATATGTGGGAAATGTAAACACTATGTTAACGTTGAACATTATCACTTGACACACTGGATTACCTCAGGTAGGATCTTTACTCAATAAGGTTTTGCCTATGAGCCTGTCAATATTCTTTTCCTTTTGATCCAGAGCTATGTTAAAAGTTTATTTATCACTAAGCACTCAGTCAGAAACATATTTATCTAAAAATACAATAATAACAATATTGCCCTCACCCCCCCATCCTTAAAGCATATTTTGTGTACAGATGGGTTATGCTATTAGTCTTCTCTTTGTATTACAGTAATTACCTTTTTGAATAACTCATCTTTACAATACTGATTCAAACTTTGTCTTGGTGGATACAGTCAAAACGCATTACACAAAGGTAAAACAATTTCATACTAGATATATTCCTGAGCTTGTATGCACTTTGTTAAGCACACTCATACATTTGGAAATATGAACACAAATGAGTTTTCACCATAGCTTAAACCCTAGTGATTTTTCTTGGTGTTCCATATAAATTAATGCTTTTCTTTCATCACTGAGTTTGATGTAAGGACTATGCTGTTTAGTATGAGTTACTTCAATTATTTAAATACTTTTATGACTGAGTTTGTGGTTCCATTGTGCCTGTGTATTATATGTGTGTTTATTTGCATGGGTTTAATTTTGGTCCAAATTTGGAAAGTTTTTTGTAAGATTATAGAGTCACAGGAGTGGAAAGATAAAATGATAAAAGCCCTACAGCTTAGTGGATTTTTGCTTGTTTTTTCCAAGTTTTGTAAAAAAAATTTTTCAGGTTGATTTGGTTTTGAGTTCTTTCTGAATAATCAAAGCTTACTGATCCTATTCTCTTCTCTTTTGCACTCTCCAAGAATGCTTTATGCTTATTTTTGTAATTGACAAGGTGGCAAAAATATTTTTAATTAACAGCGTTCTTTGATTCTCTTAGTCTTACAATTTGCAGTAAGAAATATATTTGCTTCTCTCTGGAGACTCAACATTCAGTGTTAAATTAATGAAGACTAAAGACTGCTACTGATGAAAATAATTATTTTATTATTTAACAAAATATACAAGTAAGTAATCATTAACTTCTATAGCATTTTTCCATAATACATTACATTTATTGATTTTTTTTTAATAGGTGTTTTTAGCACTCAGAGGATTGACCTTTCACTTATTATTAAAATCAGTATATCTGTTCTCAGAAGTGGAACTAAAACATTTGTATTGTTTGTTAAAGTTGTTTGCAGTTTCAAATTCCTGTGAAAAAGTAATCTATTTATATTAAATTTCTGGGAAGGCGACGACAATTTCATGTGGTTTTGAACTGTTTTCCTGTATTCAAGGTCAGCTTGTTATCTATTACGCTGCTTTAGTCTTAAAGTGATAACTTTTCACCTTAGTATTAATGGCTCATGTTTCTTGTGAGAATTAGGAAGCAAAGAAAGTAGATAGCTACAATGCTTCTTCATAGTTTCCCAGAGCTTCACGGGGTGAAAATAAATGACAATATTGCCTACATTGTTCAGACCTTTGTATTCAGGATGGAAATGGAAATATTTTAATTTACTGACTCTTAAGAAGAGTCAGAGAAAATAATTTAACTGTATCTTGAGAAGGAAAACAAAACTAGACCCTGGAGAACAACTAAAAAAAAAAAAAGACTCTAGTTACAGCTACCCAATGAAGCTGGTATTATACGCTGATAAAGTTTGTTGAGAAATGGAAAACAAGTACCTAAAAGTTGAATTCTATTTTTTGATCTCTGTTCCTAATTAACACATAAACTGGCAGGCTGTATTAAAGACACTGGATAAAGAAAAATAAAGTTACAAATTATATTGCAGGATTGTTTTAAAGAGAAAATAACAGAAAGAAAGAAATGAAAGGAATCAAATTCTGGTACTTAGAAAAAGAAACGAAACAAAAAGGAGAAAGCAAAAAAAGTGGATGTAGGTAATATGAAATAGTAAGTCTGAATCATAGAACCATAGAATCATTTAGGTTGGAAGAGGTCCTTAAGATCATCGAGTGCAACAGTTAACACTACCAAGTCCACCACTAAACCATGTCCCTAAGCACCACATCTTTTAAATAGTTCCAGGCATGGTGACTCAACCACTTTCCTGGGCAGCCTGTTCCAATGCTTGACAAAGCTTTTGAAGAAGACATTTTTCCTTGATCTTGTAGGAAAGATCTCGTAGGAAAGAAAAATAAAGTGAATTATGTACATTAGCTTTCAGAGGAACGTATTCAACTGGATTTGCTTAGGTTCTAATTTTTGGCAAAACTCATCCACACACAGGAGTTATGCATTTAAATGTGGACTGGAACTTGGGATTTCTTAGCTCTGTATTATAGCGCAGATTGCTGCACCGTTGTTGATTTCTAGTATATCTTCTGACGAAACATATCTGAGTCAATGTGTTCACTATTTAAAAATATATATTTAGGCTATTTAACAAGCCATAGCTGAAAATGACCCATGTAGAATATCAAAGAAGTGCTACAACAGAAGTGTGCTGTAATCTTAGTCTTTGAATTGGTGGTTGGTTTTCAACTTAGATATACAAGGGAATAATTTTGTTGATTTGGGGTTTATACCTTTTTACTTTTAATAGAGCTGAGATTTTTTAAACTTTTGTTTATAGAACAATTAAGTCTTTTGAAATTATCAGCGTTTAGAATGTCACCTTTTTTAGAATGTTTCAGAATTTATTCCTTGATACAAACTTTTGCTCCATAATGTAGAATATTAAAAATTCAAAGTGATGAAATCGGAATTAAATATTTCCCTTTTAAGAAAATAACACTTTTTACCTAGACCTAAAAGAACTACTGATTTTTTTTTTCCAGAAGATAAAATTTATATCTAGTGGGAGATTTAATTGTAACGTCCATAAATGCCTTGTTGAATGTCAAGCTCTGATGACCAAATATCTGATCAATGGTAACCTAAACATTATATGGAAAACCTCTGTTTGATAATGTATTTTTCTCTTATCTATGTTAAGGTCATATAAGTAGACATTAGCACATATGTGCAGGTCTTGAATTCACTTCAGCAGAGGGCGATAGAGAAACTTAACATTTATGTTGCTTTGTTACAAGGATAGAATACATTGGCCTTTGCAAAAGAAATTAAAAAAAAAAAAGAGTATACCACTGAACTTTGAGTACAAGCTAATTTGAACCATTTAATGACACAGTATTTGGATTTTTATTCTTCATTAAATTTTGCTGTTGCATTAATTGCCATGTCCTTTGCATACTTAACTACCCTCTCCCTGCACCTAGTTGATTAGAAGTTTAATTATAATATTCAATATGTTGGAGGTTAGGTTTGGAGCTGAAAATAGCAGTAGATAACATCATAAATATTTCTTGACCTTTTCTCTGTGTTTTTAAAAATATTTAATCGAATATCAAACTTAGTGGATTGGATGCATTGCTATTACATCTCTCTGGGAAAGGTATCCTTTTACAGGATAGCATTAAAGATGTCTTCTAAAGTTTTAATTTTTATTAATTTTTGCTTTTTAAAAAATAAATTATTTCTACTCAGTATTCATGATCTGCAATAGTTATAAACATAATGAAAACTAGATCTTTCAGTAAAATAATTTCAAATGCTAGTATACTATAATGAATTAAATAGTTTTTTGTATTTAATAAAAACAGGTTAATTTTTTTTTTCCAGGTGCAATTGTGACTTGATTGGAATATTCTCCAAACTACTTTGAATTTCTGCACAGTCAAGGTTTCACCTGTAAATTTTGAAAAAACATTTTGAAGTTTGAGTTTTACATGTTTTGTTTAGTTACATTATTTTCTTCAGCCTAGCATAAACACATTGTTCCTACCCTAACATCTTTTTAGTATTACAAATTTAATCTTTTTTTTTTCCCTATTGCTAAAGGTTTTAATTGTAACATTTAGAGATTTAAGTTCCAGACTGCAAATGTGGCAGGCAGACAGCTATGTATAGGGCTGTAAAAACGAACCAGTAAATTGCAAGTGAAAATTCTACTCTTCCCAAAGGGAAATGATGCTGAAATTTACTTTATAATGTATATTTGAACACCAAAGGAAGTTATTGACTTTGATGGTCACTTTTCATTGAGCTAATGCTACTGTAAACATATTGATTCCGGGAAAGTTAATTCTGATTTGCATCATTTTACATAAGATAGTAAACCAACAATTTTACAAAGCCAATGAACTAATGCTGTGAAAAGGTGTTCTTATAATCTGATTTTTATTCTACAGTTTCATTCTCCTTCTCAGCTCTTTCATTCATTCCTCCTTTCTTCAGTTTGTTTTATTTTTCAGAGAACCAGTTTTAATATACTTTGTTCTAATGCTGACTTTACTATGATTTACTAATACAAAAAATTTGGGATAATGTTTTCTATCCCGTAGTCCTGACTTTGACCTTTAACAGATAAAAGTCTTTCAGGTAATAGTTAGAGGCTGTGTTATAAACCTTTCACTCATGCTAGGAGGAGTGGCTGCTTGGTGGAGTGAATAGTTTAATTATATAAATCACTGCTCACAAATGTTCAAACAGTGATTTGCAACCTGGTTTTCCTGTATGTACATTAGGGAAGAGATACTATAATGTTAATATTTTCATTTCTACTTGATTTATATTTGGTTTTCTTGAATTGTTATTTTTGTTTTGCTTTTCCAGTGCCGCTGAATGCTGGTTTCTCATCTGGAAGAATGATTTCTACACCAGTTTCCTCACTATTTGCTCTAGAGCCGGCAAATTTTGGTTGAAAACTGTAACATACTAATTAACTCTTTGATGCATGGTATTTAACCTTTGTGCACAATGAATAACTTATTGTTCTTTTAATGATTTTTTTTCCCTAGAGTACCATTCTTTGTCAGTAGCAAAGATACCTCCCTCGTTCATTGTGATTCAGGTGAAGGTAACTGTCCCGTACCCCACCACAACTACCCATAAATTATTCAAAGTGTTTTATTCCCTCCTTTTAGAGGGCTCTTCAGATAAAACATCATTTTCTTCAGCCTCGTTGGTTTACCTCGGTAAAAGCTACCTTGCTGTGCGCAGTCAGGGTGCAGTGGGGCCAGCAGCAACCTGGGGTCAGGGGCGGCAGGGGCTCCCCAGGGGTGCATCAGGGCAGGGTCTGGCAGCCAGGGCCTGTCCCACCACCCCAGCCAGGAGCAGGGCAGCTGGGGGGCACCGGGACAGCCCCAGCCCCAGGCATCAGGTACCTTCTTAGGGATGGGAACAGGCTGGGACGTTGGCTCGTAGGCTGGCTCCGATGTGGTGGGGCTGCAGCTCGGGTTGGGCCCATGGTGGAGTCCAGCTGAAAGCAGCTCCTGAGGAACAGCGATGGGGCTGGGGTGGGGTCAACCCTGGCTCCAGCCACCCGGCAGCATTGGTGGGGAGCCCTGCAGGAAGGGTCCACTCTCCATGGCCCTCCATCTCTCATCCAGCCCCGAGGCTCCATAGCCAAATTCCCAATCCAGGGGGATGCACTCATACCCTGACACTGAATGTAGCTGGAGACTTTACTTACATACAAGAAGCACTGTCAAATATGTTAAAAATACTTTGGGTCTATTTGTTTACCCTGTTTGCACACTCTTCAGTGCAAGTACAGATTTGCAAGGACCACCGTCTAGTTTGTCTTATACACTAAATACGCGTCTTTGAAGTATAACATACAACTTTGTAATTCTCCACAAATATGATTTAAGGAAACAAAAAAAAAATCCCACCTAACTGCAATAAAAACTTAAATCCTGTTTTGACACAGAGGTATGGCGTGTACTGGGCAACCTAAAAGTAATCAAGACATAAAAGGGTTGCTTTTTCCCAATAGACAACAGTCAGGGTTTGAAGAACGAAAAAAAAACAATGGGGGGTTGGGGGGGTGGGGAGGAGTGTGTGTGGGGATATAAGCATGGAATTCATCTTTATTTATAACAAAATGAAACGCCAATAGTCACGTCCCTCAAATTTGGCCATATAAAAGCAATTCATGTAGTACAAACCACCCGTCTGGATTTACTCTGCCATCTTACAAAGTGACAGGTTCTACCAGAGGGCTGTTCATCCCTGTCCATTAGCTATAGGTGGAATGTGAATGATAAACTTAGCCCAGATGTCTTATTATTAGTTTCATAAAATGAATTTCACAAAAACTCACTGAAAACCACTAGCCGATGTACAAACCTTACTGATCCTCTAGGTCGTTTTCATGATCTCATTGAACTATTTCAATTAAAAGTAAATAAGGGAAAAAAGTTCCCAAATTAAACGATCCAACTTTTAACTTAAAAAAAAAAAAAAGAAGTTTTAAATTTGTTTCTGGTAAACAGTTTTAAAAAGGTAAAACTTGGATTATGTCATCGGCTGCCTTTTTCATTGATAACGTTTTAACTGGTTACTGAGTCATTCACAGAGTATTTGCTTTTAGGATAGCACAGGAAAGCACGGGTTTTCCTAATATGGGAATAATAATGAAATTCTGTATTAACGACAGTTGAAGTTGCTTCTCCTAGTGTCATAGCTCAGGCAGGGCTATGTATTAAAATGTCAGGAAAACTTTGATCCTTTCTTCTCCTCTTTTCTCCACTTATTCACAGCATATGTTTCAGAGGAACTTGCAAATCCTTAGACAGAAAAAAAAAGGTTCTGAAATGCATGCCATAAGCAAGGCAATCTTATCATTGGTTATATTTACAAAAGTTCATTTAAAATACACTGTTTCTTTAAGAATACTTTTTTTGGTTAATGGGCTTCTACCAAACTGTATCATGTAGGTGGTTCATGTCTAAAAATAGGTGAAAATAATAGAATTAACATTTGAATGAAAGATAAAGACTGCCAGATAATGTAAGGCCCAGTAGATGAACAGGTGACTGACTACCTTTCATCTATTTCTGTGGTCAATAACATTATGCTAATGTTCAGTATCTAACATGAGAGCTTTAAATTTTTAAAAATCAGGGTTAGAGAACTAGCCTCTCAAATGTACTTCAAAGTTTGAGTGCAGTCAGTTCAAACACTCCTTCATATAAATATGTAGGTATAAACAATGTTTGTGATTAAATTCTGCAATACAACAAGAAAATGATGTGTTTGTAAGTGTCTTAATCAGTATTTCCTGCATGCAAACAATTTAGGCTATTCTTAAATGTATAACCAGTAAATCTTTATAGCCAATGATCAGAAGCTTAAAGAATATTAATAAAAATTCAGTTTACGTATCTCCTAACTTAAAATTATTCTGCATCAGAAGTATTAAAATAGATTTCACAAAACCCAAATAGCAAAATTCATTAGAAAAACTTATTGAAAGAGTGCAAAATCTACATTAACTTATTAACAGTTACAGTCTCATTTCGTCATTCCATTGAAGGTATAAGCTGGTATACCAAATTTTTACTCATTAAGTAATTTGGTAATGATAGTATAATTCTGAACATCATTAATTAGAGAATCATTCTGAAAGCAGAGAGATCATTTTAATCTGCTTAACTCAACAACATACAATGAAAGGCATATGAAGTTTAATAAAAATATATTGGGCATCGTATACAAGTTTTCCCATATTTTGTTAGAATTGGCATTACAAAAAGCAGCATAATCTAACAATGACATACAAAATGGCTGAAGGAACTGTATCTGTTCAACCTGGAAAACAGAAGGCAGAGATGGCATCTTATTGTTGTTTATTGTTGTCTACAGCTATCTAATAGAAGGGTACAGAGAAGATAAAGAGAGGCTATTCTCAAGGTTGCACAGTGATAGGACAAGAGGCAACTAACACCAGTTGGAACACAGACAATTACAAATAGACATTAGAAAACCATTCTTCACCATGAGAGTGGTCAAACACTGGAACAGGTTGCCCAGAGAGGTTGTTGAGTCTCCATCCTTGGAGATATTCAAAACTCAGCTGGACATGGCTCTGAGCAGACTGCTTTAATTGGGCCAGCTTTGAGCAAGGGTTTGGATAAAATGACCTTTGAAGATCTACTCTAACCTACGTTATTCAATGATTCTAAAATTTTCAGAGTTTTAATATTTTTATTTTTAAACTCAACTAAAGAAAAAGTTACATAAACCTTAATCTGTTTAGCCCCAGTAGTGGCCACTAGTGTTCTGGACTTTTTAGAGTAAAGAGGACTTATAAATGAGTACAGTCACATTTTATAGATCCAAAAACTTTTCAGAATTGAGATGGTACTTATTCAATTCATGGGTAGAAGTAAAACGTCAGTGTCTGCCCAGACATATTTATACATAGGCACATGCATATTTAGGCACATGAAGAAAACCTATTCTCAACTTTAAAGTTAATTTTTAAAAGCTGAAAGTAACTAACAGCATTCACTAAGGTCAAATTTATCAGGATTGGGGTAAGGCTAGAGGTAATCTTGAAAATTTAATAGATATGTCACTCTTCACACATAAGGTCTTTTTTTGCCGTTATTACATAGAAGTATCTTGTAATTCACACCAATAACCTACACTGCAAATCAGATACAATGAAATCACATTCTGTCTTATAATTTCTAAGCTAAATACTACAGCCATTATATTGCAAGGAGGAATTACATTAGACTGTCACTAAATGCTGTTTTACACATGAAAAGAATGTTCTAAGGACCAGCTAGAAATCATTGTTATTAAAAAACTATCAGTGATACCAAAATGCTGCATTGAGGTAACTAGTAAAAAGCACAGTAGGATGAAGATGGGAACGTTAACTATTTAGTCATTTGATTTTTTTAACAATAACCATAAAAATAAAAGATTATCACTATATGAATTCTGTGAATACTGTATCATATATTATTTATTTATTTATTTCATAAAGTGATGAACATTTAATTGAGAATCATTGCCCAAATCTTTTATTAGGGAAAATATGTATTCTAGAGATCCATATGTCAAAGACACAGTTTGCTCATTCTTGTCATATGTATATATATAAAATATAGTAAACAAAGGATGTTAAAATATTGTTATTTTCTGGTTTTAACAAAAAATTGCTATGAAATATGAGATAAGGGAGTAATTTTATATTGTTGTCACTTTTACTTGAACATTTCTAGGCTTTCTAGTTTATGGATAATTTTGCCACTCTGTAGAAATACCATAGTGTAATGAAATATTTAATTCAAAGAAACTAACAAAAATTAGCCAAAATCCACATTTATTTCAAATTGCATCAGATTTATTTCATAGAATCACTAAGG
>VZTQ01015727.1:101102-261337 GCA_013400755.1 Pelecanoides urinatrix | reverse complement strand
TTCTAAATACCTATAAGCACTGCAGCTGAACTCTTTGCCAGTATTAGTTTTGTCCTTGAAATGCATTTTGGAAGGCACATCAGCATTATACTGTTTCAGAAATGAGGAGCTGAGGCATAAGCTGTGCTTAAAAGAAAAAAAAAAGAAAAAACCCCTATACTCGGGATTAAGAGTCACATGTGAACCATGAATTAAACTCTATTCGGGTCCTCTGCTGTGTCCATTACACCAGTTGCAGAAATCAAATAAAGGTAAAAGGAATTACCTTGTCTGGAGGGAGAACTCTGTTGTATTGGTGTTGTAGTTCTGAATTGGCACCTGGAGTTAAGGTGACCTCTGAAATGACATTCTTTAGGTTCAGAGCATTTAGATTATCCTTTTCTGAACACACTGCTTAATTTGGGAATGATTTTTAGGTCTTCCAGTTGTAGTTTGTTTTTTTTTTTTTCTTATATATATTAAGTTGTCCTACGTGGGTGTATTAGTGTAATCAGTCACCACAACTAATTCCTACTAATACTAATAGCAATTACTAAATTGAATAGGACAGATACATAAAAATGAGCGCCTTTTTAGCAAATTCTAACTTTTTGAAGGTTTGAAGTGCATATTAAAATTTATTATACTGTGTCTGCAAAATTTGAAAATGCTAAGTTATTTGTTCTTTTACAAATGACTATACTTTTCTCTTTTCATTACCACTTACAAGTCAATGTGCAACTTACTTTGATGGGTAATAACCCATGTCATTTGTAGCAGTTGTTTTTAAATATTTGCCATAGCTAAAAATTCATATTTCATCTAGCCTTAATATGAATTAGTAGAGATGTTTTTAGAGGTAATATTGCTGTTCTTTAAACTCAAAAATTGCAATGCTGTATGTACCATTTGGCATCATGTAGCCTCTATTTACTTTTTTTTCTTTTGTTTTACTTTGGTTTGTTTTGGTGTTTTTTCTCAGATAGTATTTTCCTGTTAAAATACATCACTACAGCTGTCCCTCTCCTCCCCCGTGTGCTTCTGTTGGTGTGTTGGTTGCTTTGAGTTCCTTCCTTGAAAACTTGAGCTAGAAAATGCAAGTATATATCTCAGCTTTACCCACTGATAATGCTCAAATAATATGAGCATTACTGCTTAGGTATTCTAGCTTACAATATCAATGTTAAAGGCATGTCTTTATTTTAGTCCCTTTATTCAGTCTGAATTGCTTTACATACATACTGTTCATACAAATTTTGAAATAATAGGCAAATTGTAGAAACAAGGGCATCGGAGAAGACGTTGTGCACAACCACATCCATGCCAGCTTTGTGATGATAAATGATACTTCATCAGGGACCATATAAAAAAACATGTGAATTTCTTAAAAATGTGTATATTCAAATTAAAATCTGGGTTATGATGGGTGGTGGCCCCATAGCTGGAAACATTCAAGGTCAGGTTGGATGGGGCTGTAAGCAACCTGATCTAGTTGAAGATGTCCCTGCCCATGGCAGGGCGGTTGGACTCGATGGCCTTTAAAGGTCCCTTCCACCCCAAACTATTCTATGATTCTGTGATTCTATAAAGCATTAATATCTAATACATGCTTAGCCAACTTTAGGAATGAAGTTTTAATAATTTCTACAGTCACTCATCTGAAATATAAAAGGAAATAAAACATTACTTGTATGGTTATAAGGACAAACCTAATCAGGCCCAGGCTGGAGCAGCCTTATTGTGGATGCAATTTAGAGAAGTTTCCAGTTACAAGCGAGTCCCTTGAGAGCGCGTGAGCATGGCATTGTTGGTGCACTCCTTGATGTAGTTTTGGGCTATACCCCCTTGCATGTTTCCGGATTGTGTCCAGTGTGGTTCAGAGCACAGGGTGTGTAGGAGACCATTCGGGACAGATGTTTGGGATGCAGACAGCTTCTGGAGGGAAAGGAATTTTAGCCTTGTGGATGGATGCCTTGCTGGTTCAGTGGGTCATGGACGTTGGCTGCTCTTACCTAGTAGTATATGCAGTCACAAAACCACAAAGCTTTCAATCCTTGCTGTAAATCTTCAGAATAATAGAGCTTTTTGAAATAATAGTTTCTGGTATTTTTGAAAAGAGCAAACTAAAATATTTTCTTTCTGCTAGCAGTTATTTTAGAAAGCAAACCTGAGCAAGTTGACAGTTTAGTCTTTTTTCTTTTTTTTTCTTTTTTTTTTTAATTCCTTAATCTGACCCAGGTGTTTTATTTAAGGTTGGGAGAGTTGCAGTCCAAAAACTTAGTTTGACAAAATTATAAGCAACTAGAAATGTGAACTTGTAATGGGTAGCATTTAGTAGCCTTTGTAGTAAGGAGTATGGTTCCCTCTCAGACGTGCATGTATTTGTGATTGTAGATGAAAAGCATACTCTTGCTATAACCACTTTTTTTTTTTTAAAAAGTATGTTTGTATTAAGAATTCAGTTGAAATGATAGCAGCCTCCACTCAAAAGTATATATGTATCCTGCTCAAAACAAAAGCATGCATGAGTGAAGGTGTCTCTGCTGGCTATTATTTTGTTAAAATTTGTGTCTGTGCATTTAAGAGAAGCAGGAGAAAATTCCAAAGACCTAAGGACAGAGAAGTAGTAGAACTATACCAAAAACATTTGAATTTATCTCCAGCTTCTTTTTTGCTAAAGAAGCAACTTGAAACTAATTTTGGCTGACTGCTCAGCTCCGAAAAAAAGAGAACAGCCTTAATTCAGGAAGTATAGGAAGACATAAAATATTGTTGGCATGAGTTTGTAATGATTGCATTATGAATGATAAGGTATAAACAGTGCCAGTACTAACATTTGCACACCATCACTGTTTTTTGCACGTATCATGCCTGTTTTAAAGGAAAACTGGCTTCCTCAAGAATGCTCTAGGAGTTTTGTGTCACTTGCTGACTTTGGTTCAGTTTCCCATGTGTTTACTCCTGTTTATGCATTTACATGAATGGAAAAACAACTACTTTTTCTTTTTTAGTGAACAGAATAAAGATGTATCTGTGAACACTAAGAAGTGCCTGTTTTTAGAATGTACTCCTGTTTAAGTTATAAAAACCAATGTAATGGCCTAGCATTTGTAATCTGCACAGAAGTGCTTTGTGCATCTGTCAGTAAGTTAAGCTTGGTTTAATAGATACATATCTCAGGGTTTATCCCCAATCTGTTATGCAAAAGTGTTGCATTCTGTTCTCTAGTTCTGTCCAGTGAGAACCCTCAGTGTGAGGGAAATCTACCTTAAATAGTCAAATCTCTGCAGACTCATTGGCCTTAGCTGCTCCTGTAAATCTGGAACATATGGTTTGGAAATTGCACATTTAGGTCACAAGGTACAGATTAATCAAGGTACGGGCTGCTGCCCTGCTTCTGGTTTTCCAATATCAAAGATGACCTCTAGATTGGGAAACTTCATGTGTCAGGACAGTGATGAAAGAAACAAGAAGGCAAGGTGGAAGGCAAGACAAGGAGTCAGTGTGTGGTAAGGAAAATGCAAAGGTAAAAGCAAGAGGAAGGAGGAGGTACAGAACTGAAGTAAGGGGAGGAAGATAAAAGAATAATGAGCACAGGTGAGAGAGAGCACATTAAATTCTCTGCTCTTATTTTCTCTACCCAGGTATAACCCTGCTCTTGTCATGTATACATCCCAAATTTATGTTCTGAATTTTCTATTGAAATTCTCTTTAGCTTATAAATATATTTCAGAAGAGCATAAATGCAAACTTAAACTAAAATTAGTGGTCAGTGCATTGTATGAATGTGAACTCGGTCATTTGATGCCGAGAGATCTTTTAAATATTTTGACATGGTCATCTGTCATATTACCATATCTGGAGACTCATAACACTTATATTCTAATGGAGCGTGTATTCTAGTGGAAGTTTCAACTCAAGTTTTTCATGGAGAATCCAGATTGTTCTCAACCATTTTCTGTTTCAAAAAATAACAATAGTGGTTGTCATCAAGAAAGTGAATAGGCACGTGGGTACAGCTGCAGTCTTCATAGAGAGTTAAGATAGTTTTGGTGCTGAAGGAAAAATGAAATATTGAGTAGTACATAACAAACACTTTGTGAACACTTTAGCGCTTAATAAAAATCACAGTGGTTATTTCACCAACTATTATTTTAATGGGAATGCTTTAAAGTCATGCTATAGAAAAACTATTCCCACTCCAGGTTTGAGCTCTTCTACTTCTCACTTCAAGTGAGTGTAATTATGGAGAAGTTCTGTGCTTTTAAAAGGTGAGTGATTTTTAAAAAGTGAATGAAGGAGGGAAAAGACTTTGAGAAAAAGAACCATTTAAAATGGCTCAGTATTCTCTGCTGCTGGAATAGATCTTGACGTACATGGATTAGAAGAAAAAGAGGTGATTTTACTAGGGATGATACATTTATCATATAGCCTTTTTTATGTTGTAAGTTGTTGTATGGATGTGGGTGCATAAAAGATGAAGTCCATGTATGCATGAGTTACTATGTGCTAGGTAAATCTGTTAAAAGAAATATGCACATCAATAAGTAGATATTATTACCATAAACATCAGTTATGGTATTGTTTGAAAGCAGTCTTATGAGAATTCTAAAGGAAATATATACTTTTTTTTTCCCTTTTCTTTGGGACATTGAATGATGACACAGATAACTCTAGATAGGTTTATGTAGAGGTTTTATACTGAAAATCCTTATCCTTTCAGGGAACGCTTTCAGGCCAATCCTTTCACTTGCTGGGTAGGAATGATAATCTGTTTACCTCATGGAACTGAACAGGACGTTCTGACTGTGAATTTTGATCATGACAAGTAATTACAAACTTTGGTTTTTATTTAATCTTTTTCTTTATAGAATACGTTTTTGTTCTGTAGCTCAGTTTTCAGTCATAGTACTAGACAAGGTGTTGTTGAAGAGGGTTAAGTTTGGCTTCGAGTGTTTGACTGTCCTTTGTTTTCTCTTTATTTTTTACTTTTCTAATTGACTGGTGTTATTACATTTTTCCTTGATGAAAAGCTTCATGTTTGTCAATTCTATTTTTCATTTAAAAATTCGAAGAGCTCTATTTCAAGTTTTTGTGCATTTGGTGATAAAAATAGCAGAAGTACTCACACAGAATTTCTATTTGCAGTCTCTAGGCAGTGTAATACATGAATGTGGATTTAAATCAATACAGCAGGTAACCTAGAAGACACACGGTTTTGGGGCTACATCAAAAAGATGATGTTAATCAAATGTCCAGTGCCTTATTCAGCATTTTAAATGATACCGTGTCACACAAAAAAGTGTGAGGTCTGAAATGAAGGGGGGATGTAGACAGGCAAGTGTATTTGAAGTGCATGGGAGTAAAATGCAGGTTGTAGGCACAAGGTATCCACAGAGTGGACTGAATGACAGCCATATGGCAGTTTGCCATCCTTTCCATAAAAGGCATCCTTTTAGCATTGCTGCTCAGAAAAGTAATTTACGGACCACAGAAAAAATGAGGAAATGATAAGGAATGAAACAATTAAAAAAAAAAATCCAAATTTTAATTTAGTCAGCCTTGTACTGTAACACTCTGGATAATGGAAGATAGAGTGGTAAAAAACATGCTGTAACAACACAAAGTGTTTTTTACTTGTATGCTTGCCTCTTAAATTGCTCTGCTTAATGATACTAATATTAAGAAAAAATCATCAGAGCAAGAATTTGAAGCTGAGAGCTTGCGCAGGTAAAAGCTCATAATGAGAATAGCTTTCTTACACATACTGTTCCAGTTATTTGACTAAAGTGTTTTTTGTAAAGCTGGGCTAAAAGGACCAATTAGTAAATATTAATAGGACTTCCTTAATGGAGGGACTAGAAAATTGCTGTATAAAATAGATTTTGAAAGGAGAAGTAACATGACCTTTCCTGCTCAGACTTATTCCAGGTACCATCCTGCTTGTATAAAGATCTTTATAACATCATCAACCCCTTCTGAATCCCTGTAATGCAGATGTAAAATGTGTTTTTATAAATAGTGATAGCCTCTTTGTAGTATAACTTTTTAGCAGACATGTCTATTGTAAAACATACCAGACAGGAAGAAAAGAAATCCTTGCCCAACACTGGAAGGAAAACATTCCTTGCAAAGCCTCAGTATAGACTATAAATAAAAGATGTACAGAATCCTCAGTGTTGGGATGGATACAAGCTGGAACCAAGTGTAAACATTCAGACTTGCTAGCCTGAGAACCCAGGCTGAAAGGTTTGATGTGTTTTCGCATTCTGATTTTAATGATAGATTTGTAACGCTAGTGTGAAAAATAAAATCCCTTGCCATAATTATAAGACATTTGTAACTGTTGCAGGGTATGGATTAACTTGAACTCAAGCTGTCCATGATGCATTGTTGTGGCCTTTTTTTGGATGACCCCACAAATGAGTATATATTGTCACTGCACTGATCTGGTCCTTCTAATTTGTTTCCCATTACTTTCACCGCTGAACTTGTTCCCTTCTAGATCCTTTGTCTGAAGCTGTACCACTTCTTTTCATTCATGCTTAAGGAACTCCATCGTTAGGCCAGTAGTTGTCTTTGGTAAAAAGTGCAGATTAATGTCACAAGTCCTTGAAATAGGTGTTGATCATGAAATTTTTAAGTTTTGCTTTTTAAGGTTTTGCAGATGAATATCTACAAGTAATAAGTATGTTTAAACATTCTTCCTGGATTAACAATGGTTATGAGCTTTAATGACAAAAGCTTTGTCTAATGGAGAGCTGGGATTGTCCTGAGATTTCTTGTTCTCTTCCAAAACAATGTTTGTGATACTCATCACACTTACAGTCAGAAACAATTAAGATGTGTACTATAGACATGTTAAAATTTTCTTAAGTCTTTAAACATGATGTTTTCTACCATTCTAATAAAGCCATTTTTAAATCATGAATGAGTTTTGAAAAATGTAGGTCCTCAATAATAGACTATTAAACAGTAGAGGGACAGATAATTTTTTTTTTTTTTTCCCAGTTATGCCTTATTTCTATTGAAATTGAGTTAGGATCCAGGTACCTTTATAGATCTGCTTCTTCATAAGTCTCTAGTACTACACCCAGTCATCGTTTTGTCTTTAATTCTGTTTCCCCTCCCTGCCCCCCGGGTTTTAATGTGTAGTGTTTTCTCTTTCCAGCCATTTTGTTCAATACCTTTGAGTAATGTTCAGGCATCTTTCTCTAAAAGCCATCTTTTAGCTGATAATTTATCTGTCTCTATTGGTTTTTAATAGGTACTCAAAACATGAGAAACTGTGATCTGGCCTTCACCACTACATTATTTAAGCATTTGTAAGGTAATTTAAATAGAGTTAACAGCCTTCCTTCTTTCCTGTTGCCTCAATCTACAGGAAATGTTATTTAATGGCTAATGCACCTATAAAAAAAATTGGTCTGAAAGTAGATAGATGGTTATTTATTCTTAGATACTGCTAACTTCAATTCTTGGTAAAAAATTATCTGCAGTATTTATCTGCACATCTCCCTTGCTAATTTGTCAGTTTTGTCCTACTGGAATGTAACTGGTGCTGGCAGTTGATGTGGGAGTAGATGTAGATTCATTTCCATTATCCATGTTGCAAAAAGAAGTAATTTGTTCTTCTGGTTTTGCTTTCTTAGGAACACTTATAAAATGGAGCTGCTGTTTTAAGTGGGCGCTAGTTTGCTGTCTATCTGGAATAGAACACGGCCGGTCTGTAATTATTTCAGGTTATGGCCTCAAAAAATTGAAAAAAAGAAGAGAAACAGTTTCATGCTTTCTTGAAGTCCATCCTTCAAATCATTGCATTCAGCACAGATGCTGGCTTTGGGATGTATGAGGATCTTGGGAAGTCTCAGTCAAAGAACAGTTTGAGCTTGTGAGAGAAAGGTGTGCTTTCCATGCAAACGTGTAGGTGTTTGTCCTCTTCTCTGACTTTGCTTTTGGAGAGTTTTAGGAGTGTGGCACAGCCTCTAGATAAAGTTTCTTAACAGGAACTTGGTAAATACTGCTAGAAAGACCTGACTTTCATGCTACTGCCAAAATTGGATGCCATTGATCTGTTTCCACCAAAGAGAGGGTTTTCCTGGGGAGGTTATATGGAGCAAAAGAGTGAAGCTATGAGTTGCAACTTACTTCTTCCATCTCAGCTATCTTTTTTTTGCTAAAGGATCTTTCTCCTGCACCGGATTTAAAAAAAAAAACAAACAACAAACCACAAACAAAACAAAAAACAGTAGTAAGAGATGGTAAAAGACAATAACAGCATTTCTGTTTTTCACCCTTTGTTGTTCTTAAGAGTGTATGAAGTGTTTTGTTTTCTTTCTTTTGCTTTTTTCAATGTGCAAAATTAAGAAGATTGCTTGACCAGCTATTTATACAGAAACTCAATCAGTGGCTAACATCCGTTTCCCTTGTTTTGAGATAAAGGCTTATTTGCAGTTCTGCTTGACAGTAATGGAAGATAAATCACAGAAATGTGTGCAATCACACTTCTCAATCGAAAGGAGCAGGTTGATAGTTACAGTTCTAGCGTGACACTAGTGTCTTCATAGCTGTAACACCAGATAATGGAAGACCATCTGGGAGTGAGTTGAAGTAAGATGCATGTATAGATAGGCCTTTCGGAAGAAGAAGCAAGTTCTCTTGGATCCAGATCATTGTAGTGATCTTGGTATCAGCCTGTGCCTCGTTGGGTGCTTACTGGAACATACTTTTTCATCTTAGAAAAATGTTTTTGCGTCTAATTCTGGAAGAGCTGCGCCACTGTAGGATCTGAATCCTTGACATAATCAAAACAAAGCATGCGAATGAGCTTCAAAAAGAAATGTCTTTAAATCCTACAGGTCAAGGAGCCTGTTAGCACTTGTCCTAATAAAACAGGCCATTTGTTATCTGTCTGGCTCAGAGGTGGCAAACCCAGGGTCTCTTTTTGGGGAGGTGGTCCCTCCCTCGGGCGGGAGCTGTTCAGGCGGGCAGTGCTAGAGATGCCTGCTGGCAGGCTGGGCACCGCCAGGGCATCGTGCCGCGGGGACGGGGAAATTCAACCGTTGAGCAAAATTATTTTGTTCTTCTCACATGCCTAGAGATTTCTGTGCTTTCAGAGATGTGTTTTGCTTCTGAGGAAGGAGTTATCATTCGTGGCAGTGGTAGAAGTCAGTACGTTGCAATCCGATGTCTCACCTTCAACATTTATTGCAAGTTCCTCTTCAGTGGAATTTTTTTTTTTGAAGTTTTGATGTTTTATTTGCTGAAGCTGTTACCAGTTGCTTGTGAAGATCTCATATAACTGACTACACAGGCACTGAACGTACCAACTGGCACATACCACTATTGTTTCTTTAAGTCATAGTGAAAAAATCATAGTGTGACGTTATCCCAGCCCTCTAATTGGTTGGTATATGTTCAGTTGGGGTAAAAACAAAACAAAACATGTTTTATGGCCTGAATGAGCTAGTTGGTGTATGACATGGAGTGTGTATCATACTCTTGCAACATTTAGTTTTATTCAGGAGGCACATTACTGAAGGTACCTTGCAGTGTTCAGACAGGGGCAGCACCTGAGTGCCTGTGCTCTGGAGCCGACTAGTACTGATGTTCAGCGCCGTCCAGTACTGATCAGCTGGCTGACAGGCCAAATGAGGCAGACAGCAGTTTGGTGGCAGCTGCTAATTTTCACAAATTAGCAGGGACTTTTTTGCTTTGAGACTTTCTTCATTGTTAAATTTAGTTGAGATTGTTCAGAGGTTCAAAAGCTAGTAAGGGGAACAAGCAGGTGGATAACGTAGTGGCATAAACTTTGCCATGAACCAAGGTGAAAGAAATGAAGCAGGAAGCAGTTTTCTGGAAACGAGGTAGTTATTACTGACAGCAAATAGTAGCAACAGAGCATGCAATAGCCCTTATTAATTGCCTTTTTTTAAAAAAAAAAAAAAAACAATTGGTATATCATTTGCAAAATGAAATTACTCTTGCTTTTTTCCAGTGTTTAAATGGTTTGTGGTGAAAGTAATTTAGAATTGACAGGTCAGGTTCTGTGGAAGCACACTCTTTCCTCCTAAATATCAAGAATAGAAACATAATTGCTATTGCACTTATGGCAGTTACCTGTTACTGTAACCAACACTCGGAAAGTAATAGGAGTCTGGTTATTGCTGAAAACTATTTCTTTGTGAAGAATTTTTTTTTTTTTTGCTTTGTTTTCATTTGGAAAAGGTACAAAGGTCAGAATATAAACACTGTTTTAAAAATGTAAAGGCAGAGCCAAGAAGATTTACGCATTCATTCCGGAAACTCCACTTTATATTTACTTCTGGCTAGGAGCTGACATTGTTTAACTTGTGTTCTGTGTTCTGGGACAAAACAGTTTATAGAGCTGTAGAACTACGCTTTTTTTTTTTTTTAGGTGAAGGAATGAATTTAGCTTTCGTCTCAATGTTAGAGTTTTTCATGGAGTACGTTTTAGGTTGTAAAGTTTGTTTTCTCTATAAGACTAACCTCATACTTTTTATTGCACAAATTGTGTATTAGAGATTCACCAGTTGTAATGTTTTATAAAGATAAACTACACTAAGAGAAGTTATGTTTGACATTGGTTTCTGTGTTTATAGGGTATGGAATCAAATGCATATAACTGACTGTACTTTAGGGAGTGGAAAGAAGGTTGAAGTTTTGTAGTCTGTAATTGGAAAGTCACACAAATTCCAGTTAGACTGTGAGATGAAACTCACCACTGGATGTAAAACTGTCACTTTCTTCTGCTTCTATTGAAAGGAAGTTTAATCATAGTTATTAGTTTTTAAAATTTCTTTTTGGTGATCAGTAGTTTTGATTTCTAAAATAATATGTATTATTATTATTTGACTGCTGTTTTCTATCGGTCAAGTCCTACATATTTTATGCAAGTGGTTTGATTTTTAAGTAACCTCTTGTTTTAATAGCAAAAAGGAGAATTTGGCTCTCTATCTGTGAAACAAATGAAAGAGGCATGCTAATCAGAATTATTGGCATGTCTGTAAAATTGTATAGTGTTCACCTGTAATACTTCTAGAAATGCTAAGGTCATGATACAGGAACACCTACAGGGCCTATGAAATATATGCTTTAGAAAATACATCCATGTCTATTTTATTAGGCTGGCCTGATGAAGCTCTTATGGTCTGTCAAGTTAGTGATAAACACATTTTTAAATGAGTGTATATGGTGCAGTACAGTAACTGAGGGCAACTTTTCCCATATCCTACCAGTCATAAGAGATACTTAAAAATTGTGCAGAAAAATGTTATTTAAATACTCTGTGGGTCTGGATGAAATCCACAAGGCAAAGGAATTTGGACTGAAGGCTAAGGTTTGGTCTTTCCTAATCTCATCCCTTGATAATCATGCTTTAAGGAAGAAGAATGATCCAGCGATTAAAAATAGGGCTCTGAGAGTTAAGACAAATTGGGTTAAATCTCTGTGTGTGTCACAGACTTGCTGTGTGCCTTTGAGTAGTTTGCACTGTATGCCTGAGCACATGCTGTAACTTGGTAAAATGGAATATTTGCCATCCCCATCTTTCAGGGACCTTGTAGCAATATGTGCGTAGCATTGTTTGCCTGCAGTACTTTAAAAAAGCTCTAGTATCTAGAGTCCAGGGCTCAGCTGATGCTAGAATTTAAGAAATTTTTGTCCGGTGCATCATTTTTTCTGACCAAATGTAGAAAATAATAGATGTCTCTTTCACTGAAATGTGCAGGAATACCTGAATAATCAGCCAAGCTCTTGTGAACAGAGGAAACCTAATATGGCCTGTTTAGGCTACAAAGATTGCCTACAAAAGGAGTACCAAAATGGAGAAAGCTTTAGTGAATTTTGCCATTGTCTTACATAGATCTGGGACAGCTTGCCATCTTCCAGATTTTATCACAGGAGAGTTCTGGTAAAGTTCATAATAACAATAATATTGTGCTCTAATGAAAAGAAGAGTGTATTCCCAAATAGACATGAACTCATTTAGGGGAGCGTGGGGGCAGAGCCACAGGGCAGGCTGGGGATGGAAACTCTGTATGAGCCTGAGTGAGTAGGAGGGAGCAGGAGGAGGCAAAGCTGTTTGCCCAGCCAGCAGCTGCCCAAAAAGGGATCGGCCATTGCAGGGAGTGGAATGGGCTGGAGGTGGCCTTGAGTAGCTGCACCCCCAACAGCCAGTTCTCCTCACTGGAGCAGATCACCACAAGCACAACCTCACACAAAGTGAACACAGAACTGTCTTGTCTGCACAGTGAAGAGATCACATTGATATTCCTGATGCATACTGTCATTTACCAGATTGTTTATACAAAAGACAGTTTGTGGTTATTAATAGGGACTCTTGCCATATAACCATTACAGAATCCTACATTAAACAATATGGTCACACTTAACATGAAGGTCGTGTATACACCCAGCCTATAAAGTGTGAATAAGTTTGTCTTGTGTTGGTGTTTTTAAAAACAAAAAGTTGTCCTTGTTTGCAATTAAAAAAAAAAAAATCCACTAGTAGGAAAAAAAGTAGAATTAAATTATTTTTTCTTGTCCAAAATAATTTCAAAAAGAAAAAGTAGCAGTAGTACTCCTTGTGTTCACTTCTAGTACCCTAATGTGGATACTGGGAACATAAGTTAAAACTATTGTTTATCCTAAGTTTCTGAAGTTGAGTATCCTTTAATTTCAGAAACTTTCTGAAGCAGTCCACATTTCTTTTTAAACTTGTTGAGGAGGCAAGGAAGCAATGTTAGAAATTTAAAAGTGGTTTAGAGAAATGGATTTTTTTTTTTTTTTTTTTTTTACTGAGGGTATAATGTAAAACATGCATATTCCAGTAAGATGAAGAAGAAACTCTAGTCTGTCTTCTTTGTGGACACTTAAATATCCAGACCACTAGGTTGGAGTCAGGCATCTTATCTGCTTTTTAGCATGCTTGCTTGCACATTGACTTGGCTTTAAGAGAAGAGCTTTCAGTGCTTGCCCTTGGAATATGGCGTGGCCTGGGGAATAGGGCATTTTTTTTGGAGGTGTGGGTTGCTAGTCTGACATGTAACAAGTCAAGCAAACTCATCCCTTAGTTTTTGTTCTTCCCTTTCTGATGCAGAGTCTTGACCTTTACTGTTTACCTGCTCTAAAAGAAGTAGAATTTCTTGAAAGGCAGTGGAGGTTGGGGGAGGACACCAGATACCAGAGTAGAGAGTTTTTGCCATGTCCCCAAAGCAGAGAGTCAGAGCAAGACTCCAGATCTCCAGCTGCGTCTGTTGGTCTGCCTTTATTCTGTCTCTGTATGCTTCTGTGTTCAGTACTTGAATCTCAAATTATCTGCTCAGGTAGGTAACAGTAAATAGACAACATGAAAAAGCATGTGTCAGCCTTTTTGGATGGATCTAGAGGGAAGGAATCTTTGGGTCATGACCACATACGTTTGTTACGATTGGTTTTAGCTGTATTTTAGGTAATGGTGTCATTATCAAATGGAATTTTGCTAGGGAATCCAAACTGGGAGTGCAGTAGCTTATTTTTTTTTTAAAAGCCCTCTGGTGGGAGACCATTATTTGATGCCAGGAGTTTTTTCATTGCCTGATGACTAATCAGTCAGTTGGAGAGTTTTGTTATCAAGAGTCATGGAAAGTTGGCCTCTGGTAGGAATCTCACAGATAGTTACAGAAGGAAGTCAGGACAACATTCTCAAGCTTCGCTAGCCAGGAGCAGAACAAAATGGGAGCGAAAGTGGCTGTAATGCCGAAGTTTACTTACAACAGATGCAACTTTTCAAATGCTACCCAAACTACTGAGCAAAATGGAGTAGCACTGAAAAATCCACTACTCGCTACTCGGACATTTCTGAATGTGATCCACAAGTAATGGAACCGTAAGACATAATGGGATTTAGTTTTACATCTTCTCATAGAATGCTTTTAATGCTACTGCAGTATAAGAAGAAAACAAATGACAGAAGATAGGGTGGTTTTTTTGTTGTTTTTTTTTTTTTATTTGTACTTTGAGCACCCCTTTTCTTGAGGGGCATTGTTCAGGTGCTACCAGTAATCTCTGTTTCACACTAACACAAGAGAAGGTACTGAAGTAAATTGGTGTCTGCAGCTTCCTTTGCCACCCCTTACCTCTCTTGCACAAGTTGACTGGTTCAGGACAGAAGAGACATATCCTATTAACCTGTCCATAAGGTCTGTTCACACTGTAGGATCTCTTTGACCTCTCCGTTCTCTTGAGAAATGAGTTATTTGGTCTCAAAGGCTCCATAATCGAGGCACAGGTACTGACTCAGTAAGAGGCAGTTTGAGAATAAAGGCTAGATTTATAAGGGGGCTCAAGTGACAACATTTGGTATCGTCGTGCACAAATTTTACCTTTGGGGCACAGACATTTCCATACCAAGTTAGGCAACTCTCTATTCATTCTGTGTAGTCTAGGCTATAATCCTGGAATGTTCTGGGGAAGTTCTGAGTTGTTACCATGGAAGAGAAAGCCAGTTTGAGATGAGTGCAGGCCTGGAAAAAGAACCTAAACAAAGGCATTATACCATATATATACTATGTTATTTGGTGGTGTTTGTGTCTTGGCACTGGGACAGTAACATGCAGGAGCATGGGTCTGTGTTTGATCATGGTCATACAAATGCTGGCACAGTTGTATGAAGACTCAGTACAAGGCAGAAACTGTGCTATGCTATATATTCTGCTGTGAGGTGCAACACGTTCTGCTGTGAGGTGCAACACGTTCTGTATGCCTCGATTTGTGAGAAGAGGGATAGCTGACGACGGGGTATAATGTTCCAAAACTGAGAGTTAGCCATTCAGGGGAGAATTTCAGGATCAGGAGGGTGGTGATCGTGGCAATGGGTCCTGTTTGCCCTTTGTTCAGTAGCTAACTGTCAGGAGGCAATGGGTACAAGGAAGAGTGTTGTCTGGTCACTTGGAAAGTGGTCATCCCTAATTGCCACCATTCTTTACCTGCCCACTTCAGGGGAAAATGACAGCCAGCTGTGCAATTTGGGAGGTGCCATTTGTAAGATCCTCAGTAAATACCCTTCTGGGTAACAGAAACACATTAGATAATGGACTTCACTTGCATTAGTTTCTGCAGCTCTTTTGACATTGTGGAGCCACTTAGGTATTGCTGTCACCAGGGATTCTCTGGTGGTCTTCTCTACCCCCTTCCTTGACTCATAAAGCCGTTCATGATGGACAACGCGTGGGGTCTCTATAGTTAGTGCATCATCAGTAGTCTTGTGGATGTTGATAGTGGTTTTGACTGAAAGGGAGGTAGAGGCTTGTATTATTAAAGGTGAATCTGTTTGCCACCTTCTTCCTGGAGTTGTTTGCATGCTGTCCAGCGTGTTTGCAAAAGTAAATGAGAGCAGGTATTGCAAGGGTACCTAAGGCCTGTGTTGAAGCAAGTGCAGCTACCAGCACCAGCTGTGCTTCATTCACTTGCCCCTGAGAACTGGAAAGGCCAAATCGTGAAGGGTGCTTTTGCTAACAGCTTCACCAAAATCCCTGACAGCTGCTTGCAGTAATTTAGCATTGCACATATACTGGGAAGCGAACAGTAAAAGCTTCACGCTCTTTTGCGCTCTTTTGCACTCTCTTTCGCTCTCTTTCTCTCATGTGTGCGCGCCCTCTCTCTTTCACTCTTCCCCGTGCACTTGCTCTTTATTTCTCCTGCGCTCTCCCTCTCTTTCGCGCTCTCCCTCTCTTTCGCGCTCTCCCTCTCTTTCGCGCTCTCCCTCTCTTTCGCGCTCTCCCTCTCTTTCGCGCTCTCCCTCTCTTTCGCGCTCTCCCTCTCTTTCGCGCTCTCCCTCTCTTTCGCGCTCTCCCTCTCCTTCTTTCTGTTCAACCTTTGGCTCAACCTCTCAAATCTCCACGCTGGAGTTTCTGGTAGCTCAGGCTTTTATGTTGCTGGTGTTACCCAGGCCTGCACCCTAGGAGTACAAGGATTTACTAGAAGCAGAAAAACAAATCCCCAAAATATCCCAAACCGGTTCTCAGAAACCTGTGGGACCTGAGATTGGGGAAGGTGTCAGCCACCAAGTTAAGTGACTCCGGCAGATGTGTTCTTAGCTGGAGGGAGGACACTGGGACTTTTTCATTTTATTGTTGTTTCACTAGCTGGTTTTGTTGGCTACCAGACAACGGACAGTTTGTCTAGTGGTGGGAAGTATGTTATTTGTAGGCTGTTAAACCAGTGAGACATCTGACCAGGAAATGGGTGATATGCTCTGCCTGCGGACTGTGTTAGGTATTTCATCAGTCAGCATGCTGGAGTCAGGAAGCACCATCCTGCCATCGATGTCATCAGCAAGCTGCTTCTATGTGATAGGAGTGAGGACAGAATAACGCTCAAGTGCTTCTCTTTTTGCTCATGACTTTTCTATTTAGATGGTTATATATATTTTGGTGTTTTGTTTCCACACGCCCCCCCCCCCCGCAACAGTCTCAATGCCATTCTTCTCATTATATTCAAGCAATAACACTTGGGGTTTGGGCTTTTTTCTTTTTCTTTTAGAGTCACTGTGCTCTCTGATGAGGTACATCTCTCTCGATCTTTCTTTGAAACCAGGTGGGAAAATGTGCTTTGCCTCATGATCGGAAAGCTAACAAAATTGTCTATTTTAGTTCTGACCAGCTGAGAATGAATTATCATGAATGCAAGAGTAACTTCCTTCAGGCATGTAATGTTCTTAAAATATGCAAACTTTAAAATACACATCAAGTCCAAAATTTTAAATTTCACCAGGAAGTGAATAAGCAGGCAATGCAGATTGCAGATCATACATATTAATATATTTCTTCATCAAGGTACTTTGTAGCACAGGTTTCTGTGAAGGTAGTCCTAGGAAGCAGGCAGAGACTTTGTATAAAATCTTAACTTCAGAAAGTTTTAATGGTGTTTGCCCATGTATGATTTGTTGTAATAACCTAATGGCAAAGTGACAAAAACATGAATAATAGTAGGAAAGCCTGAGTTTTAAAGGGTTTGAGGCTTTAGATTAAACATGGGTAGTATGAATGTGTATGGGAGAAAGCAGTTATGTTAACAGTTGTTAAACCGTATAAAATAGATGAGATAATTATAAACTCCACACAAAGGTGTACTCCCTCAGAGAAGAATACTGACATCCATGACATCTTCTCCAACCCACTACCATCAGTGAGATTGCAGCATTATTCCTTTGTAATAAATATAACTTGCAGGTACTGGTACAGGGGGAAGAAAGGAAAAAAAAAAGGCAAAAAAAAAAGCCTACAGCACAGTTGTGTAATAGTTAAGCAAAGCTGTTGGCTACCAGGAATTCAGGAGAACAGGTCCCTCTTGTAAAATCTTGGGGGGTCTAGTTTGCAATTTGAGAGAAATATTGATTCAAGGACAGGTGCAAATTAGTCTTCATCTTATGTGATGGTGATCCTGAAGCCTGATGACATATGAAATGTCAATTTGATGGTTTTACAGATGAGCAGCACCACCCAACTGGTTTGGGAATTGCTGGTAGAGCTTTGGCAGAATGACCACCTTTCCTCCCATTCTGACTAGGAACATGCATACATTAGTAAATATGCTTCAGGCAGCAAAATTAGAAAGCAGAGAAGAACATGAAATTGGATCTAAACGCCTACGCTGCAGTGTTAGAAAGCAAATAACCATAATATTCTTAAAATAGCTTATGAAATTTCAAGTGGAAAGAAACCATTTACAGATGGTAAGAAGATAAAAGCATTACTGACATTTTTTATCAGATGGGGTTTAGTAGCAATTGTAAACTATGCTATGGCTATAGCAGAATATTCCTTGGAGATGGTAATAAATTGCTTAGCAAAGAGAGATGTTACTGCAAGTGGTGTTGGGGTATAGTGATCATCTTAAAAAACAAATTAAAAAAACCCAGCCCCCTCTGCTAGACAGAAATAGGCAGTTTGGTAAATTGTACAAAATAGAGGGTGAAAGAAAAATGGGATCTATAGGTGATGACCAAGCTAAAGCAATGCTCCAGGTCTCGGGTTTTGGCTCTGTGGGAAGGCCTGGGTTTTCATAGCCCAGGGCATGTCCTGGGAAGACTGACCTCCCTCACACATTTATTCTATTGGTATTTTTAGGCTTAGTTTCATATTCCCTTTTTGCTTCCGAAATATGTTGTCTCTGGTGGGTAGAAATCTGCTCATATACACACCAGTAGTTTTCATCATTTGTACTGAGTAACCTGGGGTTGAGGGCAGCAAGCTCTCCAGGCCAGCACTTCTGCACAGATACGTGTCTTCAGCTTATGCCTAGACAAATTCTAGCACAAATTAACTTGTTGCAGCCTCTGGGGTAACTAAGGATTAGAAATATTGCTGTGCATTATTCTTTTAATTTTTTTTGTTTTCTTATCTAGATGACTGACTACTTTTAATGAGATGATGACTAAGTGTACTGGTCACAAGCAGTGACGAGGATGAAGTTTGTGAGGGTAAACATGCTACATGTAACGCGTGGCACTGTGTAATAGAATGCATATTTCAGATAGAAAAATTCAATACAGCAATGTCTTCACTTAATACTTTTGTGTTCTAACATGAGACATTTATCTGAAAGAAGTGCTAGATTTAAAAATAAAAAAAAAAAGCCCAAATCTCGAACGAGCTGCTTGGGTGGGAAAAGTAAATACGCTCTCCAAGAGCAGCATTTTATTCCCATTGATGGGCTGTGACAGCCCGTTTCACTGTGTTGGGCCATCGGCCTAACACATCAGACAGGCATTTCATCTTTTTATTTTCAGTGTTAGTAATTACATGCAGCATCAATTATTCATAAGAGCTGAAATCTCTTAACTGATAAAGTGGGAAAGATTTCTTTGCCTCTCTTTCGAGGTTTGTGTTATGAGAGGCTAAATAACCAGCCAATTTATGGCATAATGACTGGCTGTATGTACCTGTCAAAACATGACCATGAAAGTGTGCTGCTCCATAGTAGCATTTTAAAAACAAATATATTTAACATCAACACTAATTATAATCTGGAAATAATGTAAAAATCCTGAAATAATATATTAGTTTCTCTGTTTATTAAATGTTTTCAGGGACTCCATTTATAACATTGCTGTTTTCCTGATACCATAGTGATGCGTTTAAATGGAAACACAGCGTTTTCATCCTCAGCAAAGCAAAATCTGAGGTATTTATCCACATATTTAATTCATGTTCTTGTGTGGTGACATCTTAATAATCAATGAATTAATTTTCCAAAAATTTTAATGAGCTTTTTTGATGTGGGTTATCAAGTCAAGCCTTTGGGTTTTGAAGGAATAATTTGTGGCTTGTTACTGTGTAGTTGTCAGAGAGAGGTGAGGTAGGAGAGTTTGCTGTTTGGTTTTGGTTTGAAGTAGCAACTCGTGTGTATTACCTGGGAGATACATGTTAGTATGTGGAACGAAATATGTAAAGAAGAGCAGCTTTCTTCCATGCTGTTTTTGGCAGCCACTTTTTTTTTTTTGGATAGTTTATGTATTTGTAAGAATAAAATAAGTTGCTGGGATTCTTCATCTTGGCTTTCTTTGAAGGTTATCCTAGGAGACCACAGAATCCTGTGCAGCCTTTGAAAGTGTGTGGTGTTGGGTTTGGAAAGGAGCAATCCTAGTGTACTAGCACATAATTCTGGAAATATGAGCTCCAGAGCTAAATCAATCACAAGGAGCACAAGGCAATTATCTGGTGTAGTTTTCAAATTATTGTGACTATAAGGCTTTCCCAGCTTTCTTGAGAAACTATTCTACAGTGAAATGGAGCTCATTTTCCAGACTGAAAAGTGAAAAGAAGTAATCTGTCGAGTCAATAAAAATCTCAAAATTTGGTTTTGACTAACTGCATTTAGGATTACAACTACTTGTAAATTTACTTTAGTTCGTTGCATATTATAAAAATGGGATAACGGGATATTCTGGTTTCTGTGTATTTTTATTCTTTTACAGATGTGTTGATGTGTTCAAGGATAAGAATAATTATGTATATATTTGTTGTGGTAGATATGGCTTTAAAATCTGTACATATAATTTTTAATTTAAAAAAAAAAAATCTTAGGGTATCCCATCTGATGTAGGTGTTTTCTCTCACCAACATCTACTTTTCTTGCAACAGCCAAATTATTCTCTCTCACTTTTTTTTCCTATAGCACGTAAATAATACCCACTGTAGCATCATTTCTTCCTCATCTTGGGCTTCTCAGTCTCTGTCTACAAGAATCCCTGAAAGCATGCATTTACTGCATGTCTCACTGCCTGCATTCTGCCTGTGTATATGAATGTATGTGTATATATATATATATGCATTCTACCTCCTTGGGTACATAGCAGCCATGACTCCTTAGGGAGCACACTCTTCCAAAGAGCCCATACTTGCAATGCCTTCTAGCAACGCACCCTTCTTTGGATGGAGCCAGATCCCTCTGCATGCAGATCCTACCCTTTGAGGAGCTGTGGGTTTTCCTCTCCAAAGAAAATCAGTGTTTTGGAGTGAACTTCAGATTCTCCTGAAATGTTAAGGTTTGTTTATTGGGAAATTTGGTAGCAGTGATGCTGTCTAACCTTTCAGGTTCTTTGGCTGAGTGTTACTTACAGCATGCACCTGTGTGGCCGTGATTTACCCTTTCTCCTTGTGTAAAGGCCCACCCAGCCTATGTGCTGTTCTTGAATTTTGCTTTTAATAAAAAAGATCGTCTTTTGAGATTGACTTATTTGTTGAGGGAAATAATAAAATATCTTACATATTTCATTACATTACAATATTACTGTTGCTGTTTCAATTTCTGGAAATTTAACACACTTACTTAGAAAGCTGTGCTCTATCTAGCTACTGTATTGCAAGGGCTGTTTGTTTGTCTTCCGAATAACAGTTGCATATTCCCTGGGCTCATCCCCTCTCCTCATTCCTCACAGTCATCATGGCTTTTCACAGAGAAAAGACGAGAACCATTCTCCATAGACCTGACAACTCCCTCCTTTGTCAGAGTCATTTCTTCAAACTGTCAGTGAATGTACCAACCGGAGTCTGATAACCAGAAGGAAGAATAGCTCTTCAGAGTAAAGTGAACTGTTTCTACAGTTATTCCAGGTGTAACAAATTTCTTAAGGAATATAGAGATCTAGATTTTACAGTTTTATTACATAACTTATGTAATTTAATTTAACAGCTTGATTTTATAATCTTCCTAAATCTGTATTCTAAGCAAGAAGAGACCATGTACCTTGACCTTGGGTATGATACTGACTGTAAATACAACCAGCTGTTAATTCTCCACTGGTAAATTATCTGTTGTGGATAGTCTGTGCCATTGTGGTTGTGGATTCCTGTGCCATTGCTCCCTGTGCTGGTAGTGCTGCACAAGCACAGCTGAACTGCTTTTAGAGCCAGCTCCAGTGCTGCCCCTGTGCGGGGGCAACTCAGGTGCCCCCATTATGTGCCTGCAGAACTCGGCACGCAGAGGCATCTGGCTGGAGTTAGTTTGGGGAAGACTGTTTTGTTAGCCTAGGCTCAGCACCAGCCGTGTTGAACCTACAGCAGCGCTGGAAGAGGCAGGCATGCCCCTGCTGAGACTGGCTGTGGGTGACTCCCGTGGGTGAGAGCACACAAGTTGGTGGCGGTGATGGTGCTTGTCCTGCCTTACTTGAGATTTTGTGAGGTCTTGTTAGTGTAAAGTTCATTAACATAATTGTATTATCTTATGTCTGTTTCAACATGGGAGTGCTCTGAAATAATCATTCTGCCTGGAATAATCCTGCACTAAAGTGCAAGTTTCCTGTGATGGAGGGAAATTAGAGGGGCTCCAAGTTACTGCTATTATTATTATCATCCATGGTATCTCAGTCTATCATTGCCCTGGGTAATGGGGAGTTAACTGTATTTCATCCATTGGGGACATAAAAACATAAGTCTGACTAAAGCATGTATTTTAGAAAGGCATTTGTTTAAATTTGATTTTTCTCTTGTTCAGATTAGTTCATTCTAATTAATAATCTGTTTATGAAAGAAGACAGGCTAATGTTAATTTGCATAATATAGGAATATTATTACAATAGGCAAAATTCAAAGTATTTCTGAAAGTTGCTGGATCTCTGAGAGCTTGGAACTGAAAAGGTGGAGCCCATAGTGCCCATGACGCTCATCGGTTGAAACTTGGCCTGGGATTTTGAGATATGTCACAAAAAAAAGTGTAAACCTGGAATAACTCTTCTGAAATCACTAGATTTAGACTATATAAAAACATGTGGTGTGTGGAGAGCAGGTTCTCAGTTTCGTGTTGAAATTTGGGCTGTTTAACCCACTGACCTCAGTGAGGTCCTTGAGAGTTTTAACACCATTTTGCCCTCAATAGGATAGGAAAAAAGTATGATTTGGCTATGACTTTTGTTTTGTAACCTCACTGGGGCATTTGAGTCTTCCACCCAAGGATGATACACTATGGTGCAGATATTTCTGTTTGTATCTACCCTTTAAAGATACATTAGCGATATTCCTGCTCTGTAAATAAGAGCTGTTTTTTGGGGGCTATGGGCTGCCAAATTTGAGGGCTTTAGACAATGTAATGGCTGAATTTAGTTGTTTGTTTGTTTGTTTGTTTTTTAAGGGGGTTTAGCCCCTTGCCCTGTGAAGAAATTACAGTGGCTAATTGCAAGTGGGGTTGTGGAAAGTATTCTAATTTTTACTAATACTGAAGATTAATCACTAATCTCCTGCCAGCCCTTGTCACTCAGAGCAGGCATTTTAGCTTTGTGTATTTTGCTCTAAAAGAGCATTGCCTTGAGGTGCCTTAAATGTGACCTGAGCAGTCTCCTGATGGTCTCCGTCCACCGGAGTGGCTGCAGGGAGCCGGGTGTGCTCACCCTAGCTTGGGCACACATGGAGTCCCCAGGTGCTCTGCAGCATGGCCCAGGGTTGTGTGTTTGCCTGGTTTGCAGACCTGCAGAAGGCACCAGTTTACAAGTCTGGTTGTCAGAGAGTGCTTGAGCATGTCCTTAGCAGCCCCTGATAAGCAGAACCCCTTGTTAAATCCCAGGCTGACAGTCCCTGACTTCTTAGGAAGGCTGCGTGTCTAATGTCTGTGATGTGTTTAGCTTCTTATTCCAGGTGACATTAATGGCACAAGAATCTCTGACAGTTTCTGAAGTGAACTTGACTTTGAGCACTTAAATTGGGAGTCTGCAGAAAGGGAAAGCTCAAGCTATCAGAACAAGTTAACTGTGTAGAGGATGCCCGGCTAGGGATCCTTTCTTAGCATTACCTTCTTAGTCTTGGTGCTCTGCAAACAACCCCATAGACCCTCATTTCCTTATCTACTTACAAAATTATGCTGCTTTTATGGTCTGTTTTACAGGGCTGTTGTGATGACTCCTTAATGCTCATAAAAAACAGTATGAGAGGTAAAGTACAGTGGGGAAAGGAGCAATGGTTAGACAGTTGTTGAGTGATGGAAAAATTTTTAGTGCATGCTTCATGTAGTTTGATGTTTTTACAGCCTATATTCTTGGTGAATAGATACATTAAAACACTTCAGCCTCTTTCGATCATTTATCAATTATTTCTGTTTGTTTACTCGATCTGTATTGCCAAAATATTAAAACCTGTACTTTTGTGCAGTCATCTGAGCAAGGATTTGCAAACATGAATTTCAGTTACCAGCAGGTAATATCTTAGATGGTGGAATTCTCTCTTATGTAGCACTAACAACTAAACAACTGTAATATGTCACGTAAGGATCAGTAGCTTACGCAGTTTCAAACGATAATTTAATCAAAACTTTGTCAGGATAGAGACCCCTGTCATTTCTTTTTTCCCCCTTTATTCATTTTCCCCCATGTAAGTTTGTAATAGATTCTGGTTGAGACAAACTACAACATTAAGACTCATATTTAATATTGGTGTGACACCATGCATTTAAACAAGATCGTCCCGTGCACAGCAGTACATTACTTAATTGTGATGCAGTGCTCTTTCTCTTGCTGTTTAAAAAAAAAAAAAAAAAAAAAAAAAGGAAATCAAATGTCACTGGACATGTTCTGAATTTATCTGCATGCCAGTTTACCATTTATTGAGAAAAAATCCCTGGATTTTGCAATGCCAAGGTTTTGCAATCCGTGTTTTTTGTTCCTTTTACATTTTGCACAAGTCTGTGGAGCAGGGGGGTGGTATAGCTGTAAGTTACTGTAAGCAGTTTTTTTTCTAGAAAGTGGATTTATTGAATCATTCTGAGCAACCAATCCTCAGCACAATATCACTATAACCTTTAAGATAAAGTATATTTTTGCTGCAGAGTTAACTTCAATAGCCATGTAGGTATTGCCTCAAGCCCATTCCCTTCCTGAGTTTACCCTCGCTAGAATATTGTGGTGCTGTGAACTGGCGTGTGTCAGCAGTGTTGCAAGTGGGGTGTTGTCAGGGATGGGGTAGCCCTCTGGCAAGGGTTTCTCATGGTAGGGAGCAGTCCTCGGGCAGCCTACAGAGCCCAGCAGCCAGCTGCTTTCTGCTGTGCCTGCAGGCAGACACCAAAAGTCCTGAGAAGCCGCTTGCGGATGCAGCTGGGAGGAGAGTGGTGAGCAGGGGTGTTGAGGAGCAGCTGCAGCAGCAGGGTGGGAAGCACAATACCTAAGCACCGCTTCTTGTGCTTGCGTGTAGCTCAGGGCTTGAACCCACAGGTATAAGTGCAATATCCCTGTGGTCTTGAGCGTGATTTCAAAGCTGCCCTCATAGTTAAACCTGGATGCCAAGACCGTCTCTCGGCGTGGTACTCTCTGGGTGCCACTTTCACTTGAGCCTTGTGAATCAGGACAGTCATCCCCGTCCAAACCTAAGAGTCAGCTTAAACCAGAACTCAGTAAGGACAGTGGCTAAAAAAAGATAACCAGGAAAGATGATGAGCACAGGCAGAGGAAGCAGTGCTTCTCCCCTGGAAATATCTCTGCTGCTCCTGATGCTCTGTCGCTCGAGGAGCGTTTAATATCCCTCATTGAATATTTCTCCCATCGATTTGTCCGTTTGTTTCTGAGCCAAGACTTTCACCTCCTGACATGTTTGAAAGATAATATTTTTTTTATGGCTCCAGCAAAATGTCTAAGACTTTCTTTTGATCACCTTACTGTGCTTATCCTGCCAGCCATCGTAGTGACCTAGTTGACCATGCATCTACTTGCATGGTAGTGAAAATACCAGCTAAATTTCTGTAGGGCCAATGATTCTCTGAGACCTTCTTGTAAGCTAATGCTCCCATCTTTCTGGGCAACAAAAGTGTATTGCAATTTGCTACAAGAGAAATAGAGGGTAGTTCAGCTTCCTCCATAACAAAGAACTGTGGGTGCTACTTCTAAATCTCTCAGTAACACATTTGGATGACCTTCATGAAATCCCAGTCTGGGGAGGAAGGCTTTGCCTGGTTGCTGCTCAAACACCGATTATTCACATGAGCTCAAAAATAGTTGCTTATCAAGGTTCTGACATTCTTGCTATATTTTTTCTTTTTTTTTTTTTTTCCTAACAGTAAATAATTTGTAACATTTATTGTAAAATATATTAAGCTTCCTGCAGCCAAATAAGAGTGAATTTAGATGTAGCTGGAAAAGGACTTATCTCTTTGACAGTCCCAGTAACTTGTTTCAAAGAGAAGTAGTCTCCAAATTATGTTAGTTTTTTGTTAGATGTTCTTTTTTTAATGTTGTATTTTTTTTGTGTGTTGGTAAAATGTGTTGAGGTGGCTGTCTAGAGGAGTTAAATCTTCATAACTACAGATGATGTACAGAACGGACAGCCAAAGCCAAATACCCTCCTTGAGTTTGAGGAAAGCTTTTGAATTAGAGCAGAGCACTATTTTATGCTTTCTTGCTAGAAATATGTCAGATTCCAAATATTTTTTTTATATGAGCACATCTGCTGAGAACTGCTGCTAATTTCCACACTGGAGGTAACAGCTCAGCCATCTGATGGTGACAGTCATGACTAGTGTCCTGAAATGAATTTGGCCCATAACCCTAGCGACAAAGTGAAGAGTTTTGAGGAATGAAACAGCCCCCTGTATTACAAAACAATATTTACATAAAATGTGGTGTCTGCTCTAATAAAAAATGTGTCTAAATTTCTTGTCTTTTTATTTAAAAAAAAAATTGCTTGGGGGGGAAATTAGAATTCAAGTTTAAGAAGAACTTTGCCGGTTATGTTACTCTCTTGTTTATTTATATACGTGTTTGGGGTTTGTGATAGCTTATTCACCAGAGGTTTTTTTGCTTGCAACTAGCACTCTGAACTGCTGTAGCTGGGTTTCCCAGTGTATTTCTTGCCACTTGGACCTGTCACTACTGTATGTGCTTGCACAAACCATCTGCAACTGTGGTTCAGAAATTGTAGCTTTGCTCTGGTTTTTTTTCTCCCCAAAGGAATAAAAAGTCAGTTTGCATCTCAAGCTGTTACTGTTTCTCCTGTTTTCTCAGCAATTTTTTTTCTCTTTATCTTGGCTTACATGTTCAAGAAATGATGCATAACTCCCATGTAAAATTAAGTGGGATAAAATAAAAAAATTCAATATTTTTCATTTTTCAATTCCATGTAAACATTAAGAGCAATTATTAAGGTTGAATATTAATGAGCACTGTAAGGGCATAATTTTTAATGTAGCTGCTGCCCACATTTGAAATTAGGTCATTCAGATTTTCTTCCTACTCTTTATTCCAGCAGCTAATGTATCACATAAAAGTAGAGTTCGAGACCAATGTTTGATACTAATTAGAAGCAGACTTGAAAGTTGCATTTAGAAGGCAAAACATAAAACTTTATTTCTTTATCTATTTTAACTCCAGTATCTCTTGAAGAAGCTGGTAAACCTGGAAACGAAATAGAGGCAAAACTGTGTGCTTTAAGACTTATTTTGCAATCTCTCCCAATTGGCAGCAAGACAGGAGCCTGTCTCCAAATGTTTGCAGCAAGCAGTTGGAGATGTGCCAAGATGGCACTATAAAACAGTCATTTGCAGTGTAAAATTGGGTTTTGGGTGGGGGGTGGCATTGTTACTGACTTACCCAAGGAGTTTTAAAGGTTAGTCAAAGCAAAAGTTGATCTTTCAGATGGGATTTCACATAAGTCTTTTTCTTTATAGGAGTATCTTTGGTGCCAGATTTCTAACAGGTATACTTTGTAAAAGTAAAATTAAGTTTTTTACATCTTCTTTTAATCCACACTTGCGTCATTGTTTGCAAGAGGCCAATTTCTGTGCTCCCAATAAATAATGGAAATGCAGATCTAAATGTTTCACAGCCAGTCATGAACGGCAATAAGTAACAGTAACTCTGAAGAAGATGAAAACGGTCTTGAAAGCTTACTGGTTACTGTCTACCACATCTCTTGCAAAGCTGCTTAAAAGTGTAAGTGTGTATGAATTTAACATGAGCTTCTATAAAGATACAAAAATAATGGTTAACAGATTTTTGTAGTTGTCACACTTTGAATGAAGTATAACATTGTTACATTTAAAGTATGTTAGACTATTACAAAAAGAATCTAATTGAAATGTCGTGTTTTCTTTCAGCTCCAGTGATAAACCGATTCACCAGACGGGCATCAGGTAAGTTGGATAACTTGCATGTTTCACTGGTCTACATAGTAGTTGAAACATAATGCTGATAGTGATTGTCATGTAAAATATAATATGACATTAGTCAGAGTTCTTTAAAGATGACTGACATCAGTTAACCTCAAATTTGTTATCTGGTTTACTGGAAAATGTAGCCGAGGTTTCAGGTCACAGAACTTGCATGAAGCCTTCTTGTTGCTGTGGAATTTATGAAAAACCTAGGCTTTTCTTTTTTCCTTTAAAGAAAATAATTTTAGTCCTAACTGAACTGAACTTTGAAAGCAAGAACTGAACGTAATCTGATGCAGGGCTGTCTTGCTTACTTCATAGACAACCTGAAACAGCAATTTGGTGATCATCTATGCATGAGAAAATGTACAACTGTTCTAGAAATCTCCCTGTGTTTTTCAAAACGGAGCTGGTTTGTGTACGTGGTGCATTGTTCTGCTGTGCAGAGCTGGCAGATCGGGTCCTAGAAGCAGCATTGCCGTGGTGGTGGTGTGTTGTGCTTGGAGTGCGCCTGCCTAGCTTGGTGCCGATTTGTGTATTCTTCAAGCTAACTTGGTTCGTGCCAGCTCAGAGGACTGTTTACCTTATTCCATTACATGTAACAGATCCCTCCATATTATGTATCATTAAAAATGAATATTCTTGGCCTCTTATTCTTCTGCTGTATCATAGCCTTTAGGCTTCATTTTTGAGGGCTTTTTCTCGAAGTGTAAGGCCCAGAACCTAAGTCTTATTTGTTTGCAATACTATGAATCTGAAAGTGGGGTGTAAAAGCCACCACTAAATGCAACGAGATTCATGACTGACTCAGAAAAGTCAGCAGAGTAGGAGATGTGAGCTGTTCCTAGGCATCTCAGTATGCTAAGTTTAAAATCTAACTATAAAACGCTTTCTGTTTTCAACTACAGGTCATTTTTAGTAAATGTAATAAAGTTTGTGTTCCATAATGCAGTAAGTCTATCCAGACTTCTAATTTTGCTAGTTACAACCTCAGTCAGATAGTTCCTTGTCAATATAAAAATACTAGTAGAGATCCTCAGGATTATTAAGGAACTATATAAAAAAATCTATTTGCAGGATTGGTGCATACCATATGTAGCACAAAGTAAGAAAATGTAATGAATTCCAAATATTCTCATATTTTAAGTAATGATAATACTTTGTAGCATGAAATGAAAGGAATGATTTGTTGACTAGCACTCAGTAGCAGTGAGCAGGGCTTTATGCAAATTATGTTGCGTGTTTTAAGGAAAGTTTTACTGTGACTGATTGATAGCTGACTTTAATGAATGCAGTCCTTATAACAGATGTGTGATAAGCTTTTGCATTTCAGTAGGAAAGTTTGATTGTTTGAAAAGCTAATACTTGCACAGGAAAAAAAAAATCAGTTATTTTTTATGTTCCTTTAAAAGGAAACTAAAAACATGTTAGAAACCTGAAGTTTTTGCACAATTATTGGAGAAATAATTTCTATGGGCAATTAATATTTCGTGTGTTTTGGTCTTGTTGTGGAGAGATTATAGAGTTATCGTATTAAGAATAATGAGTCAAGTTGTATGGTAAAGTCCAGATGTAAATCATGTAAATACACTTCAAGCTGGAACAAGTTAATACTGCAGTCTACTATATGTACTATTTTATTCAGTTTCTGGCAGCTTTAATAGTTAAAATAACTATTTTTCAAACAAGGAAGCCCATGAAAGGTGACAGTTCTTACTTTTCTTCTTAAATACTAAATGACTACCAGCGAGGTGCCGGAGTTAAGAAACTTGATTGATAAAATATAAAACTAAAAATATGAAACAGACTATGCTGATAATACAGACATTTTATAGGGATGTTTGCAGTCTTAACCATATTTTTAGATACTTTTTTTTTAAATTAAAGAATTGTTTGGATACATTAAGGTAGTCAAGAGACCTTGCAAGTAGAAAAGCCAGATAGTAGCTGATTTTTTTATGCTTGGTAGCTTAATAACATTCTGTAATCGAAGTTGATTCTCATGTTTAGGAAATGAGAGGCTGACCAAATGAAACATAGGGGTTTTCTCAACTATGGATTTATCTTAATTTTAGGCTATTTAGCTAAGAGCTGTTTTAAAATTTGGAATGTGCAAGATTGTTGATTCTTGCGTGGTTTTGAAGATTTGCTTCTGATGAGCATTACTCCAAGTTAATGACAAATATTCGTCGAGTTAGTGCAGCATGTGGTTTCATGTTGCACCTGATCTAGTGATATTGCAGACTGATTCCAAGAGAGTGCTTTTATGGTCCCTGCCTTTGTTATGCCTCTGCCCATGGGTTGTCTCTACTTCCCTTCCATAGACCACGGAGTGCTGCCTGAGGGTGCATTGATTTAAAGAAAATAGAAATACAGGAGGTTTTGGTGTGTTGATTTTCATTGGGTCTCCAACTGACCTGTGCTGTGGCTCCCAAATAACTACCTCTGGTTGCCTGTAGCCAGTGGTGGGATGGAGAAAGAGCTGAACTACTGACATTGGTTGAGGCAAAATATCCAATGATATCTGCAGCAAAGGACTATTCTGCTAAAAGCTGCTTTTTGAGCTCTTGCAATGATAAGCAGGGAGAAGCCAGGAGATGACACGTATTTCTTCACAAAGAAAACAATAATTCTCTACAGTGGATATCTTGATTTTGATGTTTCTGTTATTCTTTGGATAATGCCTAGTATTTTACTTGGTGGCATAAGATATAGTTATTTTTCCTAACTGAGCTAGAGATTAAGGAGCCAGAGTTTAATTGCTGAAGCACCTGCTGAAAACAATAATAGTAAGGCATTTATTATTTAACAGCTGCTCCTGTTAACATACTGTGAATGTATTAATGTACTGTCATTGGTGTGTAGAGGATAAAGGCATAAGTAAGCTAGTATCAATTAATTTTTCTTGAATTTAAATTCTTAAAATTTATTGAGCTAATTTAGTATCTCTTCTGTGTGTTTATGCATATGTCTGTATATGTGCAATGTGGGCTCTAAACATAAAATACACATATACCATAGTGCTGATGACATAGCTACTTATGGGCTAGTTAATAATGCACTCCATTGTTCTAGGCTATGCACAAAGAATAATAGATATCATAGTCTTAAATAGAGGAGTTTAGCAAAAAAGAAGAAATTAAACATACTTTATAGAGCTAGAATGAACAATGAGACAGCTGCAAGTAGTTAATCCTTAATTTTTCTTTTAAAATCTGGTGGGACTGAGATGAAGAGAAAGGAGGAGAAACTGTTGAGGCAATCAAGAGACTTGAATGGGAATAGAGGGGGTCATGGAGGTAGAAGCAGCATGAAGTGGAAGAGAAAGCTGTGAGTATGTTCATGAGGTGAAAAATGAGTGGAAATTCCTGAACAAGTTGAGGTAGCTAAGAGGTGCAGTTTCTGAATATAGACAGATACTTTCTTGCTATGGATGAGATTAGTTTTCATCCATCTAAGTATGAGATACCTAGGGATGGAAAGCTAATGTGGTTCTGTATGTTAGCAGAAGCACTGGGTTTCTGCTTTTCAGCATCTTGATGGATAAATAAACAAGTAAATTATCTCATTAAATACTGGCAGGAGTTTAGAATAATGCAACAAAACCAGCATGCGTTTGCTACAGAATGAGCTTAAATTTATACTTGATAGATACCATTTACAGAGGCTATTTATACCCATTTACTAGTATTATATACAAATGTATAATATCTTAATTAAGAAATAGATAACAATCTATAAAGTTACTTCAGTTATGTATCTGCTTAAGCTTCTGAAAAGGTGAAGAGAACCTAACTGAGGTTGCTGTGAGTTAGCCTTCTTAAGCTAAGAAGAACTGGTAGATAGGCTCAAGGGCATATGTGGGGTATCTCTTATTAACAACAGAGGTAACTTCTTCATTCCTCTCCCCCAGACAATATCTAACTTCAAAATATCATTTTCGTCCTTTGGAAAGGACATAAATGAAGTTTTAAATAGTGTTCTCTTAACCACAAAGCTCTAAACAAAAATAATTTAAACATAGTCAACAGGCAGAGTACATCAGTGCTGAACCTCTAGGGAGAAACTGGCTTAGGTGTAGCTGGAATAAACTTGCAATCGAGGAGATACCACTATTGTGGAAAGAACAGAAGGAAGCAGAGAAGGCGAAAACTTTCAGGCTTCTTCACCATGGATGCCAGTAAGGACCTCTCCAAAGAAAAGAGAGAAACACATAATAAGTAAACTGATGCTTACATTATATACCTACTAGAGAGAGAGAGGGAGAGAGAGAGAATCTCGCATGACACTAGAGGAGATCTCTGTGCAACAAACCCCTTTTTTTTTTTTTTTTTTTTTTTCCCACTCCTAAACTTTTTTTTAATTTGCAGTTGTTGAAATTGGAAATATTTTTTTGCCTTTACACACACTGCTAAGAACTGTCACTTTTAGGTACGTGGCTGATTATCTGAAGAGGAAAGGCTGAGAAAGAAGGAAGCCATTTTTTATGCCCTGTGAAAAGGATCTGTTTAGTTCATTTAGCAGGTACTCAAATGCAAAATATTTTTGTATGTACACTTACGTACTGTGGTAATTTCTGATAAAGACAGGGCTGCGCTTGGTGGCCTGTCTCTTTTTTTTTTTCTTTTTTTTTTCTCTCCCCTCTTTTTACGGAAGTATGGAAGTTTCTCTAAGAACCAAAACTCATGTCATGGTTTAACCTGGCACGCCGCCAAATACCACGCAGCTGCTCCCTCCCTCCCCCTGCCCCCCCTAGTGNCCCAGCTGAAACCAGGACACCTAACTCCACAAATTTTAGACTTACAAAATGTCAACAGTTTGAAGAGAAAGAAGGAGATGTAACATTCTCTTTATTCTTAATTGCCTGAGATGCCCAAAAGCCGTGATAATGGAATTGTCTGACACAGATAGTAGTTAATTTGAATTGGTGGAGAAGTCGTTTTAGTTCACTTCTGCTCAAGCCTTGCGATTATTTAAGTATTTTCCAGCAAGAATTTCTGCAGGTTAGAAATACTTTCTGTTAAACTCAGTCAGCAGAAAAAACACTCAGTAGGAAACCTATGACATTTTCAGGTTTTTTAGAATTTTCAGAAATAAGTAAATCTTTTAATCAAAACACACTGATTAACTTCTAGGCCCCTCAAGCTAGTTGTTTTTATTAAAATACACACACACAGTGAGACACTTCACAAAGAAGTTAGCGAGTACTTCGTAGCATCCTTTATGTATAATGATGACAACAGTGGTGGGTTGCCTGTCAGACCTCCAAGGCCTGTGACTGCACAGCTGGGAGCAGGACAGTGCCACCGCACCAGAGGCTGGACACACACGTGCACACTTCGTCACACGCAGGTCACGTTACAGCGCTGTCCCTACGGCGTGCCTGGCCCGCGGCCCTTCCTGCCCGAGCTGGCTGCGCCCTCGTCACGCAGCTGCGGAGATGGGTGTTCTCAGCTCTCTCCGTCTGACGCACAGGGCTCACGCCTCTGCCTGGCATATGACAGATGCCTGCGTTTTGGCACGCATTTGGATAGGAGGAGGGGGATTCTGTGCAGCCCTCATAAAAGGGAAAATCTGGGAGCAAGTTTGCCAGAACAATTTATCTATTCTTCATCTTTTTGTAAGGTGCCATTAGGAAGAAAGTGACAAGATAAAAGTTTTGTGTTCATTATTCTGAACAGATGTGTGGACTGTGGATTAGTCATGCCCAGAGTAGCATTTACATATATCACTGCTAGTTTTCAATTTAATGATTTCTACAGAAAATGTGACAACCTACTTAAGAAACACTGAGGAATTTTACTGAATTCAGACCATGGGAGTCTTGTTAGTGAAGGAATGGCTAATTGCTTTCCAAAATTGTAAGTTTGGAAAAACATAGGTGATATTAAATTCAATTGTTAAATATAAACTAGTATTTAGGAAGAGCAAATCGATACTGTTAGCGAAGAATAGAATATGCCCCTAAGAACAGTATTTAATTTGTAATTTCAATCTGCTTGAATTATATTGAGATTTTCTTAGAGATTGGCACCCACTTTCCTATGGCATGTTAAAAATTTTCAGGGAAAAGACAGCTAGCTGAAATGAAGTGCTATTCCCTTTTACACAGTAAGGCAGAAGCTGGAGTTGTACCAAAAATAATGTTGAGGAATGAAGTAACTGTAAACTCCCCTTTGAAATGCTCAGGTAGGAGGCAGTGTTGTTGTAGAAGCACATCAAGTCATAGTGACAGAAGGAAGAAGAATAAAGAACTTTATTGACGAACCAGTAATTCCAGTGTAGTTCTTCAAGCAGAGGTACTGGTTCTGCTTGTTCTGAGTGATGAATAACCCTAAACCTAATTCAAATGATGTTGGATTCATCTTTGTTCTTCATTACACGCATGTAGTCTATCCATAATTTAAATGCCCAATCATTCAGTTTTTTTCAATAGACAGGGACATAGGCAGCTGACAAACAGTAGTAGCTAATACTGAAACTCAGTTAAGCATTAAGGCTGCCATTGTAGTGGTGAGGAAAACCAGACGAAAAAGTGCTGTCAGAACTTTAGGGTGTATCTACAGTGCATGACAGAGCACAGTAAAGAAGGCACCTAAGCTTGTGGTAGCACATCAGTGCGGCAGGTTGTGGTTACTGGAGGTCACAGAAGCAGACTGTCTTACCTAAACTAAGTTCAGCCTGCTGAAGGGATTGTTCGACTGAGCTGACTTCTGCGGGGCTGCAGCTGTACATGGGTGCAGACATGTTCTGTGCATCGTTGTGTGAGTGGACGTGCCCTTCATTTACTTCCTGTTCCTCTTGCAAGGCAGTCACCACTTCTGTTTCACACAGCTTTCCTACGCAGCTGTGCCTCTTCCACCGTATTCTGTAATAGCAGCTGCCTCAATCGCTAATTGCTGAGCACATACTCCCTTCTTTATTTTGTGTTTTTGCACAAATGCATTGTATAGTCTGTACTCTCCAGTCCTTACAGAGAATGTTGTCCTTCCTGATCATGGCCTCTCTTACAGTTACCATCATTGTAACACTTAAATCCTTCACAAACCTTGAGGAATTACTCAACATCCATTGCCATTAATGAATGAGGAGTATCCCGAGCATCGATATTCAAGTCGGAATGCGTGTCACTAATTTTGCCTGCATCAGAAATGGAATGCCCTATATGCAATCCCTATTTTCTTTCCATGAAGCACTTAGATCATAACTCCTACAGAATATAGCTGTAATTGTACGGGCACAGCAGTTTAAAGATAAGGTGATTATATCTCTTTGCCTGGTGGTATGTCTACACCGTATTTTTTTCTGTATGCCATAGTGAACTTGCAACTCATGTTTCATCTGCTTTTGCAGGGTTATCCCATGGCCAACGTCACAGGGAGAAATGAGCCACAGAGTTTTCCCAAGAGTAGCCTCTGATATCAGGTGCCACAAGAGCCAGTGGGACTTGTCTCTGGACTGAGCTTAGGCTGCTGGTGCACTGGGCTGTAGGCACCTTATAGCCACTGGGGCAGGGAGAGTGCTGTGCTTCCATCTGGTCCTGGTCCTGCTGAAAGCACATGTTTAACTCTTGAGAATGAAGAACTGATCTCAGTGGCCTGCCCCACAACACTTCTGGGTCTGTGGAAAGTTAGCAACAGAAGCTGTTTCCCACCCAATCCATAACCAAGTGATCCAGCTTCCTTTCTTTAGTTTCTCTTGTGTAGCTTATTTGCTGTGCACTTAGCAAGTTCTGCTGCAAATGAGATAGTCACAGAAACAAGAGTTTAATTTGCTCTGTCTAGTCTCCTGTTATATTTTCTGGGAATTTGAGAAAAGTTCCTGTAGAAAAATGGTGTAATAACATAGGCTTAGGGGTGCTTAGAGAGCATGCACCTTTGCTTCCCAGTGCTAACAACTGTTTTTGTTCAGAATGTCTAATAAAATAACATCATGACGTTAAACTTGAAGTACTTGCTTCTGACCTGTTGTTACCTTGAGATTTGTTGCCTTTGAGGCAGATCTGAAGAAGAGCTTGTGTGCTTAGCTTGTCTGCCTCCTTCCTGGTTCAGTTGTTTTAGCTGTTCTAGTGAAAGATTCTGACCATGAAACTTTTTCTTCTCTAGACTGCATTGCATCTATACCATAACTATTCCATACTACAGTGTATAGTTGGACAGTAGTATTCTTATTCAAAAGAAAACAAAATTTAGGCTATCTGTGCATTATTTCTGGTTCACTTTCAACATTCATTTATTCATTTATTAAAACTCCAGAATCTGAAACATAAATTGTAGCAGGTTGTATCAAAGTGTTTCCTTGTATAGATCATCATCGGAGGTTGAATACGAAATTTCCAGAGCCCATTTATGGAGCCGAGTTACAGAAATAGGCTAAGTGTTGCAAATTAATGTCGTGCTAGTTTTTAGATACGGCTATGCTTAAGCTGTTTTGTCAGAACACTTTAAGCTTAATAAAAGAAGAAGAGATTTAGTAGATGCATACTATAATGCAAAGTTTGAGATGGTGGAGGAAGGGAGGAAAGAAGGCAAGAGAAGGGAGGGAGGGGCGATGGCAGGAATAAATAAGTCAGTCTTGTCCTGTGCGATAGGTTGCTATAGAGAAGGCTATCAATATTTGTCCCAAGGAGGTGGCAGGGAAGGAAGGAAATAAACGAATAGTGATTGGCCTAATTGTTACACACACAAATATTTAGGCTACGCTTTGGGGAAAACTTTCTAACTAAACACTTAGTGAAGCCATAGACTAAACTGCTCAGGAATATTGTGTTATCGCGGAAGGTTTAAGGAAAGGTAAGAAGGTTTTCTGCAGGGATAGAGGTGTAATTTATACCGCAGCAGTACATAGGGATTTAGGTGATTTCTTGAAGTTTCGTCTGTATTTCTGTGTTTGTTTAGATGTCCTTGCAAGCACATATTTCTAGACTGCATTTTATAGACTGACTAAAATGTACAGAGTAATTATTTTTAAATTGCACAATTTGGTAAAGCTAGATAGCAACCTCTTTAGAAAATAGGAGAGTGTTAAATGTGTTTTGAGTTCACAAATTACTGCATACACCCCTTTATGGGAAATTACAATTTTTCCCGCTGTTTTAGTATTACCTTTGGAAAGTGTTCTGCAAATAGTTTTGTATCAATAAAATTAATCACCGTAGTTTTTTTCAGCTATTTGGGCTGATCTTGTTTCAGATATATGAAACATAAACCAGAGGTTAGTGTTGAAATATGAATCAACTTTTGTCTTCATGGGCTGTTGCCCAGTCAGTTTGATAAAGAGCTTAGCTCCATACCTTGCTAGGATATCTGTTAGACTGACTCATTTTATGTAGGTAAATAGTAAATAAGATGGGTATGGGAAAGTGCCACAGTAGAGCTTGTGTCTATATGCTAAGCCCTTCCCGCAGCCAGCAATGTGGCCTCATCCATACTGCCGTTTGGGAACAGTCCCATTTGGGGTATCCCCCTGCTTTCTCGGGTACTCAGGTCGGCATAGTCTCCTGTTCTGCTTGAGACTAGATAGGAGTCTTTCTAAGGAGCTAGACTTTTCTTCTTATTTTAGACAGACCAGTATTTGGCACTCTTGTGCTTGGAATGCTTTAATGTAGTATCTAATATTTCTTTCATAGCCAAACAAATGCATTTTAGTTAAAAAGGAGATCTTCTTTGTGCTATGTAACTAGTAGTAGTGAATAAATTCCAGAGGAAACAGGTTTTTCAGACAAAACAGACTTTCTATCAAAATAAATACAGAAATGAGGCCAAATGTTCATATTAATAACAATAAATATGGCTGTTATTTATCTGCAAGTACTAGTTTGCACATGTCAATATTGAATAAATGTACTAAGATTTCTTAATGGATTGCAGTGAGTGCTGTGAACTAGTGGATATAAAATACAGATTATTCTCTGTTGTATTTTAATTTCTCTTCATTTTATAGCCATTTTTTTCAGATTAATACTTCCTTTCTTGTCTCCGGTTAACATTTGACACACAAAAAATTCTTCCTGTGTCTGACAGCCTGTAGGTCATATTGTATTTTCTGTTTTAACCTGCTTCCAAGTTCACATTCACCGTTGATAATCTCAGCGATCCCAATAACACCCCAGAATCTAAACATGATTAGAGAAGCTAGTAATCTTCCAACGTTTTTATCAGGATGCTTATAACTCATAGTTTTGAAAGAAATAAAATAATTGCTATTTTTTGAATGAGTATGGACATTACTGAAAGAAGTAGGAAGGATTTAAAAATTATTTTTGGAGCAGATGCGTAGTGATAGTCATTATTTAATAATTCTGATTTTTCTTCTCTAAAATCTTTCAGTATCTGTATCTATGTGTTGTGGTTTAACCCGGCAGGCAGCCAAACATGATGCAGCCGCTCTCTCACTCCCCCCCGCCCCCCTCAGAGGGACGAGGAGGGAATCAGAAGGGTAAGAGTGAGGAAAAACTCGTGGGTTGAGATAAAGACAGTTTAATAGAACAGAAAAGGAAGAGAAAATAATAATAATAATAAATAATGATAGATATACAAAATGAGTGATGCACAATACAATTGCTCACCACCCATGCTGACCGATAACTAAGTAGCGATCGCTACTTCCTGGAACGTACCTATCATTCATATACTGAGCATAACGTCACATGGTATGGAATACCCCGTTGGCCAGCTGGGCTGGCTGTCCCAGCTATGCTTCCTCCCAGCCTCTTGTGTGCTTGGTAGAGCATGGAAGCTGAATGTCCTTGACTATGGGGTACTTAGCAATAACTAAAAACATCAGCATGTTATCCACATTCTTCTCATACTAAATCCAAAACACAGCACTAGGAAGAAATTTAACTCTATCCCAGCCAAAAGCAGGACAGTATGATAAACTCAACTTTGGTTGCTGTGCTATTTTGTTTTTCAACATTTGTATTTAGATTAGGGAGGTATGCTACCTCCACTATAGGTGATAGAGCATGAATCTGTAGGCTGTAGTATCTGCTTACCAGTTTTCCAAAATAATCCCATTCCATCTGTGATTTCATGTGGTTTGATTTCCGTGCAATAGAAGATTCTGGAGGATAAGAGATGAATAAGACAAGGCATGTTTTACATAGTGAGTTGTTCAAAATGGAATAACAGTATTTGTGGAGCATTTTGTTTAGCAAGTTTTCTTGTAGAACACCATAATACAAATGGCTTGTTCTTTGACCTTCATGTTTGGCTTAATATTTGGCAAGTACTGCTTCTTTTAAATATTGTGGACTCAAAGAAAGGCGAAAAATATATATTTAAATATCTTTGATAAATACTATGGTGTTTAAAACATCCGATGCTATTTATGCATTTTATGTATAAAATGAACAGCAGCCTGATGTTTTGCTTCCTAAACGCTTTGTGTCAGTTCCGTATGTTTCGTAGGAAGCACGATGCCTTGAGCTGCGGGGTGTACTTCTCAGTTGTTTAAACAAAATGTCCTTTGTCAAAGCACAAGCCCAAGGCTTTCTTGCTATCAAATGCTCCCTATTTCCTGCACCCACCCCCCTGCTGCCACATAATTCTGTTCTGCAGCGTATTTGCTTCATGTGTCTTTATCATGTATCTCTCAGATCTGCTTCTCCAACGTCTACTTTGGAGGATATAGACAAGTTTAAAGCATGGGAGGAAATGTAGGATAAAGATATCATCTCTGAAATCAGTATTTGTTTTCGTGTCAGTGGGTCCTACAAGTGCCCCCAAAGCCATTCATACTTCTATGTTGGACATCCATATAAGTTTACCAGCCAAGCAGATGGGTACATCCCAGCAATAGTTTGGAACCATGTTTGCTTTCTTAACACTAGGCAATGTCCGTTTTCTCATTTCAGATCTTGCTTTCTCTTCTAGATAAAGATGTGAGAAGTCTTCTCTCTTGAAAACTCATTGGAGATCTGATTTTTAAATCTAGTGTGTATGTATGCTCTTTCAAATGGGGTTACTTAGAACTGTGCTAGGCAAGTCACTATTGCTATCATACTATTATTATATACAGTGTTTTAACACTTGCGGATCCTAGCTCATCACTCTCTTGTGCATTAGGTTTGTTTGGTTTACTATTGTATACTGGAGATTCAGTTTCAAATAAGCAGTCACACAAGAAGGATGCCCATCAGCCTAATCTGAAAGCTTCAGTTAGCCTCTGAAACCATCTGTCGTGCTGAACATCAGCTACACACTGCCACAAAACTGGGAGTTTATACCCTTGAAATTCCTGTGCATGAAGTCTAGTAAGTGGCAAGTGCATCTTCCAGGGCACAAATTCAACTCCTACTTGCCAGCCTTGATCTTTCCTGCTATCACAGTCTGTGTTTTGGAAATACTGCTTTAGAGTGGAGCAGTGCTGTAGTGACAGTGTGCTCTGTGAGCTGTGGACTTAAGACACTTGAAACGGGGGAGTCCTAAACGAGAATAACTTTCTGCTCCCTCATATTCTTGCCAGTGAGCAACAGGAGGAGACATCTTCCTTCCTTTTTCTCCTGCTAGCATTGGTTTGGGAACTAATTTCACACCTATTCTGGGTGGGTCTAGAGCAGAGTACACCTACTCTTTATTAATTTTTTCATCTATCCCATCATAGTAATATACTTTGGTATTGTGCAAACATAGTCATGCAGGCCGCAATTTAATTTTTCAGGCATTTTCTTTACTGAGAAGATGGACCCTAATCTTATTCTTTATTTTAAAAGAACCGCCCAATTTATGCCAGCCATTTGGGAATAAATTCCTGGGGGATGTCAGCCATCGCCAGTTTGGGGTTTAGGCTCAAATAGACTAAATCAAAAAATCAGCTATCAGCAGACAAAAATGTGTATGTATGTGTACGTCTTTGTATAAAACACAGCAAAAATGGCTCCTTATATAAGGCATACCTGCTATTCTGTAGGATTTTCAGGCACATCACATGGAGTCAATCACATTTTCTCATGGTCAGTATGAAGGAATGCTTCAGATGCAAGATAACCAAGAAAGGAGAAAAGAAATACTTACGCCTACTGTGCGGCATAATTACACTGGGAAAGATGAGATCCTAATCTAAAAGATCCTCTCAAGGTGTGCTCCTGGGATCAGTTTGTTGGCGAGTAATTACAGAGGAGAATCTAAATTGTCATCATAGTTCAGTAGTGCCCAACAACACTGATATGTTGTTGCATGTTGGTGAAGACCGTACTTTTTGCTAATTAAGTTTCTTGCTTGCACAAGTCAAACCATGTAGGAAGGACAAGTATGGAGTGCCCTGTACTTCATCTTAATAAGCCCCATATACATGCGGCTTATTAAACCAACCCAGTTGGTTTCTTTCGTATGCCATCCAAGAAACTGTTCTGCTGCAAGAATGAGGAGGGGAAGTAGTACAATTTTTATGGATCATTCAAGAAACACAACCCATGTGTGAGGATGGTGTGGAAAAACACTAAAAGGGCTGCTGGAGAACTGCGGTCAGGCAGCTGTCACTGTAGCAAAGCAGAGACAGAGAGGAGTAACACAGCGTGATGGTAGCTGATGCACTGGGTTAGTAAGGGCCTAGAAGAGGAGAGTAGGAAGCCTACACTTGATCCAGTCAAAAAGAGAGTTACGTGGTGTTTCAAATCCTTTGTGGTACGCCTACCACCAAGTGCCCAGCAGCAGTAGTTGTTGGATCCTCATTTCCTGCACTGTGCACATTCCCATCTCTGCAGAGAGCCTGGTCTCAAAGGAAAGGAAGATTAAAATGCATGATGACATAAAAGCTGTGCTGCATTAAGGAGACAAAGACTGCCTGCTATTAGAGAGTGGTTTGCTGCCGTTCGACAGAGGTGTTAACTTGTGTGTATCGCTATGCTAATATTCTATACTTGCTGATGTGATCGTGAGGCTCATGGTATCCTCATACGTGACCCTGGGTGCCAGTTGCTTAAAACCTCCTGAACACAACTTGACTGTGGAACAGTCAAGAAACTGTGTAGAGTTGAAAGTAACAGGAATAAATTCATTCATGCTCTGGCCCCCACAAAGATGGAATATTACTGTCACCTGATATAGAACAAAAAGCTATCCTGTCAAATTTACATGAAAAGCAGTTAATTGAATTCACGAGTACATTTAGCTGGCCATGACACACTGGAGATCATGAACAAATGTATGTGGGACTGTACCCCAGATCACTGGGAATTACGGCTCAGGTTCTTGTGATGTTATAGAGCAGCAGTATAAACGGTGTTTTGAATAAATAAAAAGTTAGAAATGAAACAATCTGCATAATTGTTCTCTAAATGGTTGTGAATGATGTGGAATGAGCTACAAAAGTGGCCTCTAAGGGACAAGAAAATAAGAAAAAATGACGTTTTTTTTAGATTTGCAGAAGAGTGGCCTCCTGCCCTTCTAACATAAGAGCATACATGGAACGGAGAGGTCTTGGTCTGGGTTGATAGTGAGCCCATGGCAGTCTCAAAGTACTCCAGAGTGTGTCTGTGGATGGAGGAGAGTGTATGAAGTAGAGAAAGGACTAATTCGTGTGTGCACACTCAGATGCATGTGCTCATGCGCATGCAGCTTTTGCCATATGTATGCTTCTCTTCTAACTGTATAATAGTAAATCGTACAGTTTTTGTGGCCCTGTGTGCCTACATACAGGCATGGCATACAACCTTATATTTTATGTTTTCTAGCTGTTTAAATTCGGTAAACCTAGTGGAATATTTACAGAGTATGTAACTGTTAGTGTAGAGATGCTTTCAATGGAACATGGGGTATGTTAATGATTTTGTTAAAAAAGAAATTAATTTGGAAAAAATATTTAATAATAAATACAAAACATGAAGTAATAGTATTTGCTAAATTTGCCTAAAAGCTGTAATACATTTTGTCACATACTGTTGTTCATTTATGTATTCTTACTTTCTAAGTGGAATTGCTTACGTGTTTTCTTTCTCAATACTTCTTGTGGAATCCTAATTTTGTTGTCCTTAAAGTAATACTCTGTTTCATTTCCTGTGGCAGGTAGACATTTACTTTTTTTTTTCTTTTATTTTTATTCAGTTTCTATTGTTTGTGTTACATTTTAAGTTTCTTTCATTTCGAAAGAGCAGACAAGGTTTCGCGGTGCTAAGTGGCTTTCTCTGTCAGTTGCTGTAGGAATGATTTACCAATTTTTTTTTTTATTTTTATAGTATTTTGATGATTGAGTTGGGGGGGAAAAACACTTGAAATTGTGATATAGTGCACTGACATTTATTTTAAATGCTTGGTTTGAATGGCAAATTTTTCTAGAGTAAATGTACCAGCCTTAGTTTTCAATAAAAAGTAGAAGTTCATTGAGTTTCAGAATGTGTTTATTCTGTTAAAAAACTCTCTAGGTAACTGGGCTTACATAACTGTGGTTACTAAAAAGTGGCAATGATACCCATAATTCTGACATACCCATAAATTTCTGGCAGATAATTTTTAGGATGTAATATTTTGTGGTTCGTCTCTGATCATAATGTAATTCTTGTTTGGAGTTTGAGCAAAGTTCTTTCCATATCTGTGACATTTTCAAGGCTGAAGCAAAATCAATTTCTGTGTTATGTGATTTTAGTTTAATGACCAGATATGTGACAAAATAGCTTTAAAATTTATGGTTAAAAGCTCCGCATTAAAGTTGAATTATTAAGTAGAAAAAACTTGTTTACCAAAAGTTAAAACTGACTGTGAGTTACGTTTTTTATCATGAATTTATTAAGCTTATGTATTCAGGACTAGACCTTATTTTTAAAAAGTGCTAAGTATCTCCCACCGATTTCAATGAGAATGAAGGTGCTCAGTTGGATGGAGATTGAGGTGGCAAGTGGTTGTATTATGCAAGAGAGGAAGCAAATTTCAGGGGCATTTCTGTTCAGTTCGCACTTTTCATGCAGGTCTCCTTTAATCAGAACACAACATGACTGATGGATCATTTTGAAAGACATTATTTATATGAGCAATTGGAATTGTGTCTATTTATAGGCTGGTTGCAATCACATCCGACTACTGGGTTTCTCAGCGCATTTATCATACGAATGGTACCAGCAGGAACTCTGCATTTACATCCCCATGTTGCCATTTTTAATGAATACTCCTTTCTAATGAAACTTCTCCATTTTGTTTCCTTGCCTTGGTTTCATGACTGCTAAGTTAAAACTACCACTGTCCTTCCTTCTGAAGATAAAATCAACACACTTTAATGATTAGGTTACGAAATTGCACATTGATGCAAGTGGGTAGAACATACGTAAGTGGCTTAACAGAAAGGAATAATGTAACCCTGGGCTGGCTGGATTAATGTAAGCTCGTTGTTCCCAGCCATCTGGGATATGCATGTACACTTTTTTCTCTATTAAACAAATGTTTAGTATCAGAACTTTGGGGTTTTTTAACCTACGGTTTTATTTTGTGTTCCACACAAAATGAAGCGGGAGCGACATGACTGGCTTCTTCATATTGTCCTCTTATTTTGTGGAGGATCATGTCCAATGAAGACTTACAATTCCGTTTTCCAGTTGAATTGTTGATCGTTTAGTTGATACAGCCACAAACATATTTTGGGAACTGTATGCTGTTTCCCTTTACCTTTGACATAGATATTGGGGAATATAAGTTATAATTTTAATTTCTTTTTTCAGGCAACAAAACTGGTGACCAGAAAACTTTCTTTTTAGGCTTTTGAGGGTTCTTTTTACTTTCAAGTCTTTCAATCTTTGCTTCCTTGAGAAATCCAATTTTATTCATACTATCTCTTTTGTGCTTATCACAATATATAATTACAGTGAGAAACATTACAAAACAGATTGGAAAAAGAGCCTGTGACTGTAATCCATTCAGCAGTGGTCCCCTGCCTTCTAAAAACTATATTAAACATAAGCATTTTGCACCATGCCCTTATGGGGCCATTAAACTTTAGAAGTTTATTCTTCACGATGGAGAACTGCAGGCCCAGAGTTGTTGGGTAGTACCTGGGTGAGGGAGTGGAGACCCTGAACCATGTGCTCCCATCTTCTCTCAGGTCTTGAAGCACCCTGTTATGCCTTTTCTTTCTATTATATTCTTGCAGATATAAGGAATGGCTGGGGACTGCGGGGGACAGATGCACCAGTATGAGGGAGCGGAGGCTCTGTATGTGGTGTATCCGCCATTCTCTGGATCCCACAGGCTACCCATGCTGTATGTACAGTGCTTTTACATGGTGTCTCTAATTCTTATATAATGCTATAGTTATTACCTGGCTTCATCCTTACATGTGTATTATGTTAATAATATTTAATTTCATGAGGGCCTAAAAATACTCTGAGGGCCTTCTGCCGTGCCCACTAAAACCAGTTGTAATATTTATACTTTTTTTTACCAAGTTTTGACTGATTTTTTTAAAAAATTATCATTTTAAAAGGGTTTATGAGTTATGAATGGGTTTATATAACCTGGAAGATCTTAAAATTTCCCTTCATTAGCAGCTCACTGAATGTTTTTATCTTCCCTCTTGTACTGTGCCTTTTCTAAGTCATTAGATTTTCAGTGGTGACAGCATAATAGCAAACACTTTATTCTGAACTGTTCTTGACAAAGAATAAAAGAAAATATGAAAGGCCTTTTTCTTACTGGATGTAAGTGTAACAGTAGGAATTCATGTCTATTTTAGATAGTTTTGTTATCATCAATAAATCATTGTGTCTATCTGTGGGTCATACTCTAAGTGAATGTTGACACTGTCAATATACAGTCCTCCTCACTGCAAATGACATCATTATTTTCCCTTGGCAGTACCTGTAGGGATTCGGTGCCCAACCCTCCCTCATCCTTGGATGGAGGAGTGGGTTACAGCATGAGCTGTAACATAGAATCATAGAATCATAGAATAGTTTGGGTTGGAAGGGACCTTTAAAGGTCATCTAGTCCAACCCCCCCTGCCATGGAGAGGAACATCTTCAACCAGATCACGTTGCTCAGAGCCCCGTCCAACCTGACCTTGAATGTTTCCAGGGATGGGGCATCTACCACCTCTCTGGACAACCTCTGCCAGTGTTTCACCACCCTCATTGTAAAAAATTTCTTCCTTGTATCTAGTCTAAATCTACCCTCTTTTAGTTTAAAACCATTACTCCTTGTCCTGTTGCAACAGGCCCTGCTAAAAAGTTTGTCCCCATCTTTCTTATAAGCCCCCTTTCAGTACTAAAAGGCTGTAATAAGGTCTCTCCGAAGCCTTCTCTTCTCCAGGCTGAATAACCCCAACTCTCAGCCTTTCTTCATAAGAGAGGTGTTCCATCCCTCTGATCATTTTTGTGGCCCTCCTCTGGACCCACTCCAACAGGTCCATGTCCTTCCTGTGCTGAGGGCTCCAGAGCTGGACGCAGCACTGCAGGTGGGGTCTCACCAGAGCAGAGCAGAGGGGCAGAATCACCTCCCTCGACCTGCTGGCCACGCTGCTTTTGATACAGCCCAGGATATTGTTGGCCTTCTGGGCTGCAAGTGCACATTGCTGGCTCATGTCCAGCTTTTCGTCCACCAGCACTCCCAAGTCCTTCCTGGCAGGGCTGCTCTCAATCCCTTCATCAATACCGGGTTTGATAGTGGGGGTTGCCCCGACCCAGGTGAGGACCTTGCACTTGGCCTTGTTGAACCTCATGAGGTTCACACGGGCCCACTTCTTGAGCTTGTCCAGGTCCCTCTGGATGGCATCCCGTCCCTCAGGCATGTCAACTGCACCACTCAGCTTACTGTCATCTGCAAACTGCTGAGGGGGCACTCAATCCCACTGTCTCTGTCATTGATGAAGATACTAAACAGTACCGGTCCCAGTACAGACCCCTGCGGGATACCACGCGTCACCGATCTCCATCTGGACATTGAGCTGTTTACACTACCCTCTGGATGCGTCCATCCAACCAATTCCTCACCTACCGGACAGTCCACCCATCAAATCCATACCCCTCCAGTTTAGAGAGAAGGATGTTGTGGGGGACTGTGTCAGAGGCCTTATAGAGGTCCAGTTAGATGACATCAGTAGCCCTTCCCATGTCCACTGATGTAGTCACTCCATCATAGAAGGTCACTAGGTTGGTCAAGCAGGACTTGCCATTGGTGAAGCCATGCTGAGTGTCTCGAATCACCTCCCTGTCCTCCATAGCATAGCTTCTAGGAGGATCTGTCCCATGATCTTCGCAGGCACAGAGATGAGACTGACTGGCCTGTAGTTTCCCTTTTTAAAACTGCGGGTTATGTTTCCCCTTTTCCAGACAGCAGGAACTTCACCAGACTGTCACGACTTCTCAGATACGATGGATAGTGGCTTAGCAACTTCATCCACCAGTTCCTTCAGGGCCCACGGATGGATCTCATCAGGTCCCATGGACTTGTGCACCTTCAGGTTCCTTAGATGGTCTTGAGCCTGATCTTCTCCTACATTGGGCAGCTCTTCATTCTCCCAGTCCCTGCCTTTGCCTTCTGTGGCTTGGGCGGTGAGGCTCAAGCACTTGCCAGTGAAGACCGAGGCAAAAAAGTTATTGAGTACCTCTGCCTTCTCTGTATCCTGGGTAACCAGGTCTCCTGTTTCGTTCCGGAGAGGGCCCACATTTTCCCTAGTCTTCCTTTTATCCCCAACATACCTATAGAAGCTTTTCTTGTTGCCCTTGATGTCCCTGGCCATATTTTAATACTACCAGGGCTTTAGCTTTCCTAACCTGATCCATGGCTGCTCGGACAATTCCTCTGTATTCCTCCCAGGCTACCTGTCCTTGCTTCCACCCTCTGTAGGCTTCCTTTTTGTGTTTGAGTTTGTCCAGGAGCTCCTTGTTCATCTGTGCAGGTCTCCTGCCTGCTTCCTCTTTGTTGAGATGCATTGCTCCTGAGCTTGGGGGAGGTGATCCTTGAATATTAACCAGCTTTCTTGGGCCCCTCTTCCCTCCAAGGCTTTATCCCATGGCACTCTACCAAGCAGATGCCTGAAGAGGCCAAAGTCTGCTCTCCTGAAGTCCAGGGTAGTGAGCTTGCTGTGCGCCCTCCTCAGTGCCCAAAGGATCTTGAACTCCACCGTTTCACGGTCACTGCAGCCAAGGCTGCCCTTGAGCTTCACATTCCCCACCAGCCCTTCCTTGTTGGTGAGAACAAGGTTCATTGTAGTACCTCTCATTAGGTCATCTACCACTTGGAGAAGGAAGTTCTGCATTCCAGGAACCTCTCAGATTGCTTATGCCCTGCCATGTTGTCCCTTCCACAGATACCGGGGTAGTTGAAGTCCCCCATGAGGACCAGGGCTTGCAATCGTGAGGCTGCTCCTATCTGTCTATAGAGGGCCTCGTCCGTTCGGTCTTCCTGGTCGGGTGGCCTGTAGCAGACCCCCACAGTAATGTCACCTGTCCCTGCCTTCCCTTTAATCCTCACCCATAAGCTCTTGGTCATGCTCAGGGACATGACCGCTCCTCCAACCATTCTGCAGAGATGAACCACTTTCTGCTTAGGCAGATTTTCTTCTGTATGGTGGCTTATTCTGTATCCTGTTCTTTTTGTTTAAAGCAGTAATGTCTTTATAATTTACGTCTATTGCTGTGAGACTTGGGAGGTTTGAATTCCATCTTTGATCCATATGTGAAGTATTTTTATTGCTTAGAAAGTGATGCATTCCTGGTAAGTGCTCTATTTGCTGTTCTTTTAAATTTAGCAAGTGAAGGGATTGGGTGCCTGTGTTGCACAGGAGTAGAGCTGAGAAAGCCACAAAGGCCTCATCTGGTTCAGGTGTCTGAGCCTCTTGGTCACTGCCAGGGACCAGCACCAGTCTGTGCACCTCTGAGACCAAACTGATTGGGATGCCATTCCTAAGATGACTCCTCAAGGAGGTGCCTGTCTCTGCAGACTTGTTATGATAGAGCCGAGACCAGTGAGGCCTCTGGAGTTATCACAGTCTTGTGACATAGATGAAGCTTGTGTGCTGACTCCATGTGTGCTGACACTGGCTTACCAAATATACACCAAGACGTGAAGCCTATATGAGCTTTCTCCACTTCAGCAACTGTGTGATTTACAGCTTTGTCAGATTCTCTGGCACCAACTGGGGATACCTCTGTAGAAGTGACACTTTGTTCTCAGTAGTAATACACAGCACTTCGTTCAAGAAAGTGAGTTTAACTTGTTCTCTTAGCCTCATCATTGATCCCTCAAGACCAGAAATAATCTTAAACCCTCAGTGCTGTGCTACAGTCCCTAGGATGTGAATGTGGATATGAAAATTAACATTCTCTTGGGCACTTTCTTTGTTGGGTGGTTGTGGTGGTCATTTGGAAATGCATCTTATTCCATCAGGGGGAAAAGGAGCTTTGGGTATTGTAAGAATAATGGTCATTCATTGCACCTGGTGGATTATTGGATTCTTGATGTAAATACTGAGGACCCAGTCTTCTGAGTTCATAATTCAACCAGCACTAGTACTGGATGCCTCAGTTCAACCACTTAATTGCGAAGTAGGTAGATATATGTATCTCATTTCAGGATGTGGGCTCAGCCTTTTTTCCCCCCCCTATGTTCTCTTGAGACAGTGGGTCTGTCTGGGTGTTCTCCCTCTCATGCTAGAGAGGACAGTGTTTAATGTAATACAATGGCCAGTGTTCTTGTCAGGTTATGTTCAGTTGAGCGGAAGGTTAGCATAAAATTTCTGTAATTAAAACATATGGAGACCCCATGGGTATTTTGCATCAATTGCCTGCCCTTCTGGTGTTGCCCCCCAGTAATAAGGTTATTCTGAAATCAGTTGACTTGCTTAAGAGAAATGCTATCTTTTGCCATTTTACTGCCTGTAGAATTGCTGAAGAAACATCATATTTTTATGAATGTGAACTTTCTGTGCTCTGATGCAGTTGTTTGTTCCTGGTGATGTTAAATGCTTGGCAGTCTGACAAAAAAAAGTGTGTGTTTATTTTCATCATTGTGATTCTGACTTGCAATTTATCAGATTCTGTTTGTTCTGAAAGATGGCAACTTATGGAGATCTTGCGTTGTCTTTATCCAGCTTTCTCCGAGTAACAGGACTGCTTGCTGAATCCCAAATTTTTTCCAGAATATATCTTTGAGGTACTCTAGGTGTGTAGGTGTGGCCTCAAGGTTCATGGCAGCTGCTGTTTCACTGGGACATGGTGGTTTCAGAGTTCTGGCCTGTATAGAAACATGCTGACATTTGTTAAGAATCTGTCATATGATGGCTTCTCTTTTTTTTTCAGTCACCAGGACAATGTCCTGGTTTCCTTCAAAAATTTGCAGGCCATTGTTAGATATGTTGAACATTTTCTCCTTTTTCTTCATTCTGTGCTTTTATCAGGGTGAGCAGCCTCAGGTGAGGTCTGAGATGGTTAAGTTAAAGGCAGTATCTGCAAAATAATAATTTCAAAAGAACTACAGAGAAGCAGAAGTTTCTTTACCATAAAACAGTAATGAATTTTGGTCCCTCTAATCTGTTAGGGTCATTGGGACATAAACACCAATAACGTCCTCAGAGCTACAATTGATAGCATTTTTGTCTTTCATGCGTTTGGCTGCCTGCAGTTCCTGCAGTCTTCATCAGCATGCTGAAGGTAGATGCTGCTCACATTAAGCATTTGGAAATATTTTTGTCCATATTTTGATGATCATTCTTCTGTATATCCCATTATTAACCAGACTTTTCAGTTTTGATCGATTTCTCTTTGTGCATCTGGTTCTCAAGATAAGCATTTAAAAGTCAAATCTTGTATCATCACAGATTATAAAGTTCACTTGACCAGTTGTTGACTTTGGAACAATAAATTCTAGTTTATAGTAACCGTGAACCAATGGTTTACCTTCTGGTCAACTGCTCAGTGTCAATGTCTCCTGTGACAAATGGTGGGCTGAATTTTTGTGATATTTCACACTAGATTTTACTTCCAGTTCTGGCTTCGTTATAGTCTTTTGTGATAAATCTACACAGTGAGCAGGTCACTATTCTTCAGTACTTTCCTTGTGACAGGACCAGGCCAAAATCTGCAAGGCAATGTCTCCAATTTTTCCACCCATCTTCAAGAACAGTGACATCAGATGTGTCCTTTACTCAGTGATGACAGAAAAGCCTTGAGCTTGCCTGTGGCACTTTCTAAAGTAGTTCTGTAGTTGCTCTTTTTGATAACCATTCAGATACCCTTTGCCAGGTAATTAATGGCATCAGGGGAACAACTTGGAACTACAGATAATGTGAATATACTTGTGGACTCAAAGCAAAAAAGGTAATTTCCCAATGATTGAATTCTTCTGGATCTTAGGATAATTCATGTTGGAAGGGACCTTAGGAAGTCTCTAGTCCAACCTCCAGCTCACAGCAGGCCAGTTCTTAGATCAGACCAGGGTTGGTTCTTGAAAACCTCCAAGGACTGAGAGAGACGGCACAACCTCTCTGGGCAACCAGCTCCACCGCCTGTCTGGCCTCATGGAAAGTTTTCCTTATATCCAGTCTGAGATTTTCTTGTTTCAACTCACGCGTTTGTCTGTCGTCTTCCCACCATGCACCAGTGTGCAGAGCCTCAGTGACCTCCCCATAGATACTGCCAGGCTGCTGTCAGGTCCCCCAAAGCTGTGTCTTCTCCAGGCTGAACAAACCCAGCCTCTGATTGCATGGGAAGTGCTCGACCATCCTGGTGATCCTCTGCTGAGCTCATTCCAGTTTATCAATGTCCTTCCTGTATTGGAGGCCCCCAAAGCGGACACAGTATTCTAGATGTGGTCTAATGAGTGTGGAGTAGAGGGGGATGATCACTTCTCCTGTTCATACAGCCCAGGAGACAGTTGGTCCTCCTTGCTGCTGGGGCACTGCTGGCTCGTAGTTAGCAGCTGCCCACCAAGGCCCCCAGGGCCGTTCTAGGGGAGCAGCTCCTTGAGCCTGGGGTGCCCAACCTGTGCTGTTGCAGGGCTGAGGATGAGGACAAGGGATGTTTGGGCGCATGTGCCTCTTCTGAGGGTAGTCTAAGGTGAAAAATGTTCACCAGGCTTGAATGATCTATACACTGCCTTGTGTGTACTGTGCATCTTTGAGAGCTTCAACTAGTTGTAAGTAACTTTACCTCCGCTTTCCAAGTCGGCACATTGAAAGGCCCCTGAGAGTGTAAAAAACCCACATTGATTTAGAAGTGGTTACACCAAATGTAGTACCTTCAAATTAATTTTTCACAGTATTCCAAGCCTGGCACTGTTAATTTTTAACACTTGCAGCTTTCAGTTTTTATTGCCTTTTATTGTTTTCTATTTCTTTACAATTAGAATAGTTTTGTTTAATATATCAGCAGTGGGTACCTCAGTCAGCAAATTGTCTGGTTCATTCAACTAGAATATTTTTGTTATCTCCCAGCTGTGCTGCTATCTTGATAACTTTTATACTGAATAATTATTTAATCATTAAACCTGAAATTTCTAGAAGTGTCAAGGGCACTGTATACAAATTAAATCAAGAAGTTCTTTAGCACTGCTGCTTAAACACAGGATATTTATAAAGGAATACAATTTCCTTGGGGTTTCTTCAGCTTTCTCTGAGGCCTTGATTATTCCCTCTAAGTTTTATCTCTAAAAGCACATTCTGTTACAAATGACTGTTTTGGCTGAAGAAGCCAGATGCCGCTCTGTCTTACCTGAAGGGTTCATTTGTTCTCTTTTGATATTTAACAGAGGTATTGCTGAAGAGGTAGGTAATTTCTTTCCTGGGAGAAAAAGACTGTAAGCCTGAATTCTAGCACCCTGCAAAGCGAGATGTTAATTCTTTGTTTAGCTTGTGCTGTAATTCTAGGAAAATTACAGTGGTCATCTGGGATACACGATTTCCTAGGATATTGGTTTCAGTAAATGTAAGGTGTCTGGCTCAGGTTAGGATCTTTATTTTTTTCCCGTCCAAGTTTAAAGGAATTGTAGTTTACAGAGGGGGCATGTGTTATTATCTCTCCTCTCATGAAGTAAAAATAGAAATAAAAATCTTTCCTCCCTTCCATTCAGTAAAAATAATTTCATGTGTATACCTGAAAGTATGGATCTGTTTTGCATGTATAGCTGACCAAGAGGAAACTGAGTTAGAAGCATGCATTTTATGTTTAGTTTTCAACATGGCAAGTCCACTTTCATTCTGAGGTTCTCTACTGTGGATTCAGTTGCTGAAAAAGTTGCTGCGTTTGCACTAATGAGCTTTCTCTTGTTGTCTGACAGCTTCGTTTTCTGGTGAAACAGTGTAAGGTCATGGTTGTGCGGGGGAATGCAAGAGCTGGTCCCAGTGGAGATCTTGCGCGTTAAGACAAGAGACTATGAGTTGAGGTTTGTGTAAAACAAAGAACTCTGCAGAAAATGGAGAATACTGGAACAGGACTAGAACACAGCAGCAAAGTATTTGTGGAGATGTGGTCAGCTTTTCCAAGATAATGTGATTTAATTATTAGAGATTTGTTGCAGAAGTCTGGAGACCATTCATGCATGGATCACTTTAGTCCTTTCTTCATTAAGTGGAAAGAGCACAATCTTTCTTGGTCAGCTGCAGGTGGATGAGCATGCTTTTGTCATCACAGCCATTTGGGTAGGGAGTAGACTGGGAAGTCCAAAACAACTGTCTTGACAGTCTGAGGCTGTTTGAGGTCATGTTGCCAGGTGTTCATCAATGATCTTGTCTTGCATACATTATGTCAGTTTTCCTGGGTTCATCTTTAGCCAGCTTCTCTTCAAGTGCAATGTGGTTTTAAGTAGGTACTAGAAAATGGAGTTAAGTGGTGATGACCAGCCTAAGACAGTAATACAACTTGGAGTGTCCTACATGTGTTGGTGACACCCTATCCAACCTTTCTGCATCTTCTTATAGTAGTATAAAACAAGAGGGAGTGAAACAGCACTGTGGACATCCATAGATAGAAGAAGAAATACAACTGGTTTTACAGTGTGCAGGAAAAAGCTAGATTCACATCAGTTTGTGTGTTCACCCATTTAGTCTCTTGAATGGAGTACTATTTAGTTCCTAATGGTACCAAATGTATATGTGTGGGAGGGGTGGAGGGGGTTTAGAAAGCTGGGAATAAAGATGTGTTTTTTTCAGTCATCAGAGTACACTGTCTGCATTTACCTTTGGCTGAGGACTTTCTGAGATATATTAGTTCAAATAGTGACAGCTCATTAGTAGTGACAGCTCATTAGCTAAATGAGTGGAGGTTTGGTTTGGGTTTTTTTGGTTTTTTTTGTTTTTTTTTAGAAAAAGATTAAGTAGTTCTGTGAGACCTTTATGCCTTCTTTCTTGTTCTGAGTGGTAAGTAGTCACACAGCTATGGACAACTTCTATTATTGGGGAATATAAGTGTGGTAATCTGTGTTCTCAGGGTGATCACAGTCCTAGTTCTTGGAAGGATAATATTAGTAGTCCATCTTTTGGCTTGTTATAGTTGTCTGCACCACTGCAGATGTAGGTGAGCGTGTAGTGATTGCTATGTTGTGTGCTTGCTTTCTTACCTTAGTGTGTAGTACCAGTAATATTTCATAACAACAGTTTATATTTTGACTATGAAAAAGTAAAACAGCATATATTATTTCATAGTTGTGATTTGTCTTCTAAACTTCCTTTGGCTCTCTTTAGAGAATTCTGTCAGCAAAAAGTCTTAAATGGATTTTCTGGAATTGTTGAGAAACAAGATGTTCAAAATCAACATGTTCAAAACTTGGCAGAAATATTTTCCATAATGTTTTTTGTCTTCCTGTTTTATCTGGAACCTGTTTAGTAAATTTGGTTTATCATATTTCTTATATAAAGGATTATGTGAGCATGATTTACCCATTCAACCAAAGCCAACATACCTAAAATCAGCGTGCTAAAATTCTAGGAGACAAGCTCCTTTAGCTTATTACTGCATTTCATTTTGCCTGACAGCCTGGGCTCAGGAGGGATGAAGAGCATCTCATTACAGGGTATTTTGTAATACAGAATGTAGGACACTTCTGGAAAATGGGGAAAGGTGGGTTCAAGCTTTCTTCCCTTGGTCCCATAGCTGTGAAAAGCAAAGGTAAATTTGCTACAGCAACCATTCTTTTAAAAGGATGATTCCACCTCTTTTTTAGGTGCCTATGCTCAGCTTGCTATTCTGAATCCACATGGATGCAGGGTTTTCTGTGAAGCCTGTTGAGATTGAATTTTGCACTCCTTTAGCTGCCCAAACCAAGTCTACCAAGTAATACGTGGGAACACTGGTTTTGACACATGCCTCTGAGAAACTTGTAATTATGACTTAATTAGACATCGTTCCAAAGGTTCCTAGGAGTATTCTAGATCTGGTATTATCTGTACCTTCCTCATTTTGCTGGATAGTCAATCACACTGCTGTTGCAGGCTTTTCACCTTGTCTTGGTCAAATCCGTTCAGTCCACTGGCAGGACACTGAGACAAGCTTGTCAGAGCCAATAGCTTTGCCTTTGTCTCTAATCTCCCTGAAGTCACTCTTTGCATGAGTCTGGCTTGGAGGTCACCTTCTCTTGTCTGCCCTTAATCTGCAATTTTTCTGTGTTCTTGAATCCTTTTGTATCTTTACATGTCCTGTCATCAGTGATTATTTTGTTTGTGTGTCACTCCTAACCATTTTCTTTCCCTTGCTACATCCTTCCTTTAGCTGTCAAGATCTTCTGTTAGTCTTTAAAACACCAGCATATAAAATAGCCATAAATATGTGGTTCCACAAAATAACCACCTTCTTTTTGTTTCATTAGCCTTTGTAACTCTTTGCAGATCTGTAACACTATTCCCTCTCCTTTCCCCCCTCCTTGCCCTGTTAAATCAGGGTGGTGCTTGGCTGTTTTACCTAGTGACCTGCTGGCAGACCTGAGTTCTGCTGTTCATTTTACCCTCTTGAATTTTGTGTTTCTTATGCTTTTTTGGTTCTACTCCTACTTTTCCAAGTGCTCCTTTACACAGCATAGGCACTCCCCCTCCTCCAGTATGTTAGTTAGAGTGCCTTAGAGAAGAGTGTCTTTCTCCTCTTCCCTTCTGTATGTCCTTACTTACCTTATTGTGGTCAGTTGACCTTGGCTGGATGCCAGTTGCCCACCAAGCTGCTCTATCACTCCCACTCCTTGACTGGACAAGGGGAGAGAAAATATAACAAAAGGCTCGAGATAAGGATGGGGAGATCACTCAGCAAATACCATCACAAGCAAAACAGACTCGACTTGGGGAAATGAATTTAATTTATTACCCATCAGATCAGAGTAGGGTAAGGAGAAATAAAACCCAAATCTTAAAACACCTTCCCCCCATCCATCCCTTCTTCCCAGGCTCAACTGGGAATTCTCTACTTCCTCCCCCCGAGTGGCGCAGGGGGATGGGGAATGGGGGTTGTGGTCAGTTCATCACATGTTGTCTCTGCCGATCCTTCCTCCTCAGGGGGAGGACTCCTCACACTCTACCCCTGCTCCAGTGTGGGGTCCCACCCACGGGAGACAGTCCTCCCACATGAAATTCTCCAACATGAGTCCTTCCCACAGGCTGCAGTTCTTCATGAACTGCTCCAGCGTGGGTCCTTTCCACGGGGTGCAGACCTTCAGGAACAGACTGCTCCAGCGTGGGTCCCCCACGTGGTCACAAGTCCTGCCAGAAAACCTGCTCCAGTGTGGGCTCCTCTCTCCATGGGGCCACAGGTCCTGCCAGGAGCCTGCTCCAGCGCGGGCTCTCCACGGGGTCACAGCCTCCTTTGGGCACATCCACCTGCTCCGGTGTGGGGCTCTCCACAGGCTGCAGGTGGGTGTCTGCTCCACCGTTAACCTCTATGGCTGCAGGGCACAGCCTGCCTCACCATGGTCTTCACCACGGGCTGCAGGGGAACCTCTGCTGCGGTGCCTGGAGCACCTCCTCCCCCTCCTTCTTCTCTGACCTTGGTGTCTGCAGGGTTGTTTCTCTCACAGGTTCTCACTCCTCTCTCTGGCTGCTGGTGCTGTTGTGCAGCAATTTTTTCCCCTTCTTAAATACGTTATCCCAGAGATGCTACTGCCCTCGCTGATGGGCTCGGCCTTGGCCAGCGGCGGGTCCGTCTTGGAGCCAGCTGGCACTGGCTCTGTTGGACATGGGGGACGCTTCCAGCAGCTTCTCACAGAAGTCCCCCCTGTAGCCCCCCTGCTACCAAAACCTTCCCATGCAAACCCAATACACTTACTTACTTCTATGATTTTAGCATTTTCTTTTTTTGCAAATAATTCCCAGTTCTTTCTACCCACCCTGTCCTATGTCTGACTGATTCTTACATCTCACCTTTAATATCTTCTCACAGCTCCAAAATTTGAGTACTTCCTTTTCTGGCATTTCTCTCTACTTGTATTTTTCTCCCATTTTCTTTTTTTTTTTTTTTTTTTGTTCTTTTGTATTAATAGTTTTATGTTTTAGTCTGCTAGGTTTTTAAATTCAGTGGTGTATTTCTGCACACATCTTTCATATTTAACCCATTATTAAAAATAATTATTTTTAATAATTAAGCCCCAAATACACATATTTTATTTAACAACCAAAACTAATGCCTCCTTTTCAGATATTTTGCAAGATTGAGGGCAAGACATGAGTGGACAAACCAAAGGAGAGATTAAAAGAAATTAATGGGTAATAAATTCATTTGAATGTCTATTTCTGTTTCCTTTTTAAGGTATTCGATATATATAATTTTGCGAAAAAGTTTGAAAAATTTGCCTACGATAGTTTTTCAAGAAGTGATTAAGTATGCTATTGACCACTTTAATGTGTCTTCAAAATAGTTTGTGTCATCTAAATAGTTTCTTGTTGAAGTTTACATAGTTTACTAAAAATCAACAGCAACTATTTTTTCATTTTTGGCTCTATGATATGAAACCTGACATGATGTTCAGTATAAATTACAAACACTGTCAGACTGGACAGATAATTCCTTTTGGGTAAAACCAAGCTGCTCTTGTGGTTCACTGCATCGTATATAGTTTCTTTAAACTGTACTACTATGCTACTAGTTCAAAAATGCAAATATGTACATCTCAGGATGTAGGCTTTGGAGATGAACAGTTGTAGCTTCGATTTTTAAAATGTTTGTAGCAAATCAGGTTTCAAACTGTTTAGTATTGGAAATGTATTTAGAATCCAGAAAAATATTTTGATGTAAAATAATATTAAATCTGATTGTATAAAGCAGATACAAAATAGGCAAAAATATTAGGTTGCATTGTTCAGAATACATTTTCTTAATAGCTGCAATTTATATTTGCTCCCTTTCTGTGTAAGGAATGAGTTTTCTAGTAGGAAAATAATGTACACTCACTGAGATCTTCCTGATGCTGACTTTTCAATAAGAAAAAAAAGATCTGTTGTTGATGGCTACGAAGTACTAAATATGGGAGGAAGAACTGGGTGCAGTTCTGTTTTTATTCTGTAGTATTAGCAAATACAAAGTTGAAATGTACGCAAAGAGCTCTGTGTCCTCTCAGACTTTGTCAAACATTTATGCATATTTCAGATATGTCCCAAATAACACACTGTAGCATTGTGAACTGCTTGGACTCATATGAAAATGGGAATAGAAGATTATACAAGTCAACATCAGAGTACAGTATGTTGCTATATGTTATGCTACTCCATATGCTATATTGGGAAAGCTCATAGAGTAGGTAGTATGATACATGGTATATACTGGCAAACTCTTCTAGTGGAAGTGCATCTTACTTTTGTAATGATTTTATTGTTTAATAATTACCTGCAGTGTTCTGGGCACTGTCATGTGTGTTTGTGCTGGTTTTCACCAGCCAGGCAAATGAAGTCAAGCACTTCCTGAGAAGCCAAGCAAAACTGACTCCTACTATCAGTCAGAAGCCTGGTTGTTTTTTTAGCTTCATCTTGACAAATTACACAATTATGGAAAGAACTGAAATAGGACTAGAAAGAGGACTATATAAGTCCTTAGGGAAATTCTGTTAAAGCCTCTTTCTGGTTCTCTATTTAAAAATAGGGAAGTCTTTTCAGCTACTTGTGGTGAAGTTCGAACATACTGTTTCTGTGGAGGCCTATTTAGTGATTCAAACCCCTATGTTTTCAGGGAAGAGCATGCAGCTTTGACCCAGTGATGAGTGTGCTAGCTGTGATGCAGAGTGCTTTGGCCTCTGGAGTACAGAAAGGTACTGCAGTCTAACACGTTGCAGTTTTCACTGTTATATAGCAAATAATATTAAGGAACTTGTGCAAAGATGCCCACACATAAATAACTCAACTGTGATAAAGTTATCCAAAAATGTCTTGTGTGGGCCATCATGTTTCTTCAAATGGGCTTTCATAGTGCTCAGTAGAATCTTGATGAAATCCCTGCTTTGGTGTGAGGATTGGTGAAATATGAATAAACCCATATGGACTTTTGAACGGAGAATCCTTGAGAGGTTCTATGACTCACTATTGCCATGGACCTCATTCAAGATGCTACATGTTATATTAGGCACTTCATGTTATTTAGAAATGCTGGAGGAAATATCTTGAAGTTTGACTAACTAGAAATAGCATTGGTAGCAGATGGACAAGAGAAAGTACTGTAGAAAAGTTGTGTGAGTCTTTGATTTCTTGCAAGCATGTAGTGCAGGCTGAGGAAGGTCTTCCAACTCTGGCAAAAGGTTTTGCCATTGAGCTGCGTAGCTGAGCACAAACCTGGTATTTGGTATGTGTTCACGACTATCAGGCAGTTTTGGAGAATTTCAGTTTATACACTGAAAGCAAGAGTAGATAACTGTCCTTCGTGAGCAGCCGATCTTGAAACAGACTGTCTTGGCAGTGCTCCCAAGACTCCGATTCACTCAGTCCCCGCCTGATGAACTGAAGGCCACCTCCTGATAATTAAGAGGGGACAAGCTGCCTGGATTTTATCCAGCTTTGGATTTTTAGGCTGGTGTCTTGAGCACTTAGTGATTTGTGTTAGGTAGTGGACCACTCAAAAGTCATTACCCCATAAATCCGGTAGATTGGAGGGGAATTTCTTCAATTTTTGGTTTGCTGCATGTGAGGAAATCTCAGCAATATTCATGTCTCTGTGATTACCAGGCCTTTTTGCTGAGCATACATACTTTTATTCCAGTTTGGATAGCGTTTGTAATGTAAATGCTCTATGTCTAAAATAGCAATAACACGGAATTGCAAGGTTATCAGGCATTCTGTGTATTAATTCGCCTAATTATGCCTACATAAAGTTTCAGTTTAGTGACCCTATCAGGCGTAGGCATGTCACAGATGCCTTCTTTTTGACAGTGTCATGGGAAATGATAGCCCCAACGATCATGCTTTGTTTCAAATTAGCTTATATTGAAAGTAAACTTAACTCCTTGAAATAGTTTGAGGTTTTTGCACAAATGGTGGATCTCAACGGCACAGCCAGTTGGTATTGCCTTATTATATCATGCGTGGAATCAGATAAATTTTATTTCATCTCATTGTGCCCTCAGATAGAGGAGAAAGTTTATCTCCTTTCTCTGGATTGTTCTTCAGTCCTTATGATTACTTACAGCTCTTCAATCTCATCTTCCATGTGGTCCAGTAAAAACCAGGTCTAGAAATAATATGGGACTTGGTAGCTGCAAGCATCAGAGACCACGACCAGTTATTTCTCATTGCTACCATTGCACAGGTTTGCTTTTATTTAAATAAAAACTACTTATGAAATTGGGATTTTGGGGTGCAGGGCTCTCTTGCTAGTTCCTCCTGCAGTGGTAGGAACTGGTGAGATGTTAAAAAATGGGTTTCCATGTCAGAAACTTTGGAGGTCCAGTGGTATTTGCGGTCTAGTTTGGAACTACCACCTGCTGTGCAAGGAGTCTCTGTGCACCATGTTTCTAATTTGTGTTTCGTAGATGAAGAGAAGTACATCCTGACAAAATGGAAAAAAATCTCACCCTGCCATTAAGTCGCCTTCACAATTTTTGTACAACTAAACCAGGGAAGTGACGTTCCCACTGTATGAGGGGGTAGGCATAGCTGTTGTAGTTAGGAGTGTTTGTAGGGACATATGGCTGGTGTAGCTACAGTGGCTAGAGATGGCCTGTTCTCATGCTCCAGCCTGATAGTCACGCTGGCAAAACTGTAGTCTTGATTTGCCCTGAATGGGATGAAGAAATATTTCCACAGCTCTTTTTCTCTTGTAAAATTCTTTGTAATATGCTTTATGACTCGGGAGTTCTGTGTTTTGGAAAGGGTACACACATATTGATTGTTTTTCCTGCCATGTTTTGAGTATAATACATAATTTTATGATTATATATGAATTTTCATTCATTTCATTATTGATAGCTTCTTATTTCCTGATACATCAAGGGAATAGATAGAGCACAACAAACATTTTTTGTGATCTTACAATTACTAACTGTATGTTAATTTTCATTTTAGAATTCATTCATACCTGAAGTGACTGTATTTCTGGTTTGAATATAAAACATATTTACTAGCTGAAAACCAGAAAATTGACTTTACTTGGAGTGATGAGTTAGAAATTATAAAAGCTTACCTCTTCTTGCTGACAAACAATCCATCTAGAGTTGTGTGCAGTTTTCAATGCATGTGTATTTTAATAATGCACTGCCTTTTGACAGTTCAGATTTTTCCTACAAATACTTGTGTTGATGTATTTGGGCTTGTTTGTGTTTGTGTCCATCTTGGGGAATTATATGTGAAACAGAACCCTCAGTTGGAAAAACGGAATAAAAATAGTTTCACTTAGTTGAGCTTAGCAACCAATGGAGAAATATGTACAGTGTTTGTATCACTATTTTTAATGCCATAATTATGCATGGGATGAAATAGGTCCCTAAGAACAGCATTAGGACTGCTTTTTGAGCAGTGATTTGAGTATTGCATTCCGCAGTGATACATAGCAAAATGTGCCAGGGCATTTCAGCATGATAAAGTCACCATGTACTGTGTACGGATGGGAGTGTGGAATGAGCTGGAGAGGTAGAACAATAAAATACTGGACACTGAGTATTGCAGCCACCAGCAGTGAACCATTGTTCAGAATAAGCCTTAGACAAAAGAGATGGGGACCACAAACTGTGTCCCTGGAATAAACAAAATGAATAAAGAAGGTGTGCTATTGCATGAACAAGCTGTCATCATCATCAGATGATGAATTTCTTTGTTTTCCAAGAAGTATGGACTAAATGGAGAAGTGGAGGAACCAGTCTTGCAGCTTGTTACAACTAACAGGACTTATCTCAAGAGGGATGGGATTTATCTCAGCCAATTAGTCACATTTTTAATTAATCTCGTCTTGATCTGGACATGTAATACAGGTCAGATGAATCACTTCGTACATGTGCCCGTTTCTGTCCATTGACTGTAATTGGAATCCAGATGACTTCTGCGGATGTCTATGTAAGAGGCATCTCATTTAGTTTTAGATGTTTTCTGTCATTGGTATTCTCATGTGCCAAACCCCAATGTTCATGCCATGAAATTCAGTGGACCATAGTAATGTCAGAGACCATATTTCAAGAACAGAAGTAAAATGTATCACGTTTTTCCATGAGACATCTAGTGGTATGCACTTAGAAATTAATATGTTACTAGACTATAAAGTCTGTAAGACAGGCTACTGAAATAAGCAATGAAGGAAAGGAAATTCCATATTTAAAACTGCAGAACCACAGCATTGATATAATCTTTAAGTTGCGACCCAGATGAAAGATGCGTCCTTGATTATGGCAAAAAGATAAGCCAAGGCAAAATAAGTACAGAATTGTTGCTACAAGAGTAAGTTTCTCATCACAGATGATAAGAATAAATCATTTTAAAATTTGGGCAGATGGGCACTAGTCAGGAGAAACTGCAGTTCTTAAATATATTGTCTGTAATCAGTGATAAAGAAGAAATATTTAATGAAGGCACCTGCTGATAATAGTTAATGAGACTGACTCACTCTTCTAGCAGAGAAGAGTGAAGTTAGCGCAGAGACACTAGATGACACAGAAGACCTCAGGAACATACTCTCTGGACTGATCCTGCTTCAGGCTCTGTGAAAGGGACTGATAAGATGATTCAGGATGGGCATGGATGAGGCTAAATTCAGTTTCTTTTGTGGGATCTGGAAGACTGTTAAATGTTCAGCCAGGATCTCTGAGACCTGTCAACTCTGGGATAACAACATCAAAGCAATTAAATTAAATTGCTGTTTTGTATAATTTTTTTCATGTAGACGTTTTATCGGAGGAAAGGACAGGATGTAACTGTACCTCAGGCTGAGACAGACTATTCATACGCCCATCTGTAATACAGATTTGTTGACTCCCATGTACACATACATGCACTAGGGCACAGAGGCTGATACCAGCTGAAACAAAGTAGTGATTTACATTATGATGGGTTATGTTGCTTACTTTGCATGTTATTATTTTTGCTATTTAAATAAAATCCCCTAAAGTTTATTTCAGACAAGACTGAAGTAACTCCGGTACCATAAAATAGTCAGTAGGAACATTTTGTTTATGTAGAGGTAAAATATTACAGTTGTTCAACAGATTGCAGACTTCCTTTTGTGGGCATTTGTAATTATTTGGGACTAAATCCAGTTCCTAGTAAACTTGGTAGGAATCTTTCAGTCAGTTCCAAGGAACTTGTATCAAATTTCTTTAAGTTTTTGAAGATGCCAAGTCTTACAAAGTTGACATTTTAGTGTTTGCTGGGTGCCTTATACAGTGAGGACTAAGACTTTCATTGGCACTCTGCATAATACGTGCAATGGTATCCTTTGCCATGAAATCGTCTTAATTGCATGGGGTAATGAGTCTACCTGGTCACTACTTCAGAAGTTGTTTGTATAATAATATAGGAAATATGGGGAATAAACAAGAGGACCTGAAATCTTAATCCATGAGCAACAGTGTGACTGAACTAGCATAGCAAAGATGCGGTGGGAGGACAGGGAGGAAGAAGAGGCTGTTGCTGTTGTACACCGGGTTCAGATATTTGTCCTGTGACCCAGCTGTAGAGGGAGCTGGGCATACTGATGCTCTATAAGTAATGCTAAAAGGGGAAAAGCTCATGAGCTCCATCGTTATGCAAGCATTGCACAGATCACCAAACAGATCAGGTAGGTGGGGATTTATATTGGCAGAGTACAGGGGATGGTGATGATGGTAAATTTTAATTAATCAGTCATCTATTGGAAACCAATAAAGGAGAATACCAACTGCCCAACATGTTTTGCAATGCACTTATGACCAAATTTTGAGATGGTGGGAAAAGCAATCAAAGGGGAAGCTATTCTATTTGATACCAACTCTAAGGGAGAAACTGTTCAAGAATAGGGAGAGAAAAGGCAGCTTGAGTGAGAATTACCCTGGGATGACAGAGCTCACAGCTTTCAGGAAGGGAAAGAGGTTGAATAAAAGAATCAGAATAACAGATTTCAAGGGGATATGAGAGGACTATGGGCATAATCTCTTTGGAAAGGAGTCCGGAGAAAAGAAGTTAAAAGAATTGGTTGTTCCTCAAAGAAAAAATATGAAGAGAAAAAAATGCAAATTGAGACAGTACAGGAGAAGGACAAAAAGTGTAATAAAATAAACCTGTCTAAAATATAAGCACCTCATTTATATCAAGCACAAGAACGAATTGTGTAGAAAATTAAAACTAGTTTGGATTATTCAGAACAAGTGCAAAAGAACAGCAAAAGGTGTAGAGAAAAAAAATAATCAAAGAAGCCAAGGCCAAAAAATGTGAACAAGAAAAGACTGTGTACAAGAAAGAACATGAGGAGTAACAGAAATTGTTCTGGAAGTATATTTCTGGTAAGAGCATGTTCCAGGAAAGTGTTGCTCTGCTCGTTAACAGAATCATATCAGTCTTAGCTAGTGATGTTAAGAGCACATGGAAAACTCAGCCTAGAATAGAGAAAGGACAAATCAGAGAGTACTTAATGTGTTAGGTGTTCCCAGGTTAGCTGTGCCTAAGACGCTATATTTGGAAATTGGAAGAATTGGCTAAATCAGTCTCAGCCCTGTTAGCACTTACCATTGAGAATCTGAAGAAGAAAAATGAGAGTGTGAAAAAAACAGAAAAACGAAAAACTGATCCTTAAAAGGGTGGAGGAGCTATGGAGGGAAGAGGCCTATCACAGATTTACAGATCATTGTTGTTCCTAGAGAAATTATGGACAAATATTCAAACGTTTTGTAAGTACCTGGAAGAAAGCAACAAACAGCAATCGGCATGGGTTTCTTGGAACTATCTAATACCCTATAACAAGAGATTAAAACTTGTCAATAAAAGAAAAGGAGCAGATGTCCTACATTTTCACTTTAAGAAACTTCTGAATGCTGTCTCACAAGACTCCCCTATAAACAAGGTAGTGACTTAATGTAAGTTGCATGGGATATAGCTGCAAAGCTGGTTGGATAAGGTAACCTCCAACCAGCTACTGCTGTTTTCACTGGCATGTGTGTATTCCACAAGAGTTTATTTTAGACACTATTCTGTTTTTTCAGTAATAATCTGGATTATGTATTAGAAAGTATTAAATTTGCAGTTGTCACAAAGTTGAGGATGGATTGGAAGGATGCCGGAGAACAGGATTAGAACTGAAAGTGATCTTGACACATTGGAAAAATGGCTAGGGGAATAAGGGAATATTTAATAGGTGTAAGTGCATGGTACTACACTTGGGCAGAATAGCCATATACAGGACACAGGATAGCTGGTTAAGCAGTGGGTTTTGGAAATTACATGTAAGTCATGAATATTACATGAGTAAACATAATCAAGCTGTTGTGAAAAAGGTGTGAATGGATGAAAAACACACATAGCCTGCAAAATATATGGAGTAATTAATCTGTTGTACTCAGTACTCTGGTCAGCTCAAATACTGGGTCCAGTTTTGAGCATCGCACTTCAGTAAAGATAGGGCTACTTGGAGAGAGTTCAGAGAATGGCAATGAGGATAGTTTAGTGAGCTGAAAAACATGACTTGTAAGGAAAAAATTGAAGAACCAGAATTATTTACCCTAAAAAGTAAAAGATAGGTACGAGAGAAAAGTTTTCAAGTATGCAACCCTCCCCCCCCAAAGAACGAACAAACAAACAAACAAAAACAAAAAAACCCAAACCCAAAACCCCCAAACCACCTTGAACTTACACAGATGAAGGGAATGATCTGATCTCTGCATCCAGTATGGATAGCTTCAATTCTAACAAGAAAGAATTAGTTTAGACATCAGAAAAAAATTTCTGATATTAAGGTAAGATCACTTAGAACAGGTTAGGTGAGAAATTTATAAGTATATTAGAGGTCTTTTAAAACACAGAAAACATGTCCAAAAATGATACAAGTGTAGCTTTGTGTCACTGGCAGTTTGGAGATGACCTGCTATGGACCCTATTGGCAGTATTCTGATTCTCTGTTCTGTGATTCTCTATTAACTGTGTTACATTACTGCCTGTTATTACTGTGCCACACGATGCATTTTCTGTTCTGTAAATCTTCTGAAACATTATTGTACTTTGAATTAAGATTATACTTTTTTTTATTTCAGTGTGTGCAGAAACTTACAATCCTGATGAGGAAGAGGACGACACAGAATCTAGGGTATTTAATGCTTTGAGTCAAATACTTATTTTTTCAGTTCTCAGGCATTAAATTTAGGAAGAAAAATGCAACCAGCATTACCATTCCTTTGCAAAAGCATCCTTATTGTAATATACTTTAATATTCTCTTGGGTTTTCATGTTAAAGGAACATTTTAAAATTCTCTGTAATAGTCACCCATGTAGGACCTGACGTGAGTATTACTCTAAATTACCACACCTTTGATACATGGTCTGTTAAGGAAACATTTTTGTGCAATTATATTTGCCCAGAGAGTGCCTGCTCCTAAAAGTACTTATTTGGTGTCCTCTTAAACTTGCAGTAGTTTCCTCAATATTCTAGTATTTTTCATAAGGCAGAAAAAGGTAAATTATAAAATCGCTAAGATTTTCAGACATACAAAGCAATAACTAATCATAGAATCATAGAATCAGTAAGGTTGGAAAAGACCTCTAAGGTCATCGAGTCCAACCGTCAACCCAACACCCCCATGCCCACTAAACCATGTCCCTAAGCACCTCATCTACACGTCTTTTAAATACCTCCAGGGATGGTGACTCAACCACTTCCATGGGCAGCCTCTTCCAAGGCTTGACCACTCTTTCAGTAAAGAGATTTTTCCTAATGTCCAATCTAAACCTCCCTGGGTGCAATTTGAGGCCGTTTCCTCTTGTTCTATTACTTGTTACTTGGGAGAAGAGACCANCTCCATTGACTACAACTCTCTGGGCTCGGCTGTCCAGCCAGTTTTTTACCCAGCGAAGAGTGTACCTGTCTGAGCCGTGAGCCGCCAGCTTCTCTAGGAGAATGCAGTGGGAGACAATGTCAAAGGCTTTACTGAAGTCCAGGTACACCACATCCACAGCCTTTCCCTCATCCACAAGGCGGGTCACCTGGTCATAGAAGGAGATCAAGTTGGTCAAGCAGGACCTGCCTTCCATGAACCCATGCTGGCTGGGCCTGATCCCCTGGTTGTCCCGGACGTGGCTCGTGAGCGCCCTCAAGATGAACCTTTCCATAATCTTCCCCGGCACCGAGGTCAGGCTGACTGGCCTGTAGTTCCCTGGATCCTCCTTCTGGCCCTTCTTGTAGATGGGCGTCACATTGGCAAGCCTCCAGTCGTCTGGGACCTCCCCCGTTAACCATGAACTATATTTATTTCTTTTACTTATGTCACCCTTTTAAAGGCATTTACTTAACTTTTAATATGAAATAGCATAAGTATAACATTTAAGATAAGTGTAAATGTTTATATTCTACCTAATTTCTGGCTTGTAAAACTCTCAAAAAGGTATAGTATGACAGTTTTGAAACTTAGCATACCTTTTTAAGCATATGAGTTGAATTAACAACTTGATTGATACATTAACTAGACATCGGTAATTTAGTAAATCTCTAGCTCATTCAGATAGTGTCAAGTCTGTTGTTTACTCTGTGAACCTTCTGATATAAATTTAACACAGATACTATTTCACAAAATATTCTTTGGGAAGTAGTCATGGCAAATGGCTAAATGTAACAGTGGTGCTTTTTATAAAACATGCATGCTCCAAATATGATTAGAGAGGAGCAGAGTAATGTTTATGCAGCAATAGTTGAGGTAAAGGTATCCAGAATGGCTTGCAGAAATGAACTGGATTCTAGAAAGGTAAAGATCTTGTTAGCTTAAATACAGCAGTGCTTCATTTGCTAATGCTGTGGTGTTATAATGTTATCATTGAGTGTTTATTCAAATTCTGAAGGTTTTGAAATGAAAGTGTTCTGAAGCATGGCCAAAATATTGTGCAAAATGCTTAGCTGAATTAGCTCAGTCCTTCAGCTAGTGCTGCTATGTGATAACCACTTTAAAGGTTTTTCTATTGTATCCCTTAGATTATTCACCCTAAAACAGATGATCAAAGAAACAGACTACAGGAGGCATGCAAAGACATTCTTCTTTTTAAGAACCTAGATCCGGTAAGAGATTCTTTGTAACGATCAACATTCAGCAGTGCTGCTAAGAATTAATTCTCTTGAACTTTTGAATAGAAGTTTACAGATTTGACTTTTGTAAGCTCTTATGTATGCTTTCTTCACCATTTCATAAACTCCAGAAATGCCATTTCTATAACTGATACGTCATATATATAGAACCTTTTGTTCACCACCATGAGTGATAGTCTTCAAGTACATTAATATGAGTGTATACACTAATATGATTGTAAAGTATTGTGTTTTCTTATTTCCTTATTTTAAATCTTCTTGCTGTTCATTGATGTATATAAACTCATCAGTTAACTGGAACGTTTAGGTTTTTTCTACTAGTTACTTTTTATCATCCAAAAGTGTGCTGAGTGCTCCATCAAAACTTAAAATTACCCCCAAAGCCTACAGTTTAGCTATAGATGTAACTGAAGAAGCAAGTTATGAAATAGAGGGAAAGAGAAAGGCAATAGTGAGGTGTTTACGTTATTATTTCACTTAATACAGATACTGTAAAAACGCTACAGATAATTTTCTTCTGTGCAGATAATTTCCTTCTGTTGCCTATAAAAACAATTATAGGCTTTTAGGAAAGCTTAAATGCAGTGAATGAGTGGTCTGGATCAAACAAAGGTGATAATGCTACAAAAAAGAACAGGATTGTTTAAGGGAAAAGGCGAGTATCAATCAAAACGTGCATACTGAGGGATGATTCACAGCACACCTAATGCCTTCTCAAGAGAATTGATTCAGTGCTGTCAGGGGAGGGAGCATGGGGGAAAGGGAAATAATTATGTAGAGTTTTAAGCATGAGAAAAAAAAATTTAACATTTGATTCAAGAGGGAGCTAATGGAAAGACAAGCCTGCAGCTCTGTTTGGAAGTCAGGTGCTGTTACAGAGAATGCACATTAATTCGTGCTGCAGGTTTCCACCTCCTGCTTTTGTCTGTGCAAAGGCTGAGCCCTGACCCTGGGTACCTGTTCCCAGAGAGTCCCTGAGGAGCAATGAGCCACAGACCCCCAGCTTTGCAGAACCCTGGAGTCAGAGCTATAGGAGGGCATCAAAAGTCTCAATGTAGGTACTAATATGTGTGCATCCTTGGGACACTAGGAATGGACACTGATGGAGAAGATTTCCTAACTCACTCCCTCATGCCGTCTGTTTAATGGGTAGTTAATTAGCTGTTCCACTATACTTGTTCAAGCTGAAGTCACCCAAACATTTGCCCCTTACACTCCTGAATTATTTTTCTGCATAACTTCAGGGATACAAAGTGGGTTTTGGATATCTGCTCTGGATGTGAAATTGCTTTATTATGTATTTTCCTTATTGTCACTGTGTCCTGACTTCCACTTGGCTGGAATCTGCTGTGATGTTAATTTTGAGCTACTGCCTTCCCAATTCTGGCTTTACACAGTTTCTTGGTAGTATCTGCTTATAGTATCAATCCTCTGGATGAGATCTGCTTTCCCTTCCAGTGAGAACTAGATCTTCTGTCTAAACAGTCATCAGCCACTTGATCTGCAGGACAGGGATCTATTGGCTTCATATCAGCTATATTGTAATGTTGTGTAGATGTGGAACATTAAACTGTGCCAGTGTTGCACAGAGATGTAACTCTTCCAAGGAACGTTGAAGGATTACTTCCCCTGTTTGTGGAGGTCTTCTCAGGACTGTGCTGCTGTCTCAATACTGTATCCCCTTGATGTTTTGAACTCCTTTTTTATTTTTTGCTTCTGAATCAGTTACTTGTAATTGCTAATAGTTCCCACAGTCTGTTCCAGGTGTTTAGCAGAAGACTTTTTAGCTGAGTCTTCCCCTCGTGGAGCTCTGCAATCCAAAGCCTTGAAATCTGCTCCTGGGACCTCCCAAGTCTTGTTTACCCTCCTTTGCTCAGATTGTCCAGTGGATTAAGAACACTTCCTTCTACTTTAAATCCTTCACAGACAGTGTTCTGGAAAAGTTGAATAAGACAGTTTTTGTAAAGGAGTTAACTTTACTCATAAAAGGCATTGGAAAGCTACTAAACTCTGAAGATAGCAAGGGTATTAAAATGTAGCCTTCCTCAGTCTGGCTTGCTCCTTCTGTGGAGCCAGGTTCTATAGTCCCCAGGGAACTTCTTACACTCCTCCTTCTTGTTCTGCTGCTTGGCAGTGACTCAAGAGCTCTGCCAATGTAGTTGCAGTAATTTAAATGTTCCTTTCTCAGCTTTCTTCCTCAGCTCTGTCTCTCCACCCTGCAGCACAAGCACATGTCGTGCCAGTTGCTGCAGTTCGCTCTCTGGTGTATTAGCAAAAAAACTTCATCTTGGAGAGAGATAATATCTTCAACTGCTAAACCTAAAGTCTCTGGAACATAAGTCAAGCTGTGTATTGATAGCATCTCCCACTCCCACTGGGTTTTGTTTTTTTTTTGCATTGAACTTCAGCCTCTTTCTGCTATAGTTCTGTGTATGAAAAACATTGTTTCAGAGGTCAGTGAGTGAGCGGGGAAGAGACAATGTAAAGTGCTTAATGGCTTTTCCCTGATGGCCTTTTACCAAGGTGTCAAACACCATTCCTAGATAGGGCACCCCTCTGAAACACAGTATAACATGTCTTATGGCGTGATCACAATTGCGTTCAGTACATGATGCTAAATGGAGTCCACATTTTCTTGAAACTTTATCCTACGCTTACACACTGTGTTTTAATTTGAATGGAAAGATAAGATAAGGGTATCACTAAAGCAGAAAGAGAAGTTGCAGTAATTAGGAGGTGAGTTACAGTACTGCTCAGCATTTTAATTAAAAAGTCCATCTGAACAGACAAGAGCCTTCACATAAAAGTAAAAAACAGCAGAACCATTTGAATATGAGACTAAATGAGAGAGAGGAGAAAAAGATAACCTTCAGACTCTGAGACAGCTTAGGACTTTCTAAACATACGCAACATTGTCTTGAGCCTGCATTTACCTGATAGCAGTGTTTGAATATCAGATAGGTAAACTTATGGAGAAGTATTTATAAATATCAGTATTTCACATATTGGCTCTGATTGAAAATATAGCATAGTATAAAGGAACACCAGCTCTGGTACAATTCCCTGAGCAGCACTTTATGTTTTAAAGGCCAACTCTTATAAATTCTTTAAAGCCTGTGAAGTTACTTGAATTTTCTTGAAACTTTAACTTTGTGGATTGATGAGGATGTGACCAGTCAACTAATGTCAGTTCAGCAAGGCACTCCTGAGTTAACTCCCTTAAATAAAGGTACTTTAAATAATTGATATGTTAGCATTCTTTTCACCTTTCTGGGGGCTTAATCACTTCCCATCTGGCTGCTGTCTTTCAATATCAGTTTTAGCTAGTGCGTAACAGTATGGAAAAAATTACTTGAAGAGAAGAATATGGATCGAAACATGCATGTGCAACAAGATGAGGGAAAGAGGTTTTTTGCAGAGCATTTTGGCTACTTTTTAGGGGACCAGATCAGGAAAGAATCAAGAGAAATTCCGGGAGCAGAACTGTGTGGATGAGTGAATTAGAAGAGAGAAAGGTGCATTCAGATGTTCGTTTTCCTCTCCCAATGCTATTAATCTAACCTATGTTAGATTAACTTGTTCATCTTCTAAAGCACCTCTTCCTGTTCTTCTTCCCAGGAAAACCTCTTCCTATTAGATCACAGTATTATTTATTGTTCTCCTCGATTGCCTGCCACGCCATTGCCAGAAATCCCAATATTACTTTTGTTCTTCCAGGATTGCCATGGTGTGCCAGGCTGCTTGCTCTACGTGCATGCACAAAGCATGTTACCACATTCCCCTTCGTGCTCCAGATGCTGGAGGTTATGGCACTGGAATCAGAAGCTGCATGCCCTCTTTCCCCTCCACTTTCACTTTGTATAAGCCAGCAAGGAGAAAACAAGATGATGACCTGATGCCATTACTGAGGATAAGTCCCAGTCGCTATTACTGGAATTTGTCTCTGTTCAGCCTAACAACTGTTTTATCACTGGGAGGAATAGCAGCAGCAGCAGCTTATTAGTGGCCAACGCAGCCTTCTACACTTCCTTTTTACAATGCAATTCAGAAAAGTTATTCTTTTGGTTTTGTCTTTTAAGAGGAAAGTTTGCTGGGGCTGATGAACAACAGGCTATTTGGTTTGGCTGTTATGGCCCATAAGCCAGCAGTTAAAAAACCTGATGAATCTATTATCAGAGTAACAGGGTAGCTCAAGGGACTGGTAGCATCAAAGCTGTGCCACACCCTTGCACTTAAAGATTGAATCCTTTCTTTTGCAAAAATTCACAAGCAGTGTTAGATCATCTATTCTCTTTCAGTCTGATGTAGTTTAACCCAGCAGGCAGCTAACCACACAGCCACTCGCTCACTCCCGCCCCCCGCAGTGGGATGGGGGGAAGAATCAGGGAAAAAAAAGTAAAATTTGTGGATTGAGATAAAGACAGTTTAACAGAACAGGAAAAAAAAAAAAAAGAAATAATAGTAATAATAATAATAGAATATACAAAGTGAGTGATGCACAATGCAATTGCTCACCACCTGCTGACTGATAACCAAGTAGCGATTGCTACTTCCTGGACCATGACTCTTATTTATATACTGAGCGTGACGTCACATGGTATGGAATACCCCGTTGGCCAGCTGTCCTGGCTGTGCTCCCTCCCACCCTCTGAAGAGTTCTTGACTATGGGGTACTTAGCAACAACTAAAAACATCAGTGTGTTATCCACATTCTTCTCATACTAAATCCAAAACACAGCACTAGGAAGAAATTTAACTCTATCCCATCTGAAACCAGGACATAGTTAAATTGTAGTTTGGAGAGCTTTGCCCTGCTAATGCTTATAGAGAATATTTCAAATAGGTCTTGACCCTTTTCTAAAAGGTAATAAATTATACATATTCTTCACAAATATGCAAGAACAATTTCTGGGCATATTGCCACTCATGCACCTGGGTAATTATTATAGAAGAGAGCACAAATATTGATTAACCAATTAGAATTGATTAACTTGAAGGAAGATGAAAGAAAGCATAATGCAACTGTGTTTTATGAATAGTGGACTCTTATGTTCAAGGCCAAAGCATTCCTTGAAAAGTGTTACTAACAGCAGATCCTCATAATGCTCTTCCATTCTTAAAAATTTTGGTGAAGAATTAGTACTAGAGATGTTAGAGCAATATATATATATACACACACGTGTGTGTGTATATATGAGTGAGCCCAGAATGCCTGAACATGTTCATACTCTGCCTTCCTATATGGCACAAAACTCTTTGCAAACTAATGGGTTCCCAAACAGATAGAATTGCACTTAATCCTCTGTTTTTTCCTAAGGCAAAATTAATACTTACATCAGATCTAGCAAACAGAGATTCTCTCCGCCTTACCTANAAGGTCTTTTCCAACCTAAATTATTATATGATTCTATAATCAGTTATTGGAGATGTTCTGCAAAAGAACTGCCCAATGTAAGGTGCCTTCATCTTTTGCTTAAGAATTTTGGAAACTATTTGCAACTCTGAATTATTTCTGCTCTTTTTTAGCAAACTGCTAAAAAGAATCAGCCAACTTGCTCAGAGGGCTAGTTACAAAATATGAATAATGTTACTGAACCTGACTGATGGGCACGTGCATGATACTTGAGAGGCAGAATACTAACTTAACATATAACTGTGTGGAGGAAGGTTAAGGTATATACTCAAGGAAAATATTATTGCTTGAAAATATTGATTATACATCAAAATACAAATTAGATTCTTTGATAGTGAAGAAATAAATGCCTTTTGATTAGTTTACAAGTGGGTATTACACAAGGGAGCTATACATTTTGAATTGGATCAAGAGTGCTGCTAACATTTATATCAGAGTTCCAGGGGAGTATATGTACATGGTTTTGTTCTGAAAAACAAATGCAGAGACCTGTAGGCATGAATTCTGTAATTTACTTTTTCTCTCCAAGGTCCTGACTTGTTGATTAAGAACTCCTTTTCTTCCCATGGTTTCCCTGTCTGTGTTTTGCTAACTTCTTTTCTCTTCTTTTTTTTCCTTTCCTTCCTATTCTGGTATTCTGTCTGCTTAATTACCTTGTTAATATCATGCTGAGCATTAATTCGTTGATATTTCATATTGCTCACAGTGAGGGTAAGGTGGCCAACAGGATGTCTTTTTAACTTGGGCTCATTTTAGTAAAATGGTTGTAGGAATAAAGAATAAAGTGGTTTATTAATTCAGTTAGGGGCAATAGAACAACTGTGGATTCACTTTGTTCATATGATAGTCTTATGGTTGTGTCTCAGAACGTTATAATTTTTACAGGTCATATGAGATAGGCAAATCTTGTTACTACTATTGTACTGAAGTGCAAGGCAATCTCAGGCCTGCTTAGGTTGTGCAGGATGTCTTGGAACTAAAAGGGAAATTAACTGAGATTTCCTGTCTAGCAGGGAGCACTCCAGCAGCACACTCATCCTTCTTTTGGGGGATTCCCAAAGCATATATAATCCCAACATACCATCCAATACTTTTGGGAATTACTGCATCCAGCTTAATAGCTGGAGTTCACCAGCTCCTGTCAAATGCCAGATTAAGATTGTCTCAGTTTGCTGTCAGAAGCCACATTATTTTAATTGTAGAAGTGTAGCTGTGCCTTCTATCTCCTGAATACCTTTTCCTAAATAATGGGCAAGGATATTTTTCAGAAGTTACTTTTTATATTTGTTATTGTCATGACTTCCGGTGATGATCGTGTCCTACTTTCCATTTTATCTACTGTGCCTTCATTGATTCAGAATGGGTAGCACTTTGTCAAATAACAAACATTTCTATCGGCAGTTTAAGCATTGATGCTTCTTGGAAGCCCCAGTGTGTGAGTGGTTGAGTTTAGTATGGAGAACTTTGTTCTTTTTCTTTTACAAAATAGCTCACAGTAAATTTATAAATTTGATATTAAGAAGACATGTACATGGCAGAGTGGTAGCAAAGCACTTGGTAGTCTGGCAGTTAAAAGAGCCATTGGCATTTGGGAAGGACATGTCATGGTCTACCAGCTCTCCTGAATGAATCAAAAGCTGTCTTGCAAGGACATACAAGTGACTGGATATTTAATCTGTGTGAAACGTATACTAAGTAAAATGCAGTTTTAATTATACTCAATATCCACTTTTTTCCCAAGGAATTGTCTTGAGATGTAATTGCCATGTTTGTTTTGTTGAATTGAAAGAAATTGAGGCTAACATACTATTTTCAAATAACACAACATGCATCTGGAGGACAGTACTTTATGTGATACAAAGTATACATTAGGAGAGTTGTGAGTGATTATTTGCAGTTTTTCACTTGACCTGGCAAGAAGGATGGAATCAGACACTGTTCCAGGGGGATGTCCTTCGTAAACCAGTTATCATTCCTGTCTAGGGCTTTGTTCTTCTGAATCTCATGTCATGTCTTTCATTTGTAACTGATTGTAAACTTGCACACAATTTGTACATTTCAGATATGAAATGGCAAACATCAGGCTTGCACATACCCTTATGGGCTTGGGGAAGAGTGGCTGGAAAGCTGCCCGGAGGAAAAGGACCTGGGGGTGCTGGTTGACAGCCGGCTGAACATGAGCCAGCAGTGTGCCCAGGTGGCCAAGAAGGCCAATGGCATCCTGGCCTGTATCAGGAATAGTGTGGCCAGCAGGAGCAGGGAGGTGATTGTGCCCCTGTACTTGGCGCTGGTGAGGCCGCACCTTGAGTACTGTGTTCAGTTTTGGGCCCCTCACTACAAGAAGGACATTGAGGTGCTGGAGCGTGTCCAGAGAAGGGCAACGAAGCTGGTGAAGGGCCTGGAGAACAAGTCTTATGAGGAGCGGCTGAGGGAGCTGGGATTGTTTAGTCTGGAGAAGAGGAGGCTGAGGGGAGACCTCATCGCGCTCTACAACTACCTGAAGGGAGGTTGTAGTGAGGTGGGGGTTGGTCTCTTCTCCCAAGTAACCAGCGATAGGACGAGAGGAAATGGCCTCAAGTTGCGCCAAGGGAGGTTTAGGCTGGACGTTAGGAAAAAATTCTTTACTGAAAGAGTGGTCAGGCCTTGGAACAGGCTGCCCAGGGAAGTGGTGGAATCACCATCCCTGGAGGTATTTAAAAGACGTATAGATGAGGTGCTCAAGGACATGGTTTAGTGGGCATAGGGGGTGTTGGGTTGACGGTTGGACTCGATGATCTTAGAGGTCTTTTCCAACCTTAATGATTCTATGATTCTATTCTATGATTCTATCACCACAGGCCTAGATTCATAAAGGTACCTGGTATCTGAGTTGCACTTTAGGCACAGTAAAATATTTCCTAACTTGTAACAGAGTGAATCATAAAACCTCTGCTTAGGTGCTATGCTGTTCACAGGCACCATGATAAGTACCAGAGGTATTTTGTGACATTAAATTCTGCTTCTGTGCTAGAGGTTCATGTGGCTACCATGAGATAAAGGGGAAGAGGGGGCAACTACGTTTTGCCACAAGTGTGTAGTGTTTAGAATACTTAGCACATGAAGACTGGCAGAGAACATCAGGCTCCTAGTGAAATGTTGATGAAGAGCATCTGTGTAACTGCCATTGAGGAGCGAGAGCTCACAGGAGCACAGCAAAGGGGACAAACTAGCACAGACTTTGCAGTTGAGGTAGTTTGTGCAGATGGGAGTTTGAAGGGGAACTGGAAACAGTGCGCAAGACCGTGTGGGACAGCTAGAGGTGATACAATGATAGTGATGATGGGCCGCAGGGATTGCTCCCCAGCAATGGACCAGCCAACCATAGCACATCTAGAGTTTTCAACCCAGGTCCAGAGATGGGATGTGACCATTTTGGTCTCAGGCTGCTGGCAGTGGCAGGTGTCTCTCCTGAAGGCTGGGGGGCAACGGTGGCTTCACCTATGGGAGATGTGCTGTGATCACAGTGCTGAGCTGCCAGCTGAAGGAACTGCAGAAGGACGTGAGAAGGACTGCGTAGCATCAGGCAGGATAAACAGGAGCTTGACAGCATCTTCCAAGGGTCCACTGAAGAGACAACAGTGCCTTTCTACAGCAGACGGAGGCACTAGTCTGTTGACCAGACTTGCTCTCAGGTGGTGCCGTGACAGGATAAGACACAATGAGCACAAACTGAAATACAAAAAAAACTGTTCAAGTATAAGAAAAGCCTTTTTTACTGTGAGGGTGGTCAAATGCTGGAACAGGTTGCCCAGAGAGGTTGTGAAGTTGATTTACATGTTTTGGGACTAAAGAGCTAATACCTGCTAACTGTTTTTTACTAGTTATCATAGTCACATGCCCTTCATATTAAATATTTCCTTAGTTCAGTATTTTGAAGGCTTTAATTACAGAGAAAATGTCATTTGATTGACTAGAAATAAGATTTTGTTTGTCAGGAAATTAAGAACAATGCCCAAAGGCAGAGTTTGACTGACTGCAGTAGATTTTGAAATTTTCCATTCTTGTCACCTTTATTCAGTTCAGTAATAGGTAACAACAAACTACATCAGAGGACATCTCTGTCCCTGAGGCCATGCGGTGCAGTATGACATACACACGTACAGCTAAACTCTCTTGCACCTTCCACTCCTCCTAACACCACCAAACCAAGCAACTAACCAGGGTGGTTTTACCTTTACTGGGAAGAAGCCCTGGCTCAAGCATTCCTCCAAGCCATGACCAGGGTTTGTCAGGATGAGTGATAGTTGGCACAAGCCAAAACTGTACCAGCTGTGCTAACAATTACACCAAGAGCAAACCCGCCCAGACTGTACCATGTCAGTGCTTTGAGTCCATCCCCTGGTCCTGTTGAGCTTGTACTTCATAGTTGTAATCTCTGATTCTGACTAATCTAAATATGCAAAAGAACTTTACTAGCACAGTTCATTTCAGTTGGTATAAAACTAGGTAGGTACCACCTTGGTCTAAGTAAGAGATGGAAGAAAACCACATCATCTCCACTTCAGGTGATATGAGAGGATATATCATGCTGTCTGATGCTGATAAGGGAGCTAATGCTCCTTTGCATTCCTGCTTCCCAGCAGTTAAATTCACACTTGAAAGCAAGGGTGATTGAGACGGTAAATGACGGCTGTAACTATGGCATGTTTATTCAATTGTCTAGTAAACTATTTTGTGAAATCACGCTCTGTCATTAAAGTCCAATTGTTAGAAAGACTTTTTGAGAGAAATGCAGTAACTACACTTCAAAAAAAGAAAATATCTTTATAAAAAGGAAATTTTGACAGATTAATTTGGTTTGTATTGTGAATGTGTCTTTCAGAAAATCTGATTTCCCATTCAGCCTCCTCACTTTTAAGGAAGTTAAAATGTTTTCTCTATTACAAAGGATCGTGATCAAAGTGTGCTTTCATGGCAACAACCCAAGGTTCCCATAATTTTTTCAAAAATTTTCCTCTTTTGAAGCATTTACATGCTTCACAGTTCAGAATGAAAAAAAAAAATCCACTGCATGTATTAATCAGAGTATGTAAATAAACATTACATAAACAATGAAACAAATTTCAAATAATTTAAACTTTAGGTTTGGTTCTTTATATTTGTAGAGTGCATCATCCTTAAGAAAAATAGATGCTTTATTATATTTGAAAGAACTGTATTAAGATAATGAAATTTTAGCAGAAGTCACAAAGATTGCACAACATACATGTTTAGTACTTCAGATTCTTTATAAATTTTATTTCTGTTAAAAAGTTTATCATGTTTTTAAAGTATCATTCTTTAGAATATTGATTACCAGACTGCCACGGCATTACACATAGCAGATTTACAAACGCCAATATAAAAAAACCCTTCCTGTTTTCATTTTGTATGTATTTTTTGAAGCTAGAACTGCTTTAAGGAAGAACAGCTTTCAGACTGCACCATTTTACTAAATACCAGATTTAATTCTGTGTATGATAACAGATCTACTTTTTAATTCTAAAATAACCCATCTTTATCCTTTCAAAGTAACTATGGAGGCTGCCGGTAAATTGAGCCTCAGTTGGGCAGAGAATCAAGAGGATTCACATAGAGCAAGGTGGGCAAGCAAGTTTTGTAATTCTCACAATAAAAGCAAAAAACATGTGCCTGGTTTGGTTATTGCAGTCTGCTCTATCTTAATTTTATGTAGAAAGCTTTAGGAAAGGGACCAGTTGTCTTTAAGTTAGTTGTAATTTATTTAGAAAGCTAAAATACACGTGCAGTACTTCAGCAGATAATAGACAGCTCTCAAATGTATTAAATACCTTCAAGTGTTTAAAACATTTTTTAAAAGGGAATTGTATTTGTAAATTCTACTTTGTTGTCTAAAAAAGCCATAGATTTACCTGCCAGAAAAGCTGTGGTTTGGTGAGCTTGATTCATAACTATGAGATTGAAAATGTTTTAACGTGAAATCTGAGATGAAGCACACTGAATAAAGATTATAACTATATGTATTATTCCTTCAGTACCACAAATAATCTTTTCAAGATGTCTTGGGAGTATTTTAATTTCCAAGGATCAGGGCCAATATAATACATTTTTCTTGCATTGCTTGCATTTAGAGGATAACATATACCCTCTACCCTCCCATAAAGTGTGGAGCATTCTGCATGTTCTTACTTGTTTTCAAATGGCAGCCAAGGGCTGTTGGTCAGGGAGCCACTTTGCCAATTCAGTTATAAAGCAAGGGAAAGGGAATGTTCTGCTTCAAATGCTTTAGACAACTAACTGACATTAGGTCAGTTTTGCAGATTCTGTAGGAGTTCCTTTTAGTTTACATAGGGAGACCTGAAAAGACTGAAGTAACATTACCCATTAATTTAAGCATGAAAGTTATTAAAAGGCAACTCCTGTACCTAACTTTCAGTCTCTCCCAATGGCACCCACACATACTTTTCTCTTTCTCTGAAATGAACTATAACCCATTCCCTGATAGTAAAATGATCCTTCTTTTTGCAAACACACACCTGACTATACTGAAAAAGGTACTAAATACAGACATAGTTAAATGATTCCTTGCTGGCCTAGGTAGGCTGCATGATGTCCTACTGTGTTTTACCATGATCAGCTGTACTGAGGATGGATGCTGCCATTCTGTTGTTCTTTGTGCCCACGCACGCTGAACTCTGTGAAGTAAAATTGTATTTAGCTTCCATTTTTTAAAAAGGAAACTTTCATCCTTTTAAAAAGGATAACATGGTACTGCTGATGTTTTTAAAAGCTTTGAGTAAGTGAAGAAATTCAACAGAATAAGGATGGAATTAATTCCACCTCATTTTATCTGTCTAAAAATTGTCTGACTGAGTTACAGTAGATCCCTCTATCATCAGATGAAAGAAAGGGGGATCTCTAGAGAATGATTCTGAGCTATCTCGTATGGTTATCTCTGTCCATGGGCTGCAGAAGAACTCTAGAGGACTGGCTTAGGTTGGTCTTGTTTGGAGAGGCAAATGCCATCTTTCAGTGGCTGGAAATGCTATGAATTGAACCACTGTAAAATGTGTGGGGATCTAAATCTACAGGCTTTTCTTTACCGTGGTTTTCACTAGAACCTGCTTGTACCAGTATGATACATACTTAATAAGTTTCAAAAAGTAGAGGCTATTTTGTGTTTATTGTCAGAATTTTAGGCACATTGCTGGGTAAACTGAAAATAAAATTTAAATTATTAAGTTATCTTTTTAGGATTCATATCGTTATTCCGCAGTGAGCCATGTCTGTTTTTTTCAGATGTGAATAGTTAAGTTTTAGCAGATTTACACCAAACAAGACAAACTATGTAATTAGTGATTTGGTTTTGTTATTAGACAGTCATAATTCAGACGATGGCATTTTATTAGTTTGTTAACATTCCTCTCTAAACATTCGTATTCTATTCAAATAAACAACATCGTTTTATAGCCGTGTGTAAATTCCTGCTTCCCAATGAGACCAGCATTTACTTACTCAACTAAAGCACTGCAGACCTTTATGGTTACATCTTTCCCACCATTGTGCAGGCATTGTATAATTTAGATTTTCAAAATACTTTACAATCATTTTGAAACTTTAAATTCTGTAAAATAGTTCCAAAGACAAAAACAGGTAAGTGTATTGTTTGCAATAAGGGATATAGTTTTTTCTTTTAACTGTGTAATGTTATGCAATTGTGAAGGGTGAAATTCTATCTTTGGATGCTCTGAGCAATTTATATTGCAGACAAGATCTGTGTTATCATTGGCAGGGACAAGAAGGGCTCTGAATGCTGGAAAAGGAAAAAGTTAACACTGAATGCTAAATAAAACTGTCTTTCCAATTGATCCACACATTTCTGTAGCATTAATATTTTCCATCCGTGAACATTTTTTATCTGCATATTGGCAGGCTGGACAGTTAGTTGATTTGAAGACTAAAATTTTAAAAGCAGATGATAATTTGTCTTTGTCTGTGTTCTTTTAAATAGGAACAGATGTCTCAGGTGTTAGATGCAATGTTTGAAAAGCTGGTTGAAGGAGGGGAACATGTCATTGATCAAGGTGATGATGGTGACAACTTCTACGTCATTGACAGGTGAATCGCTGTGTCGTCTTATAGCACAAAGTATTATGCAAAAGCCCACAGAGAAAAATCTATTTCTCTACATACTTGTATTTAACTCTTACATATGTTTGCATGGAAGAAAGAAAAAAGAACACACATGAACCAGTACAGCTCCGTCTGCACTACGGAGAGCGGTTTTTGAAAGGAGGCAGATTTTTATATGGAAATATGTCCCTGTCCTCTTCATGTATTGCTGGACCCCAAAGGCTGGTGGCTTTTTTGGTTTGGTTGGTTTTTTGGGTTTTTTTTTAACATAGAATCATAGAATCATTAAGGTTGGAAAAGACCTCTAAGATCATCGAGTCCAACAGTCAACCCAACACCACCATGCCCACTAAACNCCTTGTTAAAACCTCATACAATTGGCCTCGGCCCATTGATCCAGCCTGTCCAGGTCCCTCTGCAGAGCCTTCCTGCCCTCCAGCAGATCAACACTCCCGCCCAACTTGGTGTCGTCTGCAAACTTGCTGAGGGAGCACTCGATCCCCTCATCCAGATCATTGATAAAGATATTGAACAACACTGGCCCCAAAACTGAGCCCTGGGGAACACCGCTTGTGACCGGTCTCCAACTGGATTTAGCTCCATTGACTACAACTCTCTGGGCTCGGCCGTCCAGCCAGTTTTTTACCCAGCGAAGAGTGTACCTGTCTGAGCCGTGAGCCGCCAGCTTCTCTAGAAGAATGCCGTGGGAGACAGTGAGAATGCTGTGGGAGACAGTGGAAAGAGATCTAACAGAAAACACAATGGGAAAAGTTTTACAGGTTAATATTTGAAAACTTACTGCATTTCAATACTATCTGTAGACTTTCTTGTTCACATGAATGTTATTAGACCTCAAGTAGCTAAGTCATTACTCTTCATTTGGAGATCTGTACCGGAAAAAGCAGGTAACTAAGTAAAATCCTAGGTATTGATTACTGTTGAATTCAGTGAGTTAGGAAGAGCATTTTCTTTGGCATCCTTCCCTAGTCTGTTGGCACAGGCTCCAGCCAGGCTGTCCCAAAACACCTTTTCTTATTTGTACCTTTAGTTTTAGGCTAACACGGTGATTTCTGAGAGTGTTTAAAAGGAATATTATGCGAGAACTCTGAAAGAAATGCAAAGGTTTTCGGTCAGTGTAGATAAGTATAACAAGCCGGTCAAAAGAGGTGATTATCCCGCTGCATTCAGCATTGGTGTGGCCTCACCTTGAATACTGCGTGCGGTTCTGGGCCCCACAATTTAAGACGGACGTGAAGTCACTTGAATGTGTCCAGCGGAGGGCAACAAAGCTGGTGAAAGGGCTGGAAGGCATGTCCTATGAGGAGCGGCTAAGGACTTTGGGCTTGTCCAGTATGGAGAAAAGGAGGCTGATGGGCAACCTCGTTGTTCTCTACAGCTGCCTGAGGCACAGTGAATCACTTCTAACTCCCTTATCAATGAAATCATTGTACAGATTTTTGCATTACATTCACATGATTTATCAACACTTACCATACAAATATTTAGCGCTGAACAAAATGATGGCTCAGCATCAATGGGGATGGCTATGTCATGTTTCACAAGATACCAGATTTTGCTGCATTCCCAAATCAAAAAAAGTTACTAATTTAATGATGGGGAGAAGAAATCCACAATATATTAGATAAATACATATCTTTATTTCATAATTGTATGTTGCTTTTCATATACATTCCGTTTTCCTGCATCTTCTCTATTTATTACATTATAAATTACTACTTCAAAATATTTTAAATTTTAAATAACTCATTATTTCAGTGATCATAGAATAGCAATTTCTGCAAATACTTGTTACATTTGTATTTTGTGTGTTTAAAATGAAATTAAGAAACAGATACTAAGTTAGATCTTAATTTTTAATAAGTTCTGATGATCAATAGATCACTGTACATCCAGTCTATCTTTAAACTGAGTTAATGTAAAAATTAATAACCCTATCCTTCCCTTTAAAAAGGAACTACTTTTATTATTTATGGGAGTGATTGAGATGTCTCTGCAAGATGTTTAATGTCATTTAAAGAAGCATATGTGTATTTCAAATGCTTTATCTTTGGAATTCATGGTATAAAAAAATATAGTGAGAGGCTGCTTAGCAAAGACCAGGACTGGATTCTACTCACTGTATTTATATATTTTATTAACAGAGGTACATATGACATTTATGTAAAATGTGATGGTGTTGGGAGGTGTGTTGGAACCTATGATAACCGAGGAAGTTTTGGTGAGTTGGCCTTAATGTACAATACACCCAGAGCAGCTACAATTATAGCTACCTCTCCTGGTGCCATCTGGGGTTTGGTAAGTGAAATACTTGTTTTAAGATATTATTTGTTTTAATTATTTAATATAAATTGCACTGGTATGTTATATCAGCATTAAAAAATGAATTGTATTTTGGGAAAGTTTAATTTTAAAAATTCTGAGAACTCCCAACACAATACTATCTTTTTCCAGAATCTGCAGAAGCAAACCTGAGGCTTAAGAAAACACTGTTTTTAAAAAATCATTTTGTTTTATTCTATTTTAATGATAATTTCCCAAATTGCAAACCACTAGACAATTACTTAGACACATATATAAAATGTTTTCCCACATCTTGATAGGAAATGCCTTTGGTTCCAGAGTAAAATTCAAATATGAGGTTATTTATCAATGTTATACTATCTGGATCTTTGACAACAGTAACAGAATTTACCAGAAGAATAAAACTGGGATAACCATCTTCTTCAAGATGTACGTATCAATCTAATGACTGATCCCAAGATAATATTTTCCTGTTAAAGCGAAACGCATGGTTTTCACCAACTTAATCCATATGACTTTTGGGATCATGGCAGAGTTTAGGACACCATAAGAATGGCTTTAAATTGGATTGGGTTGTATTGGCCACCAAGTCCCACCTGTAGCAGTGAAGGCTTGCAAAGCATTTCACCTCCGTCTGTCACCACGACACAGTCATATGAAGTTAAGAAAAGAAAACAGCATATGTGTAGTTTTTCCATCTGTCTGCTTCACTTGGATTGCCAAATACTAAGGAATGTCCAGTTGGCTGTTTAGGGCAGCAATGAGTCTTGTTCTGGTGAAATGGCAGAAAGTGGACTGTGACTTAAGATCCAGACCCATATATTGTGGTTTTGTTTGTATAATAATATAAAAACCTCTTTGAGTACATACCAATATGTATGGGACCTCAGGATAATGAATACACTTTGTAAATTAAATATTTAAATATTGAAGATTTCTTAAATATTTTAAATTACCCACTCAGCGTTCATTGTGTAGCCAACCTGTTTAAGGTAAGCTCTCTACCCTCTCTATATGTAAACTCTGTATGTATTCTCTGCCGAAGGGCAGAGAAGCTTTTCACAACGTGAATCAGATCAGGAGTTTAACTTTAGGAGCTCTTGACTGACCTCTAGAGGAATCTTTCTCAACTGATTGTATGGGGAGACTAGCCAGCTAGTTTGACGGCTACGCTGAGTGACTAAAATTGGGTAATTTGAACATATTCAGCCATTTCTAAAGTATTTTTACTACACACATATTTTCTGTTAATAAACTTTCTTTTTCTCTTTGTGTTTACAGGACAGGGTAACGTTCCGAAGAATCATTGTAAAAAATAATGCCAAAAAGAGAAGAATGTATGAAAATTTTATTGAGTCATTGCCATTCCTTAAATCTTTAGAAGTAAGATTTCTATTGCATTATTTTAATGGCTGTAGCAGAGGTACCTGATAAGATTCTGCTTTTGCTAAGTTTAAATTTGGAATTCAAATTTTCTCCACAATAAAATTTTGCATACTTTTGTTTTGGAGAAAACCATATTTTTTATATTTCTAAATTTTCAGAATAATGAGCTAATGTTACTACTGTATTTTTTTTAAAAACTTTTTTTTTTACATTTACCTTCATTTTCTTAAGCTTAAATTTACTGTATATTAGCTAATAAAATGAAACGACTTAGGGAATTTCAAAATACTTTCATTTAACAGCTACATTTTTACGTGCATGCTTTTCTGAAAATAGTTTTTGAAGGCTTGGGATATATAGACTTCTTACAAAAGTGGAAGTTCTATCAAAACATGTAGCTGTTAAGACTATAATATACCCTTTGGAACACTATTCAGCAGTTCTTCCTTTTTTTAATGATTATCGAACCAGGAAAAGAAAGATACACTACTCTGTGCAAAGATTCATGAAAAGAAATATGAAAGGGCTTTCTAAATGTAATGTAATGTTAACCAAATATTTCTTACATTTTCTTTTTTTAAATGAAGATGTCTGAGCGTTTAAAAGTGGTTGATGTGATTGGCACCAAAGTGTACAAAGATGGAGAACAAATCATTGCTCAGGTACAGTTTATTTCTAGTTTTAGTTTTTCTTTTCTAATAGGTAACAATTATCATATTATCTATAGACAATACATACTTTTAAACTATGTTTTTCTTTCTCAGATGAAACAAAAACAATGAATCTTGCATCTAAGAGAGATGGTTATTTTGTTTCAGAAGCTCATTTTTCACTTACAGAACTTTGAAAAACATCCCTCTTTGTTGGTATGAATAAAGGAGTCAACATTTTAGTATACTTAGAAATTCATACTATATAAAAGAATGATTGCTTCCAATAAGGAACACTGAAGACTTATCTTGTTTTTGTTGTTAAAATATGATAATTTTTTGAAGAAGAATGCAGAAGTAAACTCTTCAGGGTAGGCAACTGAGATTGTCTTGCCCCAAAATAATTATTGGATATCAGATAGGCCTTTGGAGGCTTTTTATACTGGAAACTCTGTAAGGGAAATAATTTGAAAGGAATACAAAGGTGGAGAAACAGGAGTAAGGATCCTAAAATCTTCCACAACATTGTTTTTCTCTGCTTTTTGTATAAGGCACAGTCAGCTCTGTCTTATAAAAAGGCCTTGCTGTCAGTTCTGTGTAGATGTTTTGATTATTATGTGCCTAGAGTATGGTTTTCACAGTAAAAGTGATTTCTTGTGCAGCAGGTATCAAAAAGATGAGTTTCAAGGCACTGGCTGCAAATATTTTAATGTTACCATGAAACTAAAAAAGAAATTTCACATTTCCTTTACTCACTTCAATTTTTTTTTTTCTACAGGGTGACTTGGCTGATTCTTTCTTCATTGTGGAATCTGGAGAAGTAAGGATTATAATGACAAGGAAGGTAAACATCCCTAAAACACAGAATTTTTTTTTTTTTATCTTGATGTATTTCTAAGTGTTAAACAGTAATGCTACCATTGTTGCTAATTTTGCTTATGCAATCCTGAGTTCAGCAAATCTCTCTCTCATTTTCTCTCTTCCTTTCTCTTTCTTTTTTTACCCGATATTTCAGGGTAAACAAGATGTAGAAGAGAATGGAGCAGTTGAAATAGCTCGATGCTCAAGAGGACAATATTTTGGAGAACTTGCTCTTGTAACTAACAAACCACGAGCCGCTTCTGCATTTGCTCTTGGCACTGTCAAATGTTTAGGTATTGTTCAATAATATTTAATATCTATTATAAAATGATACATAATCTATTTGGTTGTTTTTATTGTGAACTCTGTCTTTCTCCAGAATATAAGATTTAATTACATTTACCCAAATGAGACTGTTCAAGTACATCATCTATTACTGTGCATTCCTATTTACATTATTTTTCTGCAAAAATTATTTGCAATTGATAACCGGTATTAAACACAAATTCTCCAACATTTCTCTGATCGCATGGAAGTAAAAATTGTTTCAGGACAGTACAGAGAGTATTGCTGCAAACCATTTATAGCTATCAGATAAATGTCTAATACTCTGCAGAAAGGTAAAGTATTTCTTTTTTCAGTAGACTGACTCTCATCCAAGAAATAACTGTGGTAAAAATCCTGTCCCGTTTTATCACCATGACTTAATTCTTTGTCTTCACCACCTGTTTATTTAACCATTCCGTCACACTGTAGCCTCAGGCACAGGAAAAGCAAAGACCATAAGAGTTGTGCTCATAGACAACCCTTCACATACATTGCTTTTCATGGTCTGATGTTTAGCTCCTAAATATTTGTATCAAATTATGGGAAAGCTGTAAACTGCAAAGACAGATTTGGCATTCTTGAATGACAGGTTGATTACGAAGCCAGTAACCAAAAAGTTTCTCACTTACTCATAAAGGTATTATTTTTTAAAATCCTTATCTCCAAACACACAGAGATGATCAGGCCATAAAAATCAAAGATGATAGAGAGGAAAGAATAAGAGGCAGTGGTGAGGAAAAGTGTCATTATCCAATATGGGTGAGTTACTAAGATCTCTGACACATCCCAAATAGCACAGATCTTGAACTTTTCTCGGGAACCAAGAGACTACAGGCCACCACATTGGAAGCTGGTTGAAGTACGAAGTTTCCTCCCTGGCCTATTGGCTAGAACTACAGAGGATAACATTATGTGATCAGGTGAAGAAAATATTCTGGTCAGCTACACATTGACATTGCCTGTGAATTACTACCTCCAATTTTTCGTACGTTTGCTGAGAGATAAGCATCTATTACAATTTCCACTGTGGGTGGAAACAAGTAAAAATAGCAAGGAAATATGCCAAGGTAGATCCCAAATACAGCCAACATCATCAGCAAAGGATGTGTTTTTTTGAAATCTCAAGGGTCTTAAAACTGTGGAGGAATCCAGGCCTCTCCAGACTTCTTCAGCAGCTCCTGAGTCACATAAATCTTAACATGAAAGTATTTCAAAACAAGAAACCCAGCAAATTCTAATTTTATTTATGAAGTTTCAAGACAGCAATGTGTTGGTTGATCTTGGGTTTTGTTACGGTAAGTGGTTCTCTTCTGTGCAAACGAAATATATGCCTTAGTAGTATCTGTCCTGTTATCTAAAATTTTACATTGGAATGTTATAAACACCAAGATTAGTGTCTGCAACTGACAAGCACATTATATTCTTTCTCTTTCTCTCCCCTTTTATCTTAGTTATGGATGTGCAGGCATTTGAAAGGCTTTTGGGACCTTGCATGGAAATTCTGAAAAGAAACATTGCAAACTATGAAGAGCAGCTAGTTGCTCTGTTTGGAACAAACATGGACATTGCCGATCCCAGTGCATGAACTGAACATTGGAGCAACAAGATCTGTTATGAGAATATAGCACAGTAGTGGTTAGTCCACAGAGAAATTGTCTCTCTTCCTATAGATGCCAAGCATTTTCTGTGATTTTAAGAGTGGGTTTGGGGGTATTTTTTGGACTTACTACAGTGGAAGTACTAGTAAATAAAATAGGAATTTAATAAATTGTGGGCTTGATTTTTGAAAGTGCTTAGCATTGATGGTTTCATCTGGCATTAAGAAGTCCCATAGTAGCGCAGCACCTTTGAAAATCAAGTCCTATAATATAAGTCCTTTCCTTAAAGAGTAGATTTCAAAAAACCCACATGCAATGAACTTGTTAAACCAGCTTCTGTTCTTCAAAAAGATTACAACTTTTCTGGAAAGACTGTTAGTTTGAATGTGATATGTTGAAAGTATTAGTGCACACAAAGTGTTTATATGTATTAATACAGAAGATATACAGTAGATATTACTTTCTGACTATTACAGTTGTCATGATTTTATGTTGCATTTATCACAGATGTAGTGAATCACAAGACTAATCGTAAGATAAAGCATGACAATGCATTTTGTGTAACGCTCATGACCCAAATCTGATTTTTAACATTTTGTAATTTGTTTTAAAGTCCTCTTTGTTTAATATGTCATGTTTCAGCACGACATTGTAATATCTTATGCAATTTAGAGGACTTGTATATTTTTGCAATAAACTGCATTTTTTTATTAGTTACATGTATTCTGTACAGTCTAGAGTGAGGACAGCTTAATGCTTTAAAAGCAAAGGCATAGGTTGTTGTCATGTTCTACCTAATCATACATAACCTATATTGTTTTCCTTCTCCCTTGTTTTATATTTATGCATTTTGTCTTCTCTGTCTATGCTTGTCCTCTAGTTAATTTTTTTTTTTAGATCTCACCTTTTTTATCTGTTAAATCTTTTACCTATTTCAAAGGAAATGATCTCTGTGTATCTCTCTTCCTGCAGTCTAATCTTAGCTATCAAAGACCCGATTCAATTACTGAAGGGATTGATATTGAAAGCCATGCTAAACTAAGCTTGTACTTGAAAAATCCTTCTAAGGAAGTACAAAACTATTTTAAATTTGAAAGATCAGTACTTCAGAAGCTTTGCACAAGTCTGGAAAGTCTGTCATTGTTAAAGCTAACATGTCCTGCTTTCAAAAACGTGTAGGTCATCATAAAATAATATCTTTTTAGCCATAATAGCATGGAATACCTTCTGAGACTGAGGACAGAGAATATCACCTTAATGAGGAGCACAGGGCTCATTGCTTACTAGGGTCCATGACTGGAAATTTCAGGCACAGTCCAATTTTAATACTGCTTACTGACCTATCTGTTGATGTACATGAAAAGCTAGTGCACATAATGGTAATTGGCAGTAGTTCTGCCAAAACGATACTACAAGAATTGTAGGAAAGTTGCTTGTGCCCTGTTTCAAACACCCGAATTATAACATCTTTCCTTCCTAGATAATGACTTTTCTAATGCCATATATTTGTGTATGTTGATGTAATTATTATCCTATAGTTAGTGATATGTTCTGACAATTTATATAATCATACCTGTATATGAAATTATGATTATATAATATGATAACAACATATAATTTATATCATACAGTACGGTATAAATTATAAGTCAGATTCCTAACAAAACACAATCTGAGCAAAATTTACAAATGTCTTTTTTTTAACCTAGAAACCTGGTATGAATAATTGCACATATGATAATTTGCCTTTGTACTTTTGATTTATGGAAAAAAAGAGAAGCCTGTTACACTAGAAGGAAATATCAGGTAACCAAAATCTACACTCCTGTCATTCTGTATGCTTAATCTCTAAAAGCTACCTATATTTTGCACTAGCTTCATGTGATTAAGAAAAATGCTAGAAATTACTTGTATGGCAGTAAACTACAATCGAGGCCATAAATGCCAGTCACGATATTTTCAATATTGTTGGTTATTTAAAGTTTCCTTACAATAAATGACACTTTTATATATAAAAATCTGTTTATTGATATTGTTGTGTTTTAATTACATTATCATAAAGTTACAAGTGACCTATTTATATTCATTTATTAAAACATTCAAAATTCTTAACACTTTCATGTTGATTTTCCTAAGTGATGTTATGCAGAAGCTCAATCTACTCAGAGTAGATGACATGTAGGTGTGGTAATTGTCATAGCTACTCTGTATTTGATGATTTGCTCGTAGTTTTTAGCTCGGAAAAAGCTGTGGAGTGACAAATTCTAGATAATCGGAGACTTTGTATTTTCTGAGTCCCAAAGTACAGCTTCATGTTGTAGCAGTTTTATTGTGTTGCTCTTGGGGACTCGATGATTTCTGGAATTTTCTTTGTTGGTGAATTCAGGGGGGTTTAACCAACAGTAATAAATTGTTGCTTTGTAAGTTTCATCCAAATCATTATATCCTTCATCAGTCAGCACTTGGGATTTCTCCTGAATCTGTTCATATGTACGCTTCAAACATGCCAGTTTTCGTGTCATAAATGTGGCAAGTGTTCATCCTAAGAAGGAAGTCATACCAAGTCACTGATTTTTAATGACCTTTCAAAAAAAGGTAGATAGTTCTAATAATTTTAAACAATGTTATGTCATGTTTACCTTGTGAGACTGTATGCCGTCCATATTTAGATTATCTGATGCTTCTGTTATTAAAGATTTTTATCGTCCTTGTTTGTAGTCAGGTCACTAAATGAATGGGACTTTGGCAATTACTTGGCACGTGCGAGTTAGTTTGTTTCTCTCCTTTCTCCCCCACCTTACCAGTGATTTATAATTCTATAGATGATCTAAATGAATTTGACAGATGGCTAAGTTCTAAAGGGGGAGGGGGGGGAACGCTCCAATGAGTTTGTTGAAAATATGCCCCACTGGGTAAGGAGAGAGAGAAAAGCCTGAGAGAAATCCTGTATGAGAAAGGCATTCATGGGCTCACATGTTACTAAGCAAAAGAGAATCCACATGGCAGCATATGTTTACACGTGCCTTAACCACAGGGAAAAAAATTCGACCGCAGCCCTCAGTCGCTCACAAGACACAAAAAGCTGAGGAAAGCAAGCTTCCTTGGCCCTAGTGCTGATGCCATCACTTTTTAAATGTCATTTGTTTGTGCTTCATGAGATTTCATTCAAGTTCATCTGCAATAAACACGTCCGAAATAACTTCCATCTGGATCTCCTGTTTGAGGTCCAGAAGTGATTGTGGAAGTCTTGGGGCAAAACTGTGAAGAGCATTGTGAAACCATCTACAACCTCAAACACTGTTACTCCATCTTCTTTCCTCATGTTGTCTTTTGTATTCAGTAAAGACTATTCTGGTCCTTGCTGGAATGGTGGGTTTGGTTTTGGTGTGGTGTTTTTGTTTTGTTTTAAATGTTTGGTGCTTTAGGCTTCCTATAAGGTGACTCTGGGAGCAGTTACATCATGATTTGTGTCATTTTGTAGTTTATGACACACTTTCCATGGCAAGCATTATTGGTTTTTAATATCAAGAGTTTCCAGACGTGCAAAATCAGTATCTGCTGGTCATCCTTCACAGACCTGGCACATCAAATTCCTAGTCTTCTTTTTTCAGATGCTTACTGTGTGTGATAGCTTTTGCTGAACAAAGTGCTTTGCTGAAAGTCAGTTTGCCACAGCATGGACATTCTTACATGCTCTTGCTAAAGTTTTTATATTAGTTCAAAGCTCTTTTTATCCATCATACATGTGATGGTTATAGGTGTGTATTTTTTTGGAGTTTCTAAGATACTTTCCTGTGTCTGTAGTCCTCAAATAAGTATTACTGTAGTTTTCTCTGGGAGGAATTGCCTCTTTGTATGCTGAGTATGTACAGATCTGTGCTGTTGACTGTCTTACAAAATTTAGGATCATTTTCAAATCATTCCAAGAGTTGGATTTCCTTCAGATACATACCAAGACTGTTTCCAAGTTCTTCATCTACTTTTTGGCTCAGAATGGTGCTTAAAAGGCTGGACACGCTCACTTCATGGACCAAAGGGAAGCTGAATAATCTTGGTAGGATATGAAAAGCCCAAAGAAAATTACATTTTAATATTGTCTTTTCCTTCTCCCCATTTCTCTCTTTCCCTCTAAACTATCTTTATTCTGACAGCCAGGTGAAGAGCCAGTGGCAGCAGGGGGATGTAAAGCAAGTGAAGTGACTGGCTGGGTCCGTGCTGGGACATAGCAGTCTGGCTGACTGGGCAGCGACTCTCCCTTCCTCATCCCCTTTGTCCCGTCCCTGTCCCTTCTACGATGGCAAATCAAGCTGAGCTGAAGTGCGGTAATGGTGTTGCCACGGCTGTGCGAATACCATGGGTAGGGTTGTGTTTCTTCTTAGAACTGGTAGAGGTATATGTATGTATGGGGGAACAGGGAAGAGACAAAGGCCAAACTATTACATAAAAGAAACTGTGCCCAGTCAAAACCCAGTGAAAAACTCTGACACTAAGTTATGCTAGGCCATTGTGACAGTATCTGCTGACTCAAACTTTTCTCATTGAGGTAAATTAAATTAGGACAGCCTAAAAATAGCATCATGGCATGGTATGAATACACTGTCCTTTCTTCTTTGAAGGTATTGAATTATTTCAGCTAGGCAGCTATGAAGTTTTGGGAAAGGGTAATGCTCTGTGCAGGTCCCTCTGTGGAGGACTAATTCCCTGGCAGCCGAGCAAGCGTCTGGGACCTGCTCCCCCACATCTCTGAAGATGCTGGAAACTCACTTCTGATAAATGTTTTATTTGGAAAAAGCCATCCAACTATTACCAAACTATATCTTCTTTTTCTCTTTGTTGCTTTGTCCTTGTCAGGTGGTATGGCTATGTTAAGATACCTTAGCTTCACTGTCCCTTTAGTTTTTGGCTGCATTTCTATGGTTACATCCATCGTAGGAAATTTTATGTGCCTGAGACTATTTGCTAGTACTGAGACATTGAACGGCCAACATTCATACTATTTTCCAGTATTTGTGTGGGCTCATTTATAAGCTGTCTTATAAGCTTTTTTACAGCTTTCCATATGGTGTGGCCATATACACATGGCCAACTGAGAATAATCCTTTGCCTATGGTAGCTCCCAAGCCATACCCGAAAATTATCCGCTATTGGCCCACTCAAAAACTATGCCAGTGCTATTCTAAAAAAATTTGGAGTACAGATGATTGCATTCCAGTGCCTAGGAACACTCCCTGGCATTTTAATTTACCAACCAGCATAGACAGAACCTGCAGATCATTTGTAGTCTCCTTTTGACTTGTTTTTCTGCAAGTTTTCAGCTGAGATAGAGGGCTTTCTTATTTATCTCTCTTCTGGATTGTTTCTTGGTATGTCAGGTCTTTCTTTTTTCCTGATACTATTGTCGTTTTTTGTCTTGCTCTATCTTTGTATGTGACAAAAGTTTAGTTAAAACTGGAATCTGTGCCATAATGACATGAAATAAATTTCTCATTAATTCCTGACCTGTCTTGGAAGGAAAAAAAAACCTTCTCTGGCCTGTTACTTGTTCTGTTTCTCCCCAACTTGAACCACTGCAGGAGGCAAGTGAAGTTTTTGTTCTAGCACTCAGTTCAGTTGCGCACTCTTTCCTCTCACAAAGGAAGTTAGAGGTGAGGGGCAGAAAACAGATCTTTGCTGGGAGCAACAAATCCTCTGTTCCTCTGCTCTGGGTTCCCAGTGGCATCCTCTGTGAGCAGATTAAAGAGGTGAAATGTGGGGGTGGACATGCCTAGAGTTGTTAGGAAGGTGGAGAGAGCCAACCGCCATTGCAGCTAGCCACAAAAGGCTGTGAGAAGAGGGAAAGAGTAGGAATAGCTTTAGGAGATACAGAAGCCATCATGAAAGGAGAAAACTGATGAGAGAGGCTCTGGCAGAATGGCTGCAGAATAGAGGCTGCCACATTGGGTAAAAGTGGAAGTTCTGGTGAGCAGGGTTGCTCTGATGTCTGGGGAGTATTTACTTAATTACTGAGGGTGGATGTCTACATGTGGATGTGAAAGCTCCTGTAGCAGAATTAAAATAATGATATGCTGTATTTCAGAGAATCAGCAGTAGCAGCTGTGTCATAAGGGCTGGACAGGACATTGGCTTTGCACAGGAGTGATTAAAAGTAGAGATGGGATATATATAATATATATTTTACTGTAATATTATGCATTTTTTAAATCTACCTTGTGATTTCTTAACTTTGTGGCTGGCAATTTTAAGAGGTAAATAGCTAGGATGTGAATTTATATGTATCTTTATTTTCTGTTTGTGTAGTCTCTCCTGCTTATTTCGTGCTTCTTGGTAGCCATCTGTAACGTGACAAGAACTCTTTAACTAACACTTCCCAATCCCCCACCTTATTTTCTACCTCTTTTACAACAGCAGAAGCAACTGAATCAGCAAAGATACCAACAATGTCCATGTTACACAGTATTGATTCATTCTCTGAGCACCCATTCATTTTGGGCATGGAGTAAGGCGAGGTAGGGTGTGTGGAGGGGGAGTAATGATTTAATTAGAGACTAAGCATACAGAGCAAGGAGTATGGCAGGGAGATTATTGACATAATCTCAGTTCTGAAATTTAGAAGATACATATTTGACTTCAACCAAGGGGGTTAGTAAGTAAGCTTTGAGACAGTTTTGTGTGTCCTGCTGCCATCTACTGCATGGACTACCTGTCCTTTTACTCATTTTCTCTTACATCCTCATTGAGTAAATGTTAGTTTAGTTAATTTTTTTTTTCCTTTAGCAAAGGAGAAAAGGTAGATTTGAAAATAAGAAAGCTGCTACGTCTGTTTTTAGAATCTCAAAACAATTCAGACACTCATCTTTACAAGATTTTAATCTCAGTCCCACGTAGGATTCATATTTTTTTGCTTTCTGGGTATGTCATAGATGGTAAGTATGATTTCGAGGCTCTAATTCAGCAGTGGTATTTACTTGTCTAGACCTGTATCTGGAATCTGGGCCAGTGGATCTCAGAAGACTGGGCTTCACACCTAACACTCATGCGTAAGTTTTTGTAGAGAATGGTGAGCCTTCACAGCAAATAGATTTAACATTTAGTTTGGGAAAAACACTTTTCCTTTTGGGTAGAAAAAGTACTAGTGGGGNAGCGCCGAGTACAGGGGCAGAAAAAGTACTAGTGGGATGGAAACGTGCTCCATAACAAGGTATGAACATTTAGGCCAACAGTCTTTTTCTGAAGAATCTCATGGGGCTTGAGACATGATGTCGTATCTTCTGTAGCTGCTTGATCCGGCCTCTGCGCGCTCCACCTTCCACGCTGCAGCAGACGGAGCTTTCACAAGAGTAGACTCTAAGTTTTACCTTGCAAGAGGCAGCACCACAAACAAAGTAGCCTATACATAGGATAGCCTATACATATACAGGTCTTCTGCCAAGCCTCAATCTGGAAATGCAGTGTGCGCAGTAAAATTCATTAAAAACCAAGAAGCTTGTAGTCTCTCTCCAAAGAGTCTAAAGACTGTTTAGATGTATAAGGGAGATCAAAAGAGAAAGGGGAAGTGGAGGAAGGAACACAGTTTTAAAGTTAAATTTATTGTGGAGTGGTGTAAAAAAGATGATTTCTGGTTTACTAGTTTTCAATTTATTAAAAAATTTATTTTAGAGAGAGGATGCCATGAAAGCTTTCTTATGAAAAGATGTATCAGTTATTTAGGAAAAGTCTGAATTCTAAATATAGGAAAAATATGAGATTGTGGGATGTAGGGTTAGACAGTTGATATTATAATAAGCTGTCTAGTCACTTAATAATTGAATCTCAACATTAATTTTCATATTTTTCCTGGAGGCATTTGTTCAAATAACTCTTGTGTTTTTAAACTGGGAAAAAAATCTATAAAGGGTTGGCTTGTGATATGATTAAGTTTTTTAGTTGAATTCCATGGGATTGTTTTTTCTACTTTTTCAATTTTTTTTAAGCTAAACTTGCACATATACATATAAAAAGTAGTAATTTCCAATTCACACTGCAGAAGATATTGCATATTTTTAAAGCAATGTCTCTCTTCAAATAGTGCCTACAGATGGCAATGACTTTACTAACAGGCAAACTATTTCTTCTTGGAAAAGCCAAATCTTAAACTGATGTGCCAATGATATCTGCATACCAAGTGTGTTTTGATGCCACGTAAAATTTCAGTGTGTGTGATTTCATTTTTTTTCTTTTCAATTGCATTACCTTTGTAGACCTGTGGAAACAATAAAACCAGCATTCCCTCTACTGGCCACTCAATGGCGTGTTTCATGGGACACAAAGCTTGCGGAGAACACTAAATACGGAACTATTTTTATTTAAATTGTAATAGTTAAGTCTTTTTTTTTTTTGCTTATTTTCTTGCACAACGATGTTAGCGCGCCTGAAAATCAGAACTGTTGTAGATACCAAATTACAACAGAAGCTCTGATTTAGGACACGTTCACATGATTGGGATGATGTTGAAAATAGGATAAGGAAAAAATGCTTTTCTTGGAAAAATCCCAACAGTTGCAAAATCTTGAAACTCTCCATTGTTTCTAACATCCTATTGATTATTTCTGAATTGTGGCTGTATTTGCTTTGTATCGGATCATGCAATGTATTTTTTGATGAGGATTTGGCCTCAGGATCTTCTCTCTGCAGTCTCTGAGTCACTGTGTAAGTGGACAGATGTCATAGTATCTGTAGTCTCATTTCTCCGTCAGTAAAACAGCAGTAATGTCCAACCAAACCAGGCTGCTATTTTGGCAATAAATGTATGGGGATGTCTGGGAGACCCTGATGGACTGATAAACCTGGATAGATTAAAAAACGGTATTTACTGGACCCAGGCTACCACCGATGTCTTTTTAATGAAACGAAAATGTGGGGGGAAGAGGCCAAGCGGAGTCCGAGCGCTGCTGCTGACTCATGCTCTGACCTTTAGCAACTTCCTTTAACCTCTGCACGCCGCGGTCTTTATTTGGCGAAATGCGAGCGGGGCCCGTTTCGTAACAGCGTTTCGGGGCGCTAATTAATGGCGGTACATCACGAAAGGTACCGGCCGCCCCCGGGGATCGTGACGAGAAGGCACCAACGCTGGGCCCTGTCACCGTTTCCACGCTGATGCCGTGAGTCAGCGCCCCGCCGCGGAGGCCGCCGCCATCTCGGGGCCTGTGCCCGCGCCTGCCCGGCCCGGCGGAGCTGCGGGAGCGAGAAGGGCCCTCCCGCCGCAGGAGACCGGGGAGGCCTCTCCTCCGCTGCCTCCCCCGCGGCAGCACCAGGTCAGGCAGCGCCTCGCCGCGCTCGGGTCCGCTGCGGGGTGGGGGGCCCTGACTGGCGACCCACCTCGCCAGCGCTCAGCCCCCGCAGCGCAGGCCCCAGCGGGCGGCTGCGGGCCGGGGCGGCCAGCGGCGCGGGTACACGTGTCCCTGTGACTCTTGTTTACTGTCAGCCGAGCGCCGCGCGGGGCATCCTGGGGGCTGTCGTCTTATCGCGTCCCAGTTGGCAGGCGGTGGCGGCGGCGAAGACTACAGCTCCCAGAATGCCCCTCCGCGCGCCGGCTGAGGCGCTGGCCAATCGGGGCGCTGACTGGGGGTGATTGATGTGCAGCGCGGTGCAATCCGCTGTGCAGGGGAGTCAAAACATGTCCGCCCTCCGGGCGGATTCCTGTTAGGCAGGCCAGGCAGCCAATAGGAAGCGGCTGCGGCTTGACCCTCGTCGTCTTCGACCACTCGGAGACTGAGCACCGCCAGGCTCGGGCGGGACTCCGTTGTGGGGAGGAGGCGGGGGGGGAGCCGAGGGGAATTTGGTAATGGCGACGGGTTTGGTAAGTGCCACAAAGTTTGGAGCTGCCGCTTTGGGGGGTCTGCGAGGCCCCGGCGGGGGACGGACAGGGTCCGCGGGCCGGAGGGGAGCGGCGGCGGCCGCGGGCCGAGCCGAGGAGGCAGCTGAGTTGCCGACGTTGCTTTCGGTGGCGGCGGGAGCCCGGACATTGTTTACTGGGCGCCTTCCCTCACGGGCCCGGCGGAGCCGCCACACTCCCGCACTGCTGGGCTAAAGCCTGCGGGGTGCGCCGGGGCGCCGGCCCCACTTGGGGCTCTTCAGCCACGGCGCCGGACGCGAAAGTAAGCGAAATAGAGCGGGTGTCCCCCCGTGTTTTTTCCCCGGGGAGCGCCCGCCTGCCTCGGTCTGTCAGAGCGAGGGCGCTCTGCCCCACCGCGGGGAGCAGCGGCTGTTTGGGGAAGGTAGGGGGGAAGCTGTGCGCCCGCTGAGCCCGCGCCGGCACGGCTGGCGGCTCCGCCCGGGGCTAACCGCGGGGAGGGGGAGCAAGGGAAGAGGCTTTGGCTGGGGACGGGGCCCCCCCTCCGGTCCCCCGCGTCCGTCGGTCGGGGGGCCACGCGTGATGCGTGCTCACGCGCCTTTAATTCTGCTGTAAACATCTTCCTTATGTAATCAGAGCGGTGTTTGTTCTGCGACGGGCGTGTACGTGGTGCGGGGAGGGCAGCGCTCCCTCCGCGGGAGGGGACACATGTCCGATGGAGTTGGGTAAAAGCTACGGTTCGGCCTGCGTAATGCGAAAAGCCGTCTGTGCAAAACCAGCATGAATCACGGTCTGTGCTCCGCGGAGGCTGTGCCGCTGCGGCGTTTTCCTGGCACGGCTGTGCGAGTCGGGGATGGAGCGAGGAGCCTTGATCAAAGCAGCTGTGCCAATAAAAGTCCCTGGTGTAGATCCCGTCTTGCCAGTATGTTGTGTTTTGCTTGGAGCAGCTGTTCTCCATATTAAACTGCAGTGAATCGCTACAGGCATAGACCTTGCCTGAGACTTCGGGGTAGGCTGGGGGAAGGAAGGCAAATACCAGAAGGAAAACCACGGGAAGCACTTCCACCCAGGCATTCCTGCACAGTGTGGTTTGGGTGCATGCTGCCCAGTTCCTGCTGAACCCCTTCTCAGCCACAGTCTGTATTTATTTTTGTCCCAAATTTATTTTTGTCCCTCTAAAATAGACATGGTTTAATTAATAAGCTTGCCATTTGTTTTAGCGTAACAAATTAAAGCACAAATTCATAAATAAATTCATTTAGCCTCTAAAGAAAATGGCAGTAATCATAGTCCTGTGAAGCGTACTTCTAGAAAACCTCTGTTGCAACAAGTTTTGAACATGAAGATGAATTAAAAAAAAAAAATTTTACAAGCTAATTAATGACCATTCCCTTAATGTTCCAAAACATTGAAAGGCTGAGGACAGGAGAAGCACATGATGTCCAAAGCAGGCTTTAATCAAGTAGAACAGAAAAATTGAAAAGTAAAGTTGGGCATGTTTGGGTTTTTTTCTTTTTAATTCATTTGTTAGAGGATTTTTTGGCTTTTGTACATGAGTGGCTTTAGTTCAGAGAAATTCTTGTGACTTGGAAGAACAATTCATTTCTCAAGTATCTTTCTTGTCAGGCTAGGGTGTTGTATCTGTACCTTATCCCTGACCTTCAGTGTGTTGGGTTACCAGGATGGATACTTTCAAATCTTGGCAGCTGGCGGGAAGGAAGGAGAAGGTAACATTCCCAAAATAAGTTAGCTCGTTCTTTTTGGCAGGAAAATGGGAAAGGAAGAGAGAAAAAGTAGAGGGAAAACAAGGCAGAAGGTGGGAAAGGAAGGACGTAGACAAGCCAGAAAAACAAGGAGTGGCTTTTCAGAGTTGATTACTTGGAGATAATCACCAAGGTCCTGACCTGTACTACTGAGGTCTGATTTTTCTGTTCAGAAATGACTGAGCTTTCTGCTCTTGTGCTGTTCTGTAATTTTATTGTCCCTCATGGGTGATAGAGGAATAATTTGCATTAAAGATGCTTCTTAGAAGTGAAATACACATGCCATGGTTCGTTTATTTGATTGTATATTCTCATTTCTCTTACCTTCCCTCTCCACCTCCTTAAAATCAGAATTACATTATTGTGGCTTTTGCAGTAGTGCCATTTGAGTAGAACCAAACATCTTTTTATGTTTGGAATGCAAGCTTATGTAAGTTTTGCATGTATTTGAAAGATTAGGAGATGAGAAGGTTAGAAATTTTCCAGTAAAAAAAATTACTAATTAGGTCAGGCCTCTTCTGGAGGGCCCAGTATGTAATTCAAAGGGTTATGTCTGAACTACATTATGTACAGGACAAGCTGCAAAACGCATGAAACAAATTCATAGAATGAGTAAAAACATGGATTATTGTTAATGTTGGCTGTATACACACAATACCTTTTAACTGTTTATTAAAATAAAACTGTTTTTTCCATAATTGTTATCAGATGGCTTTTTATGCATTACACTAAGGGAACTTTTAGGATGATAGGCTTACTGTTTCATACGAAAATTCTAGACTGTTTTTAGCTATTGTTTATATTTCTCTAATATGGTGTGTGATAGCTTACTTAGTGGACATGCGTGTGGTAGACTTTTCAGATTTTCTTTCTTACTAAGCTGTCTTTCCTGCTCTTTTGTGAGGAACTCACTATTACTTTTTCAATGACACTTTGTTAAAGTAGAAGATAATCATGTTATGGTAGCTTTAATTCATCACCTGAAAAAAACCAGATAACAAATTACTATAGACTGCATAACCTTGTTTTCCAGCTTTTAGAGGCAGTGGTTGTGTGGAATAATCACACAGTTCTCTGACTGCTGAATATGATTTAAAATATTTTTTTTGGTATGAATGTGACAGTACTGGGATTTGGGGAAATGAAACTTCAGTGAAATCTACTAGTAGAGGCTTTCTTTTCTTTCCATTTACAACACAGTTAAGGATGTTAGCAGTCAAATGTGTTTGTGACTATACCTAGAGTTGAGATAGCAAGGGATGTGAAGGGCAGTGAAAAAGGCTTCTGTGGATATGGCAACGGTGAAAGGGCAACTAGGGAAAATGCGGGTCTGATGCTAAATGGCGTAGGAGACGTAATGTCAAAAGGCTGAGAATGACATCTTCTTTGCTTTGGTCTTTATTTGCAAGGCCTGTTTCCAGATTCCTTGAGTTCCTGGGCCTAGCAGCACGTGCCTGATGGCGCGAGGTACTTCTTTGACTATGCTAGAGGAAGAGCAAGTTAGGGGCAGGCGGGTTCTGTGAGCCAGCTGCGCACAAGTGGGTGAGACCAGATGGGATGCGTCAGCGGGAACTGGCCAGTGTTGTTGTGAGGATGGTCTCCGAAAGGTTTGGTGGCGGGAGGGCTCCCAGTAATTGGAAAAGAGAAAATGTCACACCTGGCTTCAAGGAGGAGGATGGGGGGAAACTGGTCAGCCTAACCTTAGCCTTCAGGAAGATTATGGAGCAGATCCTCCTGACAGCCATGTCCTGGCTCTTACAAGGCAAGAAAGTGACTGGGAATAGCCAGGACAGATTAACCAAAGGCAAATCTTGTCTGACCCGTCTGATTGCCTTCTGTGATGGGATACGTGGCTTAGGATACCAAGTGAATGTTGTTTACCTGGGCTTGAGTGGTAGTTGAGATGACCCCAGACTGTTGGAGGCAATGGGCATAGGCTGTAGCAAGGGAGGTTCAAACCACGCATAAGGAACAGCTTCTTTACAGCAAGAGTGGTCTCTGGAACAGGTTCCTGAGAAGAGTCAGGGAATCTCCATCCTTCAAGATGGCCAAGGCCCCAGGCAGCCTCATCTGACTTCAGAGTTGACTCTGTTTTCTGCAGGGATTGTACCAGATAGTCTTAGAGGGCCCTTTCAAGCTAAATTATGCTGTGATTCTCACCAGATTATGGAGGATTTAGGGTTCTGGTAATGAAGTAGCCTGTCAGATGCAATATAAAACAGTTTTTGCGTGTACAAATTTTTAACCTCTGTCTCTTTAAAGTCAGATACTTTGGAGCATCCTAACATGGTGTGGGAAGTGAAGACAAATCAAATGCCTAATGCAGTTCAGAAACTCCTCCTGGTAGTGGACAAGAGAACTTCAGGGATGAATGAGTCACTGGAGTTGCTGAAGTGTAATGAAAACCTGCCCTCTTCTCCTGGATATGCATCCTGTGATGAACACATGGAACTTGGTAAATAACATGACTTTTTCAGAAGAAGCCAAATTCTGAAGTTTGTTTTAGTTTTCCTATACTGAAATTACTGGAAGCTGACTGAATGAGATTACTGATTTTTAACTTGGGTAGGGCAGAGAATATAACAGTGAATTGTGACATCTGAAGGTCTTATCTTGCAGTCACTTTTCCCTTTAACCCATTTCCAGTTCTGACACGCTGGCCTGTTGACTTAAATGTGTTCTTGAAATTAGACCTACAAATTTCTGCTCCTCATCTCCAGAGGAGCTTTTTTTTGGCACAAGGGTAACCAACAGAAAGCTCAAGAGCTCCTCCTAAAGGGGAATTATGCTACTTTAGATCAGCTGGACATAGAGATTCTGGGCTAGAGGAACATTTAGCTTCAGTTCTTACATATTGGAGAAAAATAGCATGTACATTAGAAAGTATTGATATAATCAATGAAATATTAACACATTTAATTGAAGTCATGGAGTGATTAAGAATAACGATACTTACACGAGAGCATGTAACACAGACTTTTGTTAACAAGCTGGGCTCTCTTCTGCTATCCTATATAACATGGGAAACATGTAGATTATTGATAGGAATTCACTCCTACTAGGCTGTATACCCAGGTTTCATGACTTCTGAGTTATTAAATTCCAGTTCCCTGGTGGAAACATGGAAAACCTTTACCTTCTACAGCCTCTGATGTTGATAATTTTTAGTGTCGCACCTGCTAGCACAGATTAATTTAGTTGCCTTTTGTTGAATGTTTTAGTATTTTAGTGAAACATGTTGCTACTTTCGCATAATTCTGCAGTACAAGTCAGTGTAAACTAGTCAGTCTGGTAAAAACTTTAAAACCAGAACTACATTTTTATCTAGTTACTTGATGTTTTTTCTTAAATTGCTTTTATGTATGAAGAATAGATTAGAGATGTGATTATTTCTGTGGCCATTTTGTCAGTATTATGAATAGCATTTGTGAAATGTTGGTAATTATGATATGAGAAAATAAGATTAGTTACTTCATTGTGGTTCCTTTTTGATTTTTAATTGCAAGATTTGGTGTCAACTAGAATTCATCAATGGGTATAATTATGGTAATTTGTGCATTTGTTCGTAGATGATCTTCCTGAACTACAGGCTGTGCAGACGGATTCTACCCCACCTGCACTTTTTCAGCTTGGTGCCGATGTTTCACATCAGGAATGTTCAAGGCCTTCATGGAACCAACATACCTCAAACAGCAATTCAGAAAGTGCTTATTCTTGTGAGAATGGAGTGAACTGGTTGACAGAATTAGCAAATATAGCCACAAGTCCTCAGAGTCCTTTGATGCAGTGCTCTTTTTATAACAGGTACTGACATTCATTTCAATTTTGAACTCTAAGATTTGTAATATTATGTCTCCAGAAACACTTCTTTCACTCTTCACATCCTCTGACTTTGAACTGGAGCCCTATTTTTGATCTTTCTATGTAGTAACTTTATTCTTTTCTGGAAGATTGCACAGGACTCACTTCAGAGTCTGTTGCAAAAGCTGCTTAATTGCCAGCCACGAATGAGGTAGGATGGTATAAGGACATTGCCTAACCAGAGAAGGCTCAGAAATTATGGGCATTTACCTGATGTGAAGCAGCAGATGAAAAATTAAGATGAATTTGGTATGTTAAAAGTCTTAATACTTACTAGTGCACTGAATTTAGATGTTGTTTTTTAAAAGAGCTAATTGGAAGTCTAATGCAATGTATTTTTTATTGATACTGTTTCAGATTTGTGATCTGTAAATTCCATAAGGCTGTGAGAAGCAGTGTGGGATCTTATAAATTTCTGGGCTTCACCTTTTATTGTACAGCTTTGGTCTTAGGTTTATAATAAGAAAATTAAATGTAGTACTATTAACAGTAATGCAGTTGGGATTTAATCGTTAGGACAGAGCACGTGTCTGCATGTACTCTACGAATGGGGTATTCAAGATATTTGTAAAAAAATTCAGCATTGTGAGAAGGAGATGCTGATGTGGAGGTAGTACTGTCATTTGGATGGTGTATAGAAGCCATGCGGGAGTTATGCTAAATACTCCCTTTGCCTGAGCTTGTACCCTTTAATCATGGTGTGTGGGAAGTTTATTTGGTATTCAGCTCATGCAAACAGAAATATATGTTAAATAAAAGCATTTTAGAGTGATGGCAGCTAAGTCTTGTGTTGTCTTAATCTGTGGTATTTTAAAATACATTTTTCTATTGTAGATCATCTCCTGTTCACATAATAGCTACAAGCAAAAGTTTACATTCCTATGCACGTCCTCCACCAGGATCCTCAAAGAATGATCCTAACTTCTCCAAGAATGATTTGGATGAGACACCAGTCAGACATGAAAGGGTGAGTTGTTCTGAAACATTTCTAAAATAAAGAAAGATGCATGAGTAATGGGTTACACTTTTTCAAAAGAGAAACTAGTTTAAAAAAATCATCTATTTAGTTCTAATACCATTTTTATTTAAGCTAGATTTTCTGTTACTTTTCTTTTTACCAAGTACAGGAGGCTTGTAGTGCTACATCATAGAGTCCACATTTTTGTGAAGAGATCACATTCTAAGAAAGCTCTGTTTCTCTTGTAGTTCCTTCTATAGCAGGCTTTAAAAAAATTTTTTAACTTGTTTGCTGTCTTGAAAAGGAAATACGGAACTGTCTCTTAGACGCACAAAAACTGTCAGTTCTGCTTCTCCCTTTCCTGTGTATTAATTTGTGTCTGAAACTTGTCTGTTAAAAGGCATTGAGTTTTTTCAAGTGATTTATCTAGAAACGACATGGCCCTACAGCTTTCCAGTAATTTGACCAGAGAGTAATGTGTGCTTTGAGTGGTTCTGTGGATGACCAAGGAGTGATAGCTTGTAAAATGCTTGTACCTAATCGTAAGATAATCCATAGGTGCGGAATGAATCTCAGAGAATGAAACCCAAAAATTTCAGGATGGCCCATTTGAAGAAAAGGAGATGAAAATACTCCATTCACATTTACTGCATTCCTTGAATCTTTGTCTTCATGTGATATTCCTGTTAGCATTTAAGGCAAAATGATGACTTAGATGCAAATTAGAGAATGTGTCTAAAGACATATAAGACCAGCCCTAAAATCTTCCACAGTAAAATATCAACACCATTTTGCTTTTTTTAATAGGTGAATAGTGAATCAGAATCTGGCATTTTCTGCATGTCATCACTTTCAGATGATGATGATTTAGGATGGTGCCATTCCTGGCCCTCAACTGTTTGGCATTGTTTTCTAAAAGGTAAAATAACATGTATCATTGAATAAGTATTTGTTTTGTCTTGTCTATTTTTCTTTTTTTTTTTTTTTTTAACAGACTTTTTACATAACATTAATGTTCTTTTCTGTTTTTTTTCTTGAAAAAATCTATTAGGCTCTCGTTTGTGCTTTCATAAAGGACGCAATAAAGAATGGCAGGATGTTGAAGATTTTGCAAGATCTGAAAGCTGTGGAAAAGAGGAAAGTCTCCCAGAGAGTCCTTACAAGGTAGCTGTTAGTTCTAATAAATTCATTTCAATACCTGTAGCAAATACTCAGTTTCTTATGTTATCCCTGTGCCTTTAATTACTGTCTCCGGAAGACAGGTTTATACTAAGCTTGTCTAGATCTGATCACTATACTATTTGAGTATCTTGCTATGAAGCAATTGAACTGAATTAATTTAGGTATGTTTTGAATGTTATATCGCCAATTAATTTCTAGTAAGGGCACTTAGAATATTGGTCTTCTTTAATATAATATAAGATGATGAATATGCACCTATAGTGTACACAGGTATATGCTTTTCTTGGGGGAAAAATTTTAAACCGTATGTATGTTTACAGGGCTATGGTTCCGATGGTTTGAAGTTGATTTCTCATGAAGAAAGCATTTCCTTTGGTGAGTCAGTGCTGAAGCTGACTTTTGATCCTGGCACAGTGGAAGATGGCTTGCTTACAGTAGAATGCAGACTTGATCATCCTTTTTATGTTAAAAATAAAGGTATGCAATACTACAAGTATACTTGGTTGTATATTAAAATACTCTTAGAAAGTGGTTGCAGATTTTATCGGCATCCCATGTTGCTCAAGAAATTGATAAAAGCGGTGTTGTAGAATCAATTTACTATCTTTATAAAGAAATCCAGAATTTGAACAAAGAAAACTGTAAAGCTATAAAGCTACAGAAATACTGCATATCTGTTAAGGAAAGATTTGATCAAGTGTATAAATGGAGCTCAGGAAAGCAGAAAAATTGGGGGGAGAAAGGAGAGCTGCAAATAAGGGAGGCTTTTCTCACTCGCTAAACATAGAACTTCTTATGATAAAGTTTCCAGGTTTTGACTACTTTTTTTGCTAGAATGGGATTTTACTTGAGATAAAAGTAAACTATTTGCAGTAAGAATTCCCTGAGTAAGTGTTTCTGATTTTTCTCTTGGTTGAAAGAAACTACATCAGAACATTTTTATAAAATGGTATCATTTAGAGATATAGGATTGCTCCAGTTAAGAACTAGAGAGATTGTCTAGCCGTGTCTAATTTAACTCTTTACCACTTCAGGTTGGTCATCTTTTTATCCAAGCTTGACTGTGGTACAGCATGGCATTCCATGCTGTGAAATGCATCTTGGAGATCTGTGTCTACCTCCTGGACACCCTGATGCCATTAACTTTGATGATTCAGGTGTTTTTGATACATTTAAAAGGTAATTTTTGGATAAAGTGGCCTCAGTGGTTCTTGTATTTAATGAGTAGGCACCTTAAGTCGACAAGAATTTGAAGCATTATGTAGAGCAAAGAGAGAATACTTTTGGTAATACAGGATAAATGAGAGGGGAAAAATGAAGACTGAATACTAGGAAAGCTATGTAATGTGCTCTGCTAAACTGCAAAGTAATACCTTGGAGTGAAATAACTTTTCAGCCCCTTTTTTCATAGTTTAAACCAGATTAGATAAAACAGTACAAATATATATATTATCTGTATAAATTCTTCAGGTAAAGTGAGTTATGTTTGAAAAACCTAGTATAGTTTTCTCACAACAGTATGTCTGCCATCTATTAACTTGTGCTTCATATGCAGCTATGTATCTGAGTTATCTGAGTATTTTCTTAGTAATAAATGCATGTGCTATGGCTTTAGAATACAGTACTTTCATAATTAATTACTTTCATAATTAGTTATTATTTTTGTATAGTCTGCTTTTTGTGATCCTTTTCTAATATATCAAACTTACCAAACTTTGAAGTTTGATTAACTTTGGGGTTTGCCTTGCTTTGAGCAAGAAGTTCAACCAGATAACCTTCAGAGGTCTCGTCCAAATTATTCCAAGATGCTAAGAAAATAGTATTACTCATAAAGATTTTTCCATACTATTTTGAGATTTCTAGGTTTAGTAGAATCCATCTTTTCCTGTGATGTTAGCTCCTTCTTAGCATCTGTTTTTAGTCCAGTTGCTTTTTGTTTTTTTACAACAGAAAAAATGAATTTAAAATGCTGCTTGCAATTCAAGCCCTAGGAGCTTGTATGATTTCAGTCTGGCATAGAGACTGAGTTCAAATTACTTGTCTTCACTCATTTGCTGTCTGGGTTTTTTTCTTCTTACTAACTCCTATTCTTAACTGCATATGTAGAGAGCTATTAGAATCATTATATTTACATCTCACTAAAGAAATTGGACTCGTGGCTTCTTATTCATCCTCCAGCCCAGCTGAATACTGCCTGGACACTTCGAATTCCTTGTCTCTCTTTCTGGGCAGAAGGGAGTAAGTCACTGAAAAAGGAGTGTGCATCAGCAGCTGTGGATAACAGGACAGAAGAATTAAAAAACAAAATCCTGTTGCTGTGTTATGGGAAGGAGATTAGGAATAGGAAGGGTGCTGGACTGTTTGTAGAACAGAGAGGTCCTTTCTCATTATTTTATGAACTTGCTTGCAAGGTTGTCAGCATTATCCCTTCTTTGTTGCTTTTTACTTTTCTAAGGGATTTTGGAGGCAACCCTTCAGGCTGCACCCTTGCTTTTGGTTCTGTCTCCCATAAAGGAGCTGCCTTTGCAGATGGGGGCTGGATGACCACTTACAGCTTTTCCTTGCTAGTAGTTCCACTTCTGTTCGAAAAAAGCTCTTTAAAGCCCTTATTTTTGCTATAAATTATGCAGCTATAGCCACATTGAGCAGTGGGTGAGCGGAGCCTTAGAGTTATGTCTATTTTCTGTTTATTTTGTGGTGGTAACTTAGTGTTTTAGATTTATGATCGATAGCACCTTTACAAGTGTGTTTTCCCCATATAGCATGCTAAAGACAGTATAGCCTGTGGTTCCCAGGCTGATCTGCACACACCTGGAGACGATAACAAATAGTTTGTGGAATTAAACTTCTGTAGTGGTTAGAGGTTAATTGTAGTTGTTGGTCAACAAAAAATTAGAATGGTTTATAGTATTTGGAGGTCTAAATTGTATGGTAACAACTCATTTAAGCTGTTGAAATATCAAGGAGTCTCACATTTTTGTCACTAGAGGGCAGACGTTTGTCAGTGTGGAATCAAATAGTATGCAACATTGTGGGTCTTTAAACAATTTTTTAATCTTAGTGGAAGGTTTGTCTCTAAAATAATACGTATTTAACTGCCTAGAGAAGTTATTTACACAATAGTGTATATAATTTAATTTTTTAATATAGTGGTTTCATATTTGTAATTAATATATATTTGCAAGTGAACTCAACACTTATTCTTCTCACATCAGTTGTTCCTTTCAGTACCTTATCATTCACTGACCAGATTTGATTTATAGTAAGGACAGAAGCAGAAAGAAAGAAGCTTATTTCAGAAGAGGATGAAATTTGAAGGCAGTGTATAATTAATTGATACAGAGCGGGGAAGTAGATAGTACACAGCAGATCTTGCAAAGTTGCAGTCTGCCATCACATTGAAAAAACTACTAATTTTCATCTGCCAAAGTTTTGGGATTTTTTTTTTTCACACTGACATCTGCATCAGGCACAAATCATTATGTCACAGAAAAGAGACCAGAATACTAAAAATGTAGTATGGATGAAGAGTGAATAGGTGTTTAGGGATTTTACATGAAAATTATTTGATCGTTTTATGATACGTCTTTTTCTTGTAGTTACGATTTTACACCAATGGATTCCTCTGCAGTTTATGTGCTAAGCAGCATGGCTCGCCAGCGACGCGCTTCTCTATCTTGTGGAGGATCAAACAATCAAGATGCTGAGAGATCAGAATGCAGTAGTAAAAACTGTGCGTCTACTGCATCATCAGATCTTTCCTCCAATTCTTTGTACAGCAAAGCTGGCAAAAGCCACAGCTCAGGGACTGCAAGTACTGTGAGTGCCACTTCTCCAAACAAGTGCAAAAGACCAATGAATGCCTTCATGCTTTTTGCCAAAAAATACAGAGTTGAATATACTCAGATGTATCCAGGGAAAGACAACAGGTAATGGCATAAAATTGTAGTTTTGTTATTACTGGTGAGCTAGCAGAATATCTGTGTCCCACCTTTAAATTTAAGTGGACTAAATTTTGCATTTGAAATAAAATGTGTTTATGTGTTCTAAGAACAAGTTTTGAAAGATACTGACACAAAGCTTTATTTATGAGCAGACTTTAAATATTTACAGTACTCAGTAAATTTGACACAAGCCATTTTTGGCAAACTTACCTTCTGAGAAAGCATTTGGGTAAAGCAACTGACATATGTGTATATGTGCACCGGCAGAGTCACAAATACACAACAATCTTTGTTTACACTGATGAGAAATGTTCATGGGAAAAAAGTAGCAGGCTCTCTGCTCGTGTGTTATAATGGAAAAAAGGAATTTCTGGTTCTTCTAATTAAGTTTTGACATAATATTGCAAATTGTTCAGTGAAGTTACTATCATTTATTCTCAGTCTGTGTATCATATTGAATAATGGAGTACTGATTGTTAGGATATCTGAAAGGTCTTAATCCAAACAGTACATTGCTAAAGGCATTCAGCAGTCTGCTGAAACTTGCAGGAAGAGTCATATGACCGTGTGTTTGGGGGAGGGTTCTTTGTCAGTTTGTTCTTTTGTTTTTATCTATATGCACATTCATGTCTAAACATTTTTTTATAAAGATGTCCATCTTAATATTTTGTGCTAATTGTGCATATGTAAATATAAACTAAAACACATGAACATACAGTGATCTTATAATCAGTTTTTTTATGTATATAACATCATGAAAACTGTCACTGTAAAAATTGCATTGACACATAAAAATTCTAGTACTAAATCTGGTAAAAACTAAAGGTGTCGGCGTTGAGAAGGTTTTGGCTATTTTATAATGTTCTAGTAAGGTGGCTGTAACTGGTGTTGAGAAACAAAATCCTACCATACAAATAACCCATCCTTAAATCCCAGCCAGTCTTGTGTGTCCTGGCAATGATGTTCTGCAATGTTTATAGTCACTTCAGTGAAACAGATCTGCTGCCTTCAAATTCATTGCAACTATCAATGAGAAATGGAACAGAATTCCAGCTAGGAAAGTTTATGATGGTTATATACTTAATTTAAAATGCTGATTTCAAATGGATGCAGTGAACTGGAGCTGCAGCTGGATGAATGTGAAAATAAGTTGAATATTTCAGTGAGCAGGTTTACCTTGAAGGAAGGTGATGACAAAATTACAGGTAAGTGTCAGAGTGCACTGCTCACTGTCCCATTTGGAAGGCAGTGCATTTGGTTGCAGTTTCTTGGCACCCATAAAATATAGTACAGAATAAATCATAAAGAGTTAGTGATAATTGATTTTATAGGCATTCAGCTACTGTTGCTTAAGTGTTGCTGGGGCATTTATTAATTTAGCTGTTCAGAGGCAACTCTAGTTTTTTAAATGTTAAGTATGTGTCATTTTCAGATTACCGGGTAGATCTTACGGTTGGTTACATGTAGTACACTGTACACTGGATTTCTTATGTTTGCTACAGTTACTTTATTTTTCTTACACATGTAAGAAAGGACAGAACTTGAGGTATTCCAAGTTAAATGGTTTATTCTGTTCTGGGACAAAGTAGCTCAAGCCATGTCAACAACATAGCGAGCTGTAAACATTGAAAACACAAGTCAACATTCACATGATACTTAAAAATACTGTGGACTGTTAAGACCATACTTGAGAAACTGGCGTTCGGGTAGCACTTGTTTCTTTTCTAGATATGCTCATTGTAATCGTAGTTGGACTTGATTGTGTGTTCAGAAATACTTGAATAATGTGAGTAGTGTACGTTCTAAAGATGAAGAAAATCACCTAAACTACTAACAGCATTTACTCACGGTGAACATAATTACTGAGTAAAATTGAGGCATTCTCAACTATTGTTTGATAATTTCTTTTGAATTAACTGCAGTATAAGGGATTGCATCCTGCACATTAGTCTATTGCTAAAATGGTGTCAGGTACCTTAACTGGCGTTTTAAGAAGACAAAGGCAGTGTACAGAGCACTGCAAAGTTCTGACGAGGTGAAGGGCGCCTAAGGCAGTGATGCACTAGGGTCAGTGTTTTCTTTCTTGTTTCTGGTCAGGAGAATTTGGTCTCTGTTATGTCAGGAAATTTCTCTCTACACATCTTTTTTCAGTCTCAGTGGTTCACTCATAGAACTGTTTCCTTGGAGAAGTGGAGCTTTTGTCTCTGCATTAGATTTTTCAGGCTTTTTGAAACCTACAGATCTGTATTCTTTCAGTGCCTCAGTGCAATTTTTTCTCTGGAGGTATAAAATCATACATATTTTTTGCATTTGAAATACAAAAATTTCGTAGTGCATTTTTAGTTGGAAATGCAGTGGCTTTTTCAGCAAACCTGCTCTCTGTGGGCCACCGAGTTCTTTCCTGGGGATATGAGTCACCCAGTACAAACTGGTGACCAAAACCCGACAGATTTCTGGTGCTGTTGATTTGCCTCTGGACACTGCCAAAACATGAAAAATCTGCTAACTAAACTGGAGTGTGTTTACTTCTGCTGACAGACCAAAGATACTGGTTCTTAATTTGGATAGAAAACCAGAAATTCCATTGCCAAAGAGACAGGCTGTGCAAAAGGATTTGATGTTGATGGGATCTGGTTGCAACTTGAGTTTGCTCTAAGGAGTCACCAGAGCATGTGACAGCACAGGCGTAAGGGCAGCCCCAGACGAGTTCTTGCTGTGCTCTCTGAGCACTCAGCACCTCGTGGAAGCCTGAATGGTATTACATGGTCTTGCAGGATTAAAACCTATTTTCTTGGTATGGTGCAGAAAAGCCTTCAGAATTGCTGTATGTGAAATGCTAAGGAAATGGTTGATGACACTCTGCGCTTCTTGATTCTGTTAGAAAGTCTATGAATAGCTTTGCTGCCAGCAAGGAACTTTTTAATATGATAAAGCAAAGTACTTAGTTGTATATACCTTTTTCTTAAAGCTGGTTATAGAACTTTCATCACTGTACTTTGAAGCCAAAGCATACCTACTCAGTAGATCAGGAATTGTCATTGATAAAAGAGCTGTTGTTCAGAGATTTTCATTCAGCTAAAGGATGGAGTTAAAGCTCTAATGGAATATCGCTACAATGTTTGGGAGTGCAGTTAAGCAATATGGCACAATGATATGGGAAAATACTCTTCAAAGGACATCAACTTTATAAGGGATAGGAAAGCAATTCATTCAGCTTTTGGAAATGATGACAGATGTGTTAGAACAAATGGTTCCTTTTGCACAGGAACAGCAACTTACCAGTATGTTCTGCCCAGTATGGATTAAAGGTGGAGGAAGCTACACACATCCATTAAATAGACATGGGGGTTTGCAGTTAATCAAATACTTGTTTGGCTGAGGTCATATTCAGATCATTGCCCTAATTATTAGAGAACATATTTTCAGCAAATCTGTCATATGATCTTCTAGTACGAAAGTGGAGCAAATCACATGTGAGTTACCATTTGTTGGTGGGTTTTTTTTAACATCCCTATTTTGCTGGTTTGTGTAAGTTGCTGTGTTTTCAAATGCGTACACCCTTTGAAATGTTAGAATGTGCATTGACCCATACTCAGCTAACACAGAAATCTCAGCTGTTTAACTGTTAAAAGAAGTATGAGAAGATAATCAGAAACATGATTGTTTAAAAAAAATTTTTTTAAAGATACAGTTGATTTCTGCTGTTTCTTCTAAAGAAGATGTTTAACTTTGATTTTCTTTAAAGTGCTGAGATAAAAAAGAAAAAAATCATTTCTTAACACCCTGTCCTGACCATACTCTAAACTTTTATCTTGCAGAGCCATAAGTGTGATACTCGGTGACAGGTGGAAGAAAATGAAAAATGAAGAAAGACGAATGTACACACTAGAAGCCAAGGCCTTGGCGGAAGAACAGAAACGTTTAAATCCTGACTGTTGGAAACGAAAACGAACAAATTCTGTATGTTTGTGAAGCAGTTTTCATTATGCAGTGAAATGTGTTCATACGGTAGCTACAGTGGTTTTTGTTCAGGATAAACTCTGCTGCTACTTCTTTCTCGATAGCCCAAAACTTCATTTTACTTTCCTGTGTTGTGTAACCTGCTTTTGGACAGTTGGCAGGAGACGGATCAGGAGAGGGTCTGTCTCTGAGTATTTTGTGAGAGTTACGTGAATTCTGTTGGACTGAAAGTGAGTGTGCTTGTGAAATACGGAGGAAGGGCACATGACCTTTTGTTTCAAGTGACTGAGTTTATAAGGTTGTACCTAAATTACATCTGTCCATTCCCCTCAAAAATGCTTAAACTTTCACAAAACCCATCTCTGTTATGATTCAGTCAGTCTCCTTTTTCTCAGTAAAAGCTTTTTCTTCACCATTTTCTTTTTTACTCGTAATTTATATCAGCATATATGAAGTTACTGAGGGAGCAAATTAATTTTTTTCCATTAATGCCTTTCATTTATTACTCTGTTTTCATTGTAAAACAAATACAATAGATAACACTTCTTCTGTAGGGAAATAAATTGTTACCCACTTTGTAGAAGACCATCAATTTAAGAGTCTGTAGTAATGTATTAGTAGGTGGTGGATCTGTTGGGTAAGAGAAGGGCTTTCAAGCTAATACATCATATAAAGAGAACATCGAAAAAAGGAGATTCTGCCAACCTGCATGTTCAGCAAGAAGAGCGGGTTGGAAGGAAAGATCCACTGAGGTGCACAGAATGCCAAGTCCTTTCATCAGCCATTTTATGCCTGGGTAGGAGCATCAAGTGTGGTGTGGACTTCACAGGTTTAAGATTTCATCCTCAAATTACCTCCTTTCCTTTCATGTGTAGATGAGGCAGCTGTCTCAAGAGCATATGCAAGTGTTGCCTTAAGACTGAATAAGAAAGGCTCCAACACTTAAGTTGCTGCTTATTGCTGTTTTCATCCCCTTGTTGCAGGTTTCACCAAATCTCAACTGCTAGGAACAAGCTGTTTTTCTGTTCACTGTATTCTATTTTAACCAACAGTGACAGCTTCTGTTAGATTTCCTTTTGGGTTTGGTTAAAATAATACTATTTATTTATTCTGATTTTACACTACTGCACTCTTGGGCATTGGATGGTGAGATGACGTTCACACGTGCACCTGTGAGCTTCAAGGAACTCATTGGGGGTGTTTGTGTGTAACTGGGAGGAATAGTGATGGGTGGGCCTTACTAAGAAGGATGGCTTTCTTACCCTACCTTATTGTAGGATTTTCCTTGTCCTTAGGGTCTTCAGGCCAAGATAACAGTATCTGTAGAACCTGTTACCTCAGTGTTGCGGCAGGAAATTGTTTTATTTCAGTGAACTAAGAATTTTGTTCACAGCTTGGTTACCTTATCAAGAAATGATGCTGGACTCCAGGCTGTGACAAAGCAGTCTTGATGGTCTTTTGATGATCAGGGATAAAATCATCTGTTTCTGCGTTTTGTTGTCTTCTGAATAACTGACCAATGATTACAAGTACTTGTGGCTTTCAAAATAAGTGTTTGCTAGATGTAAGATAATGTCTACTTCCCCTTTGCTTGGTAACTGCTAACCTGGTTTTCTCTTCTCTTTTCTCAGGGCTCACAACAGCATTAAGCCAGAATTTTCCTGTTAACTCTGTATTAACAAAAAGGCTGTTGCTTGATGGCAAGAAGATGCAAGACCAAGGTCTTACTATTTGTTGTGACTTTGTGTGACCATAAAATACTGGCACCATCAAGTCGGAAATGAGCTAATAGGAGTGCAGATTTGCTTTTTACAATAAAACATTAAGTAAGCTAAAACTATCAACATTTTAAACCAAATTGCCTTATTTTTCTTCCAAACTTCATATACGTATCAGGTAATATAGGCTTGAAAATGGATATCCTGTGGTGCTAAAGTACTTTAGAAAGAGGCGAAGGAGATGTGTATAAATGTTTATTTTTAAAAGAAAATGTACAAAAAGGGGAATTTTAAAATATGTAACAGCTGTTTATATACATTGATTCTTATTGCTGATTAATATGTATTGCACAACCATATTATTAATTACGATTCTGGGACCTGGGATTTTTTGAAACGGCAAAATGTATTATCAGCCTCTAGCTTCCCAGCCTGCCCAGATGCCAACAAGTTACCGGAACATGTGGTAAATGGAGAGCGTAGTGTAATGTAGCACAGGAGCTGCTTCTTGGGTTGCCACGTATAGAATTTGTATCCACAAGTGAGATGTTTTTGCACCAGCTGGCAGTTCTGAGAGCTGTTACTTCCAGTGGAAACAACGGCCCAGGCCGGGATGAAACAAAAGAATAGCATTATCTCAAGAAAAATGGTGCTGTTGATATTGTCACCATCATAGTTTTAAGTCTGTGTTTCGTCTTTGCCACATATTCTACAATATTTTATTTTGCCATAAGACATCTTTATGGTGGGGGCAAACTTTGCACTTAACTATACGTGCAAGACTTGCACTTTACTTTTTTTTTTCTTCCAAATGTCTAAAAAATTAGAGTAGCTGCGTTAGGATTGCAATTGCTTCTGCTGTGAACTTCTACAATCATGGCTTTTCATGTACTAAACAGCTGTGTGTTTCTTTTTTTTTTTTAAGAATCACAACTGTAAATTTTAGTTTATGACACATGTCTACATGATGTTGCCCCTAAGATTTTTGCACACTATATTCTTGTATATTATTTCAAATAAATTCATTAAAATTTGGTGTTGTGTATTTTGTAAAATGAAGATGACTATTCATTGTCAGCCCTGTAGAGATGAGCACATTCCGCATGGAAGTCTTTACGTGAACCCATCTGAAGTATATTTTGATGCTTTCTAGTTAGGAAGCTGCTGAAGAATTTCACATACTGAATTCAGGATTGGATAGTCAATGATGTTCTTTATTACAGTTTAAGCAAATAGAGAGTTGAAATCAATATAAATTATTTCAAAGTGAACAGCAGTGCAATAGATAATCATTTATGTTATTTATAAATATTTTTTCTTGTGTTAGTGATTTTTAGATGGAAACTGATGATGCTAGCATTTCAAAAGTACAATTTTCTGAATAAGGCTAAAATGTATCCAACTTGTTTATACTTCCTTACTTGAGATACTCAGCAATTATACTGTAATATTTGAGTATGTTCTAATGTTATACCTTTCTAAATTCAAAAGGAAGGCTAAAGGATGATTCATTTTTATTAGATGTAGATTTACAGCACATAAAATTTGTACGATTTCCTTATTTATGTATAAATAAGTTCCTATAATGCGAATGTAAAGCAAGAAGACAAGTTTCATAGGTGAAGTAGGTAAACACATTTCATTATAAAGCTTATGTATTTGGTAATAATTTACATGAACCGTAAGTATATTATGTGGCACCAGAGACCCATGACTGTGTTACTGTCCGTTCCCTGCTTTGAGGGAGTCGCCCAAATACGTTCACTGAAGGGTCGACATTGCTTTCTGCAGCAGCTGAACCATGATAGGATAGACTGGTGCAAACTCCTTTCCCTCTCTTGTTCTTACTGATTGAACATAAGCTTCCAGTGCACCGCTTAAAAAAAAAAAAAAAGAAAAGTAGCTAAAGCAATTAAGTAGCATAAATAGCATACAAGTGTTGTAAGTTCAGCATCTGTAACTGAAATTAATCGACTTCTTCCCTACTACAGAATTTTCCTCAGATGATCTTGCATGTCTCTGTGGAAGGAGGTGGGCAAGAAGGGCCTTATAAAGCTCTACATAATTGTTTCATGATCTTTCTCTCCTTTTTTGCATGTTTTGAGGAGCGAACAAGTTAACATTTAAATAAGCAGCAGCAGCATGTTGCAGATGGCTTGAAATGACAGCTCTGACGCACAGACTCGGGCACATCGCTGTACTGGTAACCTTTAGAAATGAAAAGAATAGACTCCAGCTGCTGCAGACGCCAGGAGTACAACTTACAGAATGAAAACTGGGACACTGGTGAACAAGAGAGATGCCTTTAGGTGATTTCCTGGCTAAGTCTTTTGAACTGCCGCTGTCCTTTGGGCAATGCTGCGCTAACCCACAGACAACGTGTCTGTGCATTTGTACGTCTTTTTGCTGTGTTTTTCTTATACGTTGTCGTAGGATGTCACACATACAAATAGTCTTGTATGATTTACACAAATACATTTCAAAGCTGAAAGCGACACCTGTGATTACATACTTGTCTGTAATTTAACTTGCTTTACAACACAGGGCCACCTTTCATCCAACGATTCTAGTAAAGTATTGTTGAATGACAGCGTATCTGTAAAACAAAGACTTCGTAAATGCTGATCTGTTCAGATTTTTGACTTGATAGTTCATTAGGCCAAGTTTGTTTTGCCATACTTTAATATGGCTTCTAATTTAATTATTTTCCTCTCTGTTTTCTCTTCTATTTCTTCATGGAATAGATGCAATGATTGTGGGATTTCCTTCTAAAGTCGTTTATTTATATTACGTTCCATTGGCGCTATTTACAGCAAAATCGTGACATTCAGGAAAACACATGCACAAACAACAGCCCCCATTTCAAGTGGGGATTAAGACACCTCCCGGTACACGGCTGTTCCTCTTCTGGTTGGTGCCAGCTGCAGCACTAATACAGACTGTCATCACAGACCTTCCCGGCTGTACCCAGGCACCATCCCGCAGGGCAGCGAGCTGAAATAGTCACGCTGGGTCACTGAGTGGGGAGGCAGCCCTGGGGTTTTGTCTACTTCCTGCCTTTATGGAAGTGTGGGACAGATCAGCACAGCTGCTCTGCCAGTGAGGGGGTCTGCTGCATTTTGTTAATGTGGCAGGAACATTCCCGGTTCCACTGGGGGAAGGTGGGTGCTTGTTGGGCGCATCTGGGGATGTGAAGCGGGCCACGGGGTTGAGAGAGATGGTAGCAGTGTCGTGCATATAAATACACAGCAACTGCTGTAAGATGGGCTGGGCCAAGGCGGGCATAGCTGTGTTTATGTTCCCTGCTGCTTCCAACAGCTGAGCTTGCGGTGAAACACTGCGTTCCTGCACAGAGTTCAGGGGACCTACGGCAGCACTGCCAACCCATGCGTGCCTGCTGGCAACTGGAGGTGACAAGAGGTGAGTAGGCATTTAATTAGGTAAGGCCTAATGAAAGCAGAAACACTCAAGAGTGACACTCAGCCTGTGGTTCACGCACACATACAGTCTCCTCCTGCAGTAAGATTATTAGAGAGGAGAGGCCCAGACCCCTGTGGGATGCTGCAGCACTGGGAAGCTACCGCTGAGTCTAGCAAACCTGGCAAACCAGAATAGGAGATGGTAGGAAGAAGCAGGGTCGTAATACACTTTGTTGCCTGCCAGAAAGCTATTGCTAAACCAGCAAGGGCTCTGAACTTCCTAAGTGAAAACTAAAACCCACCCATGGCAGCACTGCTGGGAATCTCCAGCAAAGTTCATTTATTAACAAGTGGGAGATGCTCCTGAGGCGCTCTCCGGTTTGCTGGAGAGAAGAGTCTGAGCATTGGCTTCTGAGAAGCCAGTGACAGCGATGACAGCCCGGCCCCATGGGCTGGTCCTGGGGCTACATCTGCTCCTGCCAGCACTTCTCACCTCCATCAAAGCCAGGCGCGGACCTGTAAGCCTCCCTGCCAGAGTGCAACAGGACGAGTTGGGTGGCCACATGCGCGCACACAAAGAAACATGCTTGCAATCAGACTCCCTGGCCTGTCGCTAATGGCATCTGACGGGGAGAGTGAAGCGCGCAACTGTGCTGAGCACAGGACGGGAATGAAACAGCATGGGCATGAGGCGATGCCCACCACCCACCCCAGCTCCCGCTGTCCCCAGGTGGGGCAGCTGGACTTCAGATTCCCTCTTTGCTGAAACCCAGGGCACATTGTCTGAGACTGAGGTGATGCAAAAGGAGGATGGACTCGATTACGGGAGAGAGTTGAGAGATTTCAGAAGAATAAACTGACTGAGCAAAGAAACAGTCCCTCATTGTAGGTCCCTTCCAACTGAAATATTCTATTCTATTCTACCTTCTACAAGGTAGAATATAATAAGTGCCTTGTATTAAAAAGACAGTTGAGAAACTCCTGTGACAGTTTTCTTACTGTAGCTGTCATTCATCTTGCTGAATCTCTCCCCTTCCACTCACCAGTGTCCCTGTCTTTTCCTCTATACACTCCCCAAAGTTTGTTGGGCGCAAATAGTTTTTAGAAGTCATCAAAAGCTGAAAATAGAAAAAAACATATTGACCTGTTTAACTTTAAAAGCTCTGACACCTCTTGGTGAAGTTGTGGGTTGGCATCATTATCCAGATGGTAACACTGCTATCCCTTTGTGACTTTATCTCCTTGCCTTGAAAAAGCCCTTGAAAAAGATGACAGAGATAACCAGATCCCTTCAGATGAAAGGGAGAAGCTTTACCCTAAAAGCAGCACCCAAAACCACTCAATGTCAGCCCTTGATAATCCTTAGGCAGACTGTTATTCCCATCAGATCAAACAAGAGGGAATGAGATTTAGGCTACGCTAAGTGCCAAACACCAGTATTAGAGTCCTGCTGTCATACCTTCCAGCAGCTTTTATCTTTTTTCTTTCTCTCCTGCCTCAAAAGAATCTGATTTAACTGGCAAAACCAACTCCATCAGTAGCAGCTGCTGTCCTCTTACAAATCAAAAAGCACCTAAAAGGAACTTGGTGAATTGTTTGGTGGCCTCAGAACTGCCCAGACCCTTCTCCTTCCCAGCAGGGACCAAGAGCTGACAGAAGTTGATCTTTGTCAGCTCTCTTCTGCTTTGTTTGCTCTTTTATTGTGGCTTTGCTTGCGTTGTTCGAGAGAAAGAGAATCAAACGTCATCAATATGACCAGCTCAGGAACATCTTAACTAACTCTCTTTTCTGCTCAAAAGACAACCAATAATTACTGCTCCATCAATATTGTAAGGTGAATTCTCAGGCATTTTTCTGAAACAGACCTTGTACAGCTCTGCATTAAACAATGAAAATAAAAGCCTTCTCAATACTCTAAGACTAAATGCATTCACTATTTTCCCATGTCCCATGTTTGCACCTCCAAGAAAAGTATTTAAATGCTTTAATGCTGAGTGTTAAAATACAATTCATAATCAATAACTTGACCTGAAACACTAAAACAAACACTAGGTTCTTCTCAGACAGTAAGAGTTTTGCTAACGGCCAAATCCATGACAAAGGCATGGTGAGCATTGACTTCTCACTAAACATAACATTTATGTCAGGCTCCCTTGACTTGTCAGCCTTCAACTTGTGAACGCTATTTTGCAAATGCCACATCTCCCACTGGTGGAGATTTCACTGTAACTCTGGGGGAATGACCAAGTCATGGAGAAACATCTACCCAACAGAGGACACAGGTACCTCCAGAGCAGAACAACCTAGGGAACTACCTGCTTCATGTACCCATCGAGGCAGGGCAGCAGTCTGCCTCCCACATGGGCAGGTGTAAGAAAGCAGATGGAGGGGCCGCGCACAGAGCGAGAGGATGAAAAGCTGCTGCAGCTGCTAAAGGCTGGGAGCCAAGAGGCAGCTGCAGTCACCTGGAGCTCCATATCCTAGCTGGTGACCTCAGAACAACTCATAATCATGGTCAAGCTCTGATGAGCTCAGGAAACTTTTCTCTGCATTGCTGCCCATGGTAACGACACGATGGTGACAGGCCAGGAAGCCTGTCCATCCCATTAGGAACAGCACCCCTGGTAACAAAAGGTCCAGGTAGTAAAATGGCAGAAATCACGAATCCAGGGAGAAAGAATTTTTGGAGTCCAGAGAATAATGGTGAGGTTTCTTCAGAGTGTGAGGGAGGAATGGGCTGGGAGAGGTAACCAATGGTCATAAAGTAGATGTGATTTCAGAAGTACATTTGGGATGGGAACGTTGCTTCTCTGAAGACAGTTGCCAGTCCCCCAAATGTGGGATTTCGGGACTGTGACCTACAGAAATACAGACAGTGCAAGAAGCTGCTTACAGCAAAGCAAGATGGTTGCTGCTGCACACAGCCAGATTTCAGCTCAGGCTTGTAACAACAGGCTTCACTGAAGTTGCCGAGATGCCTACATGACTGTACCTCATTTTGGGAGATAAATTAGTTTAGTAGCAATGTTAACACTTGAAATGCAGATTTTATGATGACATTTTTGTAAATTTTACCAGTCCTAGCTCATACGAGCTTTTGTAAACTATGCTGGCAGTACAGAATTCAATTCAGATGCACCGGTTTACCATTAAAATCTTGTACTAAAAAAGGGTAGGCTTGCTCCTGTAGAGGACACTGTGAAAACACTAGTGTATAAGTAGTGATGGAAAAAAAACCAGCATCATTGGGTGAAAGCAACATCATCAAGTCTCCAGCACAGAAGAGATCACAGCTGTTGTCATATAAAAAGACGTAATTTATAGTTATATTACCAATGTTTAAGAAGATGGAAGAAATCCTGTTTATGTAATAAACAAAACATACTCTTGAAGGGATTAGACTAAATAATGCCCTAAATTCAGCATCTTCCAGTCTAATAAAGGACATAAAACCTGTTCAGCAATCTGTTTCTATTTTAAAAGACAAACTATGGTATACATTACAAATATTGTTTGTAAAAGAGAGCTATGGAAAGTGGGTTGGTGGGATGTTCTGCATATATTAATGCTTCATTGAAAATGCCATAAGAAGTAAGGAAAAAAAAAAAACAACTAAGTTTAAGATGCCCTCCCACATAAGGAAAAGGATTTTAAAGCACTTATTAAATTACTTCACTTGCTTGAGCAAAAACATGAGCTTTCTTGGAAATCCAGACAAGCTGATTATATAAGACCCAGATAGTTCTTTTTAAAAATGTTATTTCAACCCATGAAGATTTATATCTATGATTTGGGCTGTGGTTCTTAAAGGGATATCAATACGTATCATTTAGAAATACTCTCATTAATTAGTTAATTTTATATGGAATTGTGAATACTAGCGCTACCCGCCTGGGCTCTGACTCGGTCAAATGGAGCCTGATTTAAATTGTAAACTTCAGAAGAGGCAGGGATCATCTTTCTGTTCAGTAGCGGGGTAGTGCCCTGTGCAGTCAGGTCACAATCAATTAGCAGGGCAGCTGGAGGACAGCAGGGCCAAGACTTTTCTTTAGTACTTTGTTAAAAGCGTGTTTGGTCTGCAAACATCAGGGCAAAGAGGAAAATGGAAAATATGCTGTGCAAGAGCACATCCATCTGACACTAGATCTATTTAATCGATTGCTGTAAAAGTTGCTGTAAAACCGAACAGTAAAATCTCCAACAGCATCATCTGTAGGACAACAGATTAGGAAGAGACATCTCCGGTTTATTCCAGATTGCATAATAAAGAGATCAAAGGAACCGTGTGTTGACAGACAAGCTAAGTGGCACGGAGGGTTTTTATGAATGGCCTGGTACTGGCCGGGGGAGTGCTCAGAGGCGCGGGCGTCACAGCCAGCATGCGGCAGCCCTCTAGCCACGCCGGGCGGCTGCCGCTTCCTTGGTTTGAGCAGAGTGGAGCAGTGACCCAGCACGGCTCTGCTGCTTGCGGCAAAGCTGTCACACTGCTGCGCCTAGCGAGACTGAACCTAATGCACAGATGGGGCTTTCGTGGTGGTCCCCAAGTTGGCATTTCTCCCTGCCCCCCGGCAGGTTAGTGGTCAAAGCCGCTCTCTGGCTCAGGACATCAGCTCGTTATGAAAACGAACGCTTCACCGGGCCTGACTTTCAACTCTGCTCCAGCAACGGTGAGCTTGAATAAGGGGAGTTTACCCACACTCAAATGGTAAAGGTAAAGAATTTGGCCCTTGAGTGGATCAACTGTCCTTCAGGCTGGCTCAAATCCTGCCACGTCTAACAGGAAGGTTTCTTATATAGAAGAAAAGTTGAGTTTTCAAACTTAATTTAAAAAGAAAAAGAAAAAAGTGCCCTGGCTGCTTAAAGAAGCACTCCTTTCAACACAATCCCCACAATCCCCACGCCTGCAGCAGGGTCACCTCACCTGACTTCAAATGCCTGCAGGGCAGCTGTCCGCCTGAGAGAGCTCCTGTGTCCCAGCCCACGCTCCCTTCACTGAGCCGAGAAAATGGAGCTTTCAGGACACAATGCAACTGACCTATTTTAGGTACCTACTTCAGGATGAGATGAATCAGCCCCAGCAGCGCCTGTTTTTCTCTGTTGACTATAAAGGGAGTCTAGCCAATATACCTCTGGCCAGGTAAATCCCACCCTTCATGCTGAATACAAGCAGAAAGAAATGCACAAAAATGCTCAGAATGCTAGTAATTCATAACATTAACACCATGTTGCATATGAAACATTTCAGATCTACAGAGCGGAAGAAGCACCGCAATTAGTGTTAATATGAAGCTGTAAGGATTCTGGTAACACAAGTAAATTAATATCTAAGCAGCAGGTCCCTAGAGTAATTGCACAGTTGTTACAAAGGGAAGTTGCAGAAAATTACCATTTGCAAGGTTGCAGCAAACATAAAGATAATTTCTTGATGTAGGTCAGTGCAGGGATCTGAAGGCTCAAAACATCCAAGGTTCAATTAGCAGAGCTGAACAACTACAGGTGGAAAAAGCTTGAAGAGGGTGACTGCTAAAAGACAGTGAGCAAGATGCCTGTAGTTCAACTTAGGTTCATATGAGACTCATGAAGAGCAGGCTATAATAACAGAGATTAAAGAAACATGTTCATATTAGTGACTGATGTTTGCTTGCCTGCCTTGTGTATGGATAATCAGCCTACTTAGAAATGACTAACAGGCATGAGAAGAGATGGTAAAAAGGTGAATGCATACGGCAATGCCTACAGAGGTTACCAGTGTCTGCAAAGGAAAACCATCCCCTTCACTCACTGCATTCAAGCGTTGGTCAGGTAGCCTCCACTCTTTGCTCCCAAACATGCAGTGCTACACGAGCTGCCAATCAAACTACCTGAAGGAAGAGTCTGCTTGATAAATCCAGTGTAGTTAATTCACGTGGCTCAGCAAAGTTGCATGAGTGGTGCCTGCAAGCAGCGGGCCTGGGGATGGATGGAGAAGCAGCCAAGTGTGGGCAGTGACAAACAGCCTTGCTCTGGCGTACCAACAGTAGGGAAAAGCCACTGGAGTGCCAACAGAGGCCTTTGGGAAGGGCAGATCTCCAAAGCTGCCCCCTTCATGCCCTGGGAGGACGAATGTCTGAGCAATGTCCAAGCACTCCACAGTGCAAAGCAAAAGGACCACAGTCTTACTGTAAAATGCTCAAGTGATAACCTTGCCAAGTGATAATCTTGCAGCAGCACATTCTTGAGATTACAAAGTTAAAATATTTCAATAGTGGTATCTCATGCAAAATGAATACAGGATTCAATGAAAGGATTGAAATGAAAAGCTTAAGGATTCCAGCTACGCTACTTGGTCTAATGGATGACACTCTCTCTGCCTAAAAGCCTTGTCCCAAGGCTTGTCCCTTAATACCTCCACGGTCAGAGCAATTTATCAGTGCCTGAACATGACCACGAGCAAGCCCATTAACTGAATTGGTCTGGATGAAATTTAGTTGCAAGCAAAGACAAAAATGTTGTAGTTTAAGGATGGCATTTTCAAATTTGTGTAGAAGGATTGAAGAGAACAAAATCCCATCAGTTCTCAAATGATTTGCATTCTTGGCTTTCCCTAACATATCTGAAATTCAATATTGTCAGTTTTGCCAGTACTATCAGGACAGAAATTACAATCAAAATATTCATAACTAATTTACACATACAACTGTATCAGCCCTGTACCTATTATCCATTCCCCTGTAATTCAAGGTGTCATGGCTTAAGATACAAAAAAACCTAGTTTTGTAGCCAAACTAGACTAACAACATGTCTGATTTTCAAAAGATACTCTTTTAATACACATATGAATAGACACAGTTTGCATTTTAGTATTTTGGAAATAAATCCTACTAACATCTACTGGTGATCAACTAGTATTTTCTTAATTGGCCCGAGCACTACACTGGCCTGTACGGTGCTATTGGCTTCAAGAACCGTAAATATTTATAGCAGATTCCTCTTGGCTGCTTTAAAAGTGTGGACAGATAATGGTCGATTTTCTCAAGCACAACCACTGCTGGCTGGAACTTAAAAGTCAGCTTTTATGATTTCAGCAAAAGCTGGCAACATCCACACGCGTAAGTTCAAGGACATAGTTGGCTCCCAGGCCAGATTGAGCCTGGTGCAGCTACGTGTGACAACCTTTCCTGTGCCACTGGAGTGAGTGACACTGAGGTCAGGACAGGACACTGAGAAGTTGGCTGGAAGAGTTAGGGAATTAGGAGCCAAATGATCCTTGAATCCTGAGGATCCTCAGGCTGGCTCTGTCATGTCCATACAACATGTTCTCTCTAACATACTTTAAAAATCTGCTTGTTTTGAAAAAGAAGACTCTTCATAACTTTTCTTAAGATGCAAAATACTATTTAGCTATAAAGACATCTACCCTAGGAAGATTTTAAAAATTTGACGTAATTATAACTTCCTAAAGATCCCAGGCTGATTTCCTGAAGAATAACATTACAGGGGTGTAACAAGGGTCTTCCATTTTTAAATTTCTACCTACATTTCCATTGCTTAAGCTTCCAAAGCTTCTCTTTCCTGATACAGAAGACAGGATGGCCACAGCCTTGATTTTCCAACAGTTGAGACAGGCAGTTTTGATAAAACACAGTATTAATTTAAACCATCATTATGCATGGTTTCCTTCTTTTGCAAGAGGATTATGTGCTCTTTGCAAAGGCACCAGAGGGTTTGGGTATGGGGGGCAGAGGGAAGTGTTCAGTTTATATATTCTCCCATTTTGCAACTCATCCCATGAGTGGAGAGAGGGTAATGGTATTTATGATACATCTCCTATAGCACATTTTTTCACTTTTCAAGATCAGTCCTGGTGTGCAGGTAAGTTACTGCTCCATTATCATAAATGTAGAGAAGAAAGAAGCATGACTTTTACCGTATGAGAGCAAGCCTGTCTTTTTCAGATGGATGATCATCAAGCCACTGGGAGTAGCGGGCAATGGACCACTCAGCCCTCTGATACAGAGAAACACAAACAAAGACCAATTACACATAAATGTGAAAAAGGAATCACACACACACCAATTTCAGAATCAAATATGACATAAATGAAGGCCACATGCTGCTCTCTTAATACTGCAATGAGGCAGAACGAGTTACGGAATCAGAGACAATTAACAGAAATAGCCCAATATGTTATTTGGGAGCTCAGAGGTGATCTATATCAGCTGTTTACCCAATCCTGACAGGGGTTTGAATCTAGATTTCCTGCATCTTACATGAGCAGGATCCAGGCAATTTGCAGTCTGGGATAAGAACTGCAATTTCTTCTATAAGCTGACAGAATATTAAAGAATTGAGAGTCTATTTAAAATCAGGTTATCATCTTCCTACTGTCAATTAATCAAAATATGAAGTCAATGACCATAACAGCTTTGCCACAATAAAAACAAAAGCCAACAAATCATATGAAGTATGAGCTTGAATACTTTTCAACTAAAATAACTAGGGTGAACTACAATGTTCATTCCTCCTTAGGATATCTTGAAAGGAAAGACAGGTTGATCTTATTACCTGGAAGGGTGATTTTAACTCTGGTGGTGCTCTTGTAAATAAGAACTGAAGAATAATGCTGAATGGAATAACCTCTCCCAGAGCTGGGCTACTGGCAATATGCTCACTGGTCTGGAACAGCAGTGGTCTGGAAAAATGTAACAATATACTTGTGAAAGGAAGAAAAAGCTTATCTTATGCATTAGAAAAATGCCTATATAGTGGCAATATTGTGTTAGGATAGAATAATTTTATTTTTTTACATTAGTCTGCATCTTAGGTTTTCAACACAGGTTCAGTTTGTAAAAATTTACAGAAGTTGCCTATTGTAATTAAACAACACAGGACTGTAAATTTTATATTTCAGTGAAAACACTTAAGGTAACTATGGGACTCACTATTGCACTGAAAGCAACACAAAAAAGTACAATTTGGCCAACATTTGCATAACAAAGATTGTTAAATCATAGTTATACTCTGCATAAAATTTAAAAGAACTTTAATCCATTTCTAATTTGCAGGTGGGTGTTGCCAAAAAAGCTCTCAGTTCAATCAGAACTAACACGAGGTAATAAATCAGTTTTGAAATACAGTTTGGTTATACTGCCAATTGCTAGTTCCTGCGACTGCAACTCACCTGAATGACCTCAGCTGTCTGTAAGATTTTCCTAGGTCAGAGACTCGCCGACACAACGGTGCTACTGCTAACTCCATCTATAAAAACAAACATTTTAATTTGAATTAGATTGTCCCAAAATATAAAACTTGGTACTGAGGTAGCCTGCCTTTAAGCAATAATCAAAACTTGCAGACCAAATCACTGACTTCTTGCTGGTGGCTGAATTTGAGACAAGAAACTATCCTTTTCTTTCATACTGCATTGCCCAAGCCAAGACTTTTGTCATTTTCTTAGCAACACAGTAAGCATCCTGTGACAAACAGTAGCGATAGTCTATGGTTAAGAACACAAGGGGTCTTGTGACCTTTCTGAGACTGAAGATTTGTTTCTCACAGCAGGTTTATTTTGTTGGTGATGAGCTTCCTGATGAAGCAGTTGTGTCAATACCCCAAAACTCTGACCACAGCCTGTCAAGAAAACAAATCTAGGCAGGTCTCCACAAACCACTCCTAAAGCAGTAAAAATGCACACCCATTTCAGCTGGGCACCCTTTCCTTTGGTGAAGGACAAGGTTAAAATGATTCCTTCTTGAATGCTTGGCCCCGAATTCTGGGGCACAAAACCTATGCAGATTAGATAGAAGGCAGCTAGAACCTATTGCCACAGGGTCATATGGAATCACAGGCAAAAGAGCATCAGTAAGAGCATTATTTTCATACTTATTTTCATACTGTTTGGTCTCTGAGTTACAGCAGCCATCTTTAAAACCAAACAATTTTCAAACACTTTGTTTTCTAAACACTGGAGTTCACCTGTCTTTTCGAACAAGAGTTAGGTTCTGCTTGGGTTTTTACATCATTCACATGAGACTAAATTCTGTCACAGGCTCTTCATTAACAGTGAGGACACAGAAGAGAGACAGAACAATTTCACTTCCAGATCCCAGATTTAACATGAACATTACCATGGCAAAATTTCAGTTAATATGCATACTAATGCAAACACCACCACTCAAAAAAACCCATAAGTAAAGTAATTTTAGCCAGATACGGATTAAGTCTTTATTTTGTGCATTCCTGAAGTGTCAGTAAACAGAGGAATGCAAGCTTTATTGTCCACGTAAGTTCTTTAAAATCAGCAACTTGAAAGACTATTCAGACTTTGATTTCCACATAATGCATAATTAAGCTAAGTTTCAAGGGACAAGAGCTAAAATAAGTAACAAGATCAAAACCACCACACAATGAGCTTCCAATTTAAGTAACATTGCTGAACGAGTTTCAAAGCATTTGTGATAAGACACTATTCACAGCGAAGCCTTTAATACTATTATTCTTTCCAGCTGTAGCATTTCCTCAGACAGAGCTGGCTGCTGGGCCACCAGCTTCACCAAGAGCACGTAACTATGCTGGGGTTCCAGCATAAACAAGAAAGATGGTGTAGCAAACTATGATGCCATAGTTCATCTAAACCCAGAAGAAATTAAATCAGCAATTAATGCAAGTCAAGGTCATACACTTCAGGCACCCATCTTAAAAAGCAGGTGGCAGGATGGGACTCATCTCATCTACTTCTCAACATCTACAGGTTCTCTTCATACTCAGTGGACAGAAACAGCCACCTCTGGGGTATGATGCATCTTTCCCCAAGATAGACATCTAAAATAGATCAGGTGGGTCATGTTGTAGGAGTATCCACCTACATGACACTCAGTCAGACAAAGCTGAGAAAGCCAGAGGAGCTAACCTAGGCACCTACCCTTCCTCTACAGACAAGGAGAAGAGGGCATCTCTGAAGGGCGATGGGGAAAGCCCCACAGAGCTAGCCTACAGGCAGTGCAAAGCCACTCCCCGAGTCTAAGAACCTTGGAGTACATGCCCCACATCAAGCACTTCCAGGCCACTTGAAATCTGTGTTTTATATTAAGCAACAACATGCAGAAGCAGTAAGTGGATAAAAATCCAGGAAGCGGAAATAAGGATCTTTGTCTTCTGCTTTCAAATGAATGCTCCAGCCCTGGGTAATGGCCTGGCTCCCTCCTGCCTGCTGCCCTTCTGGCCCCCAAATCTACTACTCTAGGCTATGAATTGGCCTCTTCTCTACAGCTGGGCGGGATCCTGCCCTGTCCACCCATAACCGTCACAGCTTGGGGGCTAAGTCACCTGTCCTGCATGCAGGCACAAGGATACCTGCTTCTTGGGCTGAAGAGCACGTACAACCCAGCTCTGCAGCTCGTGAGGAAGCACTCTATCCACCACACAGTGCAAAAGGCACGAAAATGGGAAGCCAATGTCCCCACGCTTGAGGAAGAGTCGTCAGCTGCTGTGCCGTATGCTGAATTTGCTGGCACAAGGGAGTGAGGTTGAGTGCACACTCCCAGGACAGGCAGGTTCTCCCTGAGGATTTCTGCAGGGAGATGCTCCAACTCCAAACTGCAATGAAGCTTAGAGCAAGTTCAGCATGTTGTTCCCCCAGATCCCTTGGGACACTTCTGAGCAGGTATGGGAGCCAAGAGGCCGGTCTGCTGCACAGGAGCAGGAGCAAGTAGCCAAAAAGAGGAGCTAATTAAGTAGGCTTTGCTGCATCATGATACAAGAACCCTACAGACCCCGAAAAACAAGTGGGAGCAAGACTTGGATTTCTCCAGAGCTTCTTTTCAGGCATCAGTATTGGCTAGGGGCAGCTGGAAGTAACTGATATCCTGCAGGAGCTGGTGCCGCAGCTCTGGTGGGAGCCGTGGGCTTGTAGCTGTGAAGAACCAGGGAGAAGATAATTCTTTTAGGTGCTTTAGAGAATTTGCGAACAGACAACAAACTGCCAGTCTGACTTGTGGAAACAGAGATGCATGGATCAAACTGTACTCATGAGGGGAAAGAAATCCCAGCATAGCAAAATATAATTTTGCTTAATAAGTTTTAAATGATTGTTTCACTCCTGAAACATAATATGATGTAATGAGATGTAAGTGAAACTTTCTACAGCTTAACCAATTCCTTATGAAAACAAATTTAAATGATTTCTCTTGAACATACTTGGCAGTTTCCATAAATCAACATTTTTAGTCTTAACTTCTAAAGAATAAAATTTACTTTGGAAAATTCTATTACTTCATCTTCAACCTTTATTCACTGTAGGAAATTATTAGTATTGCTAGAACTAGATAGATTTAATGGCAGCAGATGGTTGATTCGTGAAGTACTAGTTGCCAAAGAAAACAATTGTTTTTAAGCTTTGCAGCATACTATACCATCTCAAATTGACTCATGAAGAGTGGGAATCAGTGAAAACTAATGTGGTAAAAATGTACATAAACCACAGAAACTTTTTTTTTCCTCCAATTTACAGCACTAGCCCGCTATGTGTTGTAATCCAATCTCTCCAATAAAAACTATACTTCGCATAATAACTGAGATTGTTTTCTTCACTTGAATTTTAGCTATTTGTCTGAGCCCAATGATGTAGTGAGATACTACAGCATGTTTCTGCTGTGACATTCATTTCTGCAGGCCCACTGCGAGGTTTTGTGTCTCCGCTGAGCACCACTGGCCCGGGTGCGAGTGCTGGGGAGGAATCATTTGGCTGGAACAGCTGCTGTTTTTAAGGTGCTGGAATTGGGCAGAGGATTGAGCATACATCACTTCTTGGTTTTCCTACCTGTCATCACCTGAAGCTACATGAACTGTTGATTCATGCAGCATGTTTATCCTGTAGCAGCTTTTGTTATGATATACAGCTATAGTTTCCAAAGCATTTTGGTGAGCTTTTTACAGGTCAGGTGATGTTTTTGGCTGTCTGAAAGCCAGTATTTGTATTGTGTGTGCAAAGCCATGTCCTATGGACTTTACATATGAAAGGGTAAGTAGCATTTCTTGTTCACAGAACACAGTGGCAGACTCCTGCCCAACATATGCTTCTTCTCAATGATTCTTGCTCTCTAAGCCCAAAAAGGCTATATTATCTTTTCTTCTCATATGACTCTGCCATAGCCCATGGCTAGGTGGTCGATTATCTGTTGAACTATTCACTGGCTAGCCATATTGTGAAAAATACATCACATGGCTGGCTTCTCTAATTGGATTATGTTCAGCAACCCAAGGGTGAAGTTAATACGTAGTCTAGATACAGATAATGCATATATATTGAAGAGCGCTTTGAAAAACCCCATAGCGTAATTATTGTTTAGTGCCTATTGTGGTATTTTCAAGATCTCTCATTACTAAACAGCTGTTTTTTCAGCTGGAAAATCTTAACATTAAATTTTTAGCAATTACATTTCCTCCTGGCCAAGATGAATTCCAAGTTTTTAAATGTTAACTCAAAATGCTTTTTCTAGCCATTCACCGGGAGAGAATGCTTTAACGAGCAAGGGAGCAGAAGAGCTCTGAACTATTATACGAAAGAAGCTGGCCTTGAAGGGATGTGGAATTTGATTTCTCCCCAATGCAGCAATTCCAAAACTGTTGATGTTTAAGTAAATCCTTCAGCTCCAATACCTCAAAAATAACACACATCAGAAAGTAATTTCCTTCTTCCAGTAAGATAGTTAGCATTAAACATTAAGGGCATTTTAGCTTTACCTTATGACTATAACTGTGATTACAGCATCCTGCTTTTCTCACTTCTCCATAAGAAACTAGCATGGAAATTTTTTAGGAAAAATGATAAAAACAGTTTTTACACTTGTATCATCATGTTTGATCAAACAAGGAAATCTCTTTACATTTTTAAAAATCCAAATGCCCAATATTCTTGCTTTTTTAATGCCACATATTGAATCAGGAAACCAGATTCTGACCATAGGCTAACCAGAAGATAGAAACATTTCTTCTGCAGTAGAATTTAGCATTGTCAACTTCTATAGTAAAACATTTTTCTAGGAAAATTCAATAAAACCAAAACATTTTGCAGTAATTTATTGATAAAGACTTGAAGAGTTGGTGGCAGCGTTAACTATGCCCCATCAAAACCGTTTGAACACAGTACTGAACAATGCCAAAAAATAACTATAAATTACACCTAGATAAGAAATATATGAAGGTATATATAGACTCATATTAACTCAAACAGGACCAATAAAAATAATTCACTTGACAAGGCTGAAAATAATCAGTCATGACATGAGATGGGGTTCTTGGCACAGACAGTGGCTCCTGCCTTATATGCCACTCCAAATATACACCTGTACTATGAAAAGATGGGAAATCATGTCATGCCTTCATGCCATGAAGCATAAAGATTACTCAGTCTTTGCAATTTCTAGACTAGTTGTTGTGGTTTAACCAGGCAGGCAGCCAGCCAAACGCCACACAGCCACTCACTCATTCCACCCCCCCCAACTGGGATGGGGGAGAGAATTGGGAAAAAAAAAGTAAAATTCATGGATTAAGATAAAGACAGCTTAACAGAACAGAAAAGGAAGGGAAAACACTACTACTACTACTACTACTACTACTACTACTACTACTACTACTACTACTACTACTACTACTACTACTGATAATAGAATATACAAAATGAGTGATACACAATGCAATTGCTCACCACCTGCTGACCGACACCAAGGCAGCAATGGTTACTTCCCGGACCACGCCTCCTATTTATATACTGAGCATGATGTCATATGGTATGGAATATCCCATTGGCCAGTTGGGTCAGCTGTCCTGGCTATGCTCCCGCCCAGCTTCTTGTGCAGCTGGCAGAGCATGGGAAGCTGAAAAGTCCTTGACTATAGGGTACTTAGCAACAACTAAAAACATCACTGTGTTATCAATATTCTTCTCATAATAAAGCCAAAATACAGCTCTAGGAAGAAATTTAACTCTATCCCAGCCAAAACCAGGACACTAGTTTATTTCAATGCAGCTGTGATTTGTATTTGCTATTAATAAAGTTATTTTCCTATATCAGCTTACAAACCTTATGTAGCAGACTAGTAGTTTCCATGCCAAATATTACTTTAAATTCCTCATTTCTTCTAAATAAATTTCTCAACTGATCGTGCTTATACGTCATTCTTTGCTGCATTGTCCAGCACTTCCATCAGGTTTTAGGAAGGCCTGAACTACAAGCTACCAATCCCCATTACACCAATGCCTAAGCGTAAGTGCTTTAACAACTCTGAATACCAAGCAAGTTAAAAGGTCCTCTGGAGAAGAACTGGTACTCCCCAGAAACATAAATGTTGAAAAACCATCAGGGCTTGCTGGCTTGCTTGCCTCCGGAAGAACATTTTTTTCATTCTGACTAGTACGGAATTAAAAAGTGAAATTTGGTATTCTATACGTGAATACTGAATTATGGTCACCTTAAAAATACAAAAACAAATGAAAATAAACTGATCCAGGAATTTATAGGGATGAACTGAAAAGTAATCTTGTGCAATTGCCTGCATAAAAACTGAGAGCATGAAAAGAGGTGACTTCAGCCTGGAGACTGGAAATGTTTCAAACAACGAGAGTCTCAAGGAACAGCACAGTATGTGATAATAACCTTGCAGCACTGCAGACATTTTCTAGGGCTTAAAATGTTTCTGTGCTCCTGTAAGCACTGATCTTCATGAAATCATATTAACGATATTCAGGCATATTTCAAACCCATCATACCTCTGTTTACAGCTGCCACACTAGCAAACACCTAGTCTTTCTGTTGAAATATAATGCACAAGACAGCAAAATGCAATGCTGACACTAGAAACAGGGTAAGACAGAGCTAAACAGAATTACAGCAATAATTCCTAACTGTATAAGTAGCTGACCCTTAAGAAAATTGGCTGTTGTGCACCTCATCGAACCCAGTTCTGAATGAAGAGAACTTGAAGCCTCAGTTTTCCCCCTTTCTGTGTAGACACCTGTTGTTTTGAGGCAACTTATCAGTAAAACACGTTTCCAGTGCAAAAATTTTCAAATCTGACTCTCAGCCAAAGCTATTCTGCTGAGTATAAGGCAGCTGTAACTAACTCTGAGTGCCCTGAAAGAAATGTGCACAAGCACATGAGATACCCAAAATCTGATGCAACCCAAGATTATTTGACTTACTGCATGCGTGTTTATAAGACCTCAAATTAACCAAAGCTTCTGGACAGATTTCTGCCCAGGTCTTTTGCTTGCAAGTAACCCCAAAACACCAAAAGGGGTTTTAGATCTCAAAAGCCAGTTTTAAGCAGGAACATGTAACCCTTTTTGAGTACAGAAAATTTAAAATTACTCTACAAGACAGAGCACAAGTGAAAACAGTTTATAAACAAACCTCCTCCTACACACACAGTGTCTTTCCAGGCAGGTCCCTTCCTTCGGGTTTGGCTTTAGTCCAACAATGCAGTGCCTTTCTGGGACTGAAAAAAACCCTGCACGCAGCATTTATGGCTATTTGGAAAAGTTTATCCTTCCCATCAAGCCAGCAGCCCAGCTAAATACCTGCTCCCTGATATCCTCAGCCCAAAGCAGCAGCAACCTCCCGTTCTCTTTGGAGGAATCAAGTCTTTTCCTCAAAAAAGCCACGTGCCATGTGGGAACGGGAGCATGGAAGAGAAACAAGTCCTATTTAGGATTACAGCCACATTTCAGCAAACGTGCGCAGGACTCCTAGCCGCGTCAGAGCAACTACAACCTCCCCAGTGGGGCTACTAGGAACTGGCATCCCGGGCACATGCCCAAAACCCATCAGGTTTTCGGGAGGGGCAGAGACACCCCAGAATACATCTATATAAGGCACCCTCCACATACAAAATGCTTTGGTCCTTTTTCTGTTATCCCGAGCAACAGGATATAGTGTCTAGGCCATTCTGGACACTACAGCCCCCGTGCAGCCTGGGACGCCCTAAGGAGCTCTGTGTAGAGATGCTCAAAGGCACAGAGAAAGCATTGAGGTGGCTGTATGGGGCTGGTTGGACCCCCACAGTTCTTGTCTTAAGCCCATTTTTAAACAACCCAAAAATATGGTGCAATGTGAAGATGAGAAAAACACAAGGCAGCCCCCAGATGCAGCAACAGTTGAAGGCAGGAGACAAGAATGAATTCAAAACCTGTTTTTTTTCTTCCACAGCACTAAAAAAGAGAAATCAGAACATTTATCTTCACACAGTTGTCCGTTCAGGAGTTATACTCAGCACAGTGGGAAAGAACATGCAAATCCCCCTCACTCGGGTGAAAACATACTTTCAGTTTTCACTTAAAAGGCAGCCCATGTCAGAATGAGAAAACTAAGTTTTTAAGAAAGATTTTTAGTATTATTATAATAGATGCTTAGATCAGATGCTCTGTACTGTAGAAATAGGTGAAGATATTTCCCAAATTTATACGACTTACTTCAGTACTGCAGCATAAATTACAAAAATTGTCTATATTCCTTCCAGAGGAGAAGTCAAGTGTCTTCCCCCCCCCCCAATTTTATGCCATTGTCTTCAAAACAGAGAGGGAATGGAACATTCTCACTGAAAGCAATTGAAAACTTCCCTTAACTTCTGTGGTTAAAGGCTGATTTGCTACTTTTGACTAATGAATAAAAAAATTTCACTCAGAAGTATGTAACTCACAGGCAGATGATACAAAGCAGCCACAAGCAGGAGCAGAGATGGCAGTGATTCTTCCCTCTCTGCCTTCGTCTCCTATCTCAGTTACCTACCAGCCAAAAGCGGCACTCGGTATGCAGACAGCTGGTGCTAATTTTCCCTTTTCTGCTTGGATAGTAATAACTGGGACCCTCAGACTAACTAGTGGATGCCTGTGTTCTTTGGCAAGTTAGTCACAGTGTTACTACTGACGAATTAAATTTGAATACAGTAGATAATGCAGTGAGGTAGTGGATATTAATCTGTCAATTTGTTTTGTGTTTTAGTCCAGTATAAGAGCTAGGTAAAGCTGAGAGGCAGATAAATCAATCAGGTCATGAAGAGAATCCCACAAGAAAACTGCCCTTCTGTTACCGAAAGGACAGTTCTTCTACAGGATTTGGTATTTCTTTAGCTTGTCTCCTACACTGCAAGGCAGCTGAGCTAGCAAATAACCACTGTGGGCACTGTGATATATAAAGCAATTAAGAAAGCGACACACCATTCCATTAGAAGAGAGAAAAAGAATGAAGTGAATGAATGGTGGCAAATGATGGACGTACCGAGGTCAGACAAGCAGGATAAAATGTCAAGACGCAGCTGAATTTAAATGCAACAGTCACTTGATAGGAAGCTGTCAGACCTCCCTGAATGTGCCTTAGGGTGATGAGGGATCTTTAACTACTTAGTGGATGCATTTCTCAGAATACAGTATCTTATCAGAGAGGATGTTCAGAACTGGAATGCACCGATCTCTACAACTGCCTGTTTATACTTCGATGGGGACAAAAGTATTGATACTTTTGAGTGAACACAGTGAAGTAACAGTAAAGAGCAGAAATCAGTATTAAGGGTACCTGTGCAAAATCCGCTGCAAGCCGCATCTTCCCGCCTTCACCGAGGGGCCTTATTAGACTGGCATTGCGAATGAAAAGTTCAATTGCTCTTTGAGCCATGGCTTCAGTGTTATCAAAGACAAAGTCAAAACACTCAAAATGTCTGAAGTAGTCGCTCATGACTCTTGCTATAAAACCTTGTAGTTCTTTCATGTAGAGAGAACAAGGGACATCTGGTTTTCCTGAGCTGGATAATGATCTGAAAAAAAAAGAAAAGAAAAAAGTAATGGGGACAGCTAAATTCATCTTTAAAACACAGCCAAAAACTATTGGATTCTTTTAAATTTTTTTCCTACCCCACAAAGTCATGGCATGAATTGTAGAGTCTCATTTCTACTCAGAATAAAGAGTGTGTAGCGCTCTCTGAAACTGTAGTCAAAAATATCTCTTTATCAGCTATTCCCATCCTAACAAGATAAAAGAAATCATCCTACTCCTACCCAACTTGCAGAGCCTCCACCAGTTTGGAGCCTAAACCTCAAATCCAGCCCCTAAATTTAAATATCCCAGTTGTTGATTTGAAACTTTAATAATGGATCAGAAAATACAAGCACATGTCACAGGGTTACTAGTTTAGTCTATCCCAAACCTGTTCTCTGTATAGAATTAGTTTCCTAGATTCCTCCAAACTCAGGATTATAAAGTCAATCTAATTACCACAGAAGCAACACAGAAGCTATAGGACACAGAAATCAATTACTTTTCTCTTTCTTTGAATCACAGTCAGGCAAAAGAGCTCTTCCAAACTCAGGAACCTGATCATACAGGCTCTCTAACAAAACTTAGCCTCTGGTTGAAATCAGTTTATCCAGCTAGAGAGGTGTTTTGCTAGTGGTGGCAAAAGAAAGATGGAGAGGGTAAAATATTGTTTTAAAAAAAAAAGTCAAAAGGAAAATTTAAAACACCTCTGAAAATATACTATTTTCAGTGAATTTCCAAGACAGAAAACAGGACAGCTGATGATGATATAAGCAATGTCATAACAGAGATAACAACCAAAATAACGCTCAGAAAGGAAGTCTCAATTATGGTAGGACTCAAAATCTTTGCAGATAAAGAATACTGGAAATTTCAATTAAAATGCTATGGGAAAATAGCATAATACACTAAATATGAGCTTCCAAGAAAAAAGATTTTTTGAACTATTTCATATTCAATAATACCTTAGAAAAATTCCTCTGTAATTTTGAATCAGAGGTTATATGCTTTATTTTGAGAAACAATAATATTGACAGTTCTGAAGACTGCCCACAAAAAATAAGTTTTCAAAGCAAAAGGTGTTTTTAAAGACAAAAATGGTCTCTGCTTGGTTTTATTTTTCTATTTAAAATGAGTTTTACTCTGAAAATATGCCAAAAAAAAAAAAAGGGGGGGGTGGGGGGGGCAGAAGACAGATGCTACCTGATTAATTTGTTTCAATAGATAGGTGTAATTCTGCTTTCTGTGTTCATTGACTATAAAGCATCGCCTTCCCTTCAACAAACAAGCACTTTTGTTCCAAGGACATTGTGGCAATAACAACCTATTATGCATATGCAGGACACCTTACTAAAGCAATGGTTAATTTAAAACATATTTCTAGTTACCCAGAAAAATCTTCCTGGTGCATAGTGATGATAATAGCTTCTACTGAATCTCCTACAGAGTTCAGTAACGGTTGAACAGCACTACCCATTAGATCATGGACTGCCTAAAATAGAATAAGAAAAAGGCAGAAGTAAGGAAACAGAAACTAGAAGCATTTGCATCTTGACACCTCAAAAATACCTTGACAAACAGTTTATTTCAACAGTGCTTTTTATTATTCTGCATTAGAAACTGCTAAATAGAAGGCCAAAAGCCTAAGATAACATTTCTCTTTAATTGATTTTACCAGTAAAGTACAGAAATGAGGTTGTTTACTACTTCTAGGTAAAGCCTTCCTTCAGAAAGGTGCACAACAGTCTGGCATTCCTGTTTGTAAACATACATGATTTGGTGCACACACTTCACTCAGCTGTTCATTCCCCAGACACGCAAGCTGCCCTTCATTCCTCTGCACATAACCCCTCCCAGATTAGTGCACTGCAGGACCTATGTGGAGAGCTGTCATCCACAGAGGGCTGCACGCCATCCACATCGCCCCCAAGAAAAGCACCAGGTAGCATAAAAATCATAATTTTATGTGTGTGTCAGGGGGGGTAAGGGAGTGATGAAGGATTCAGTTATTACTGTGAGAATGCTGCAGAGAAAGACATTTATTTTCATAGTCAGATGACACCTGGGTTCCGAGTATTATGAGAATATTCTGGAATACAAATACTACTCAAGCAGTGATTTGGCACATGCAACGTACATGCAGCTGCAGATACAACAAAATATAAATCTCAGAATATTTGTATACCTTTGACTAACATGCACTGACACAAAATAATACTTGGGAAAGTAAGTGCCCATTTTAAGTGTAACAAACGAAGCAAAGCTCAGCCCTTCCCCTGCAGCGTATGGACATTCAATTACCTTTAAGGCAGTTGTGACTGTCTGCTCAGCGGCTGCTGGAAAGGAGCTCTGATTGGTAATGACCTAAAAATTTTAAAGTAATTGTTAACAGTCAACATTCAACAAATTATTAGAATCCATAATATTTAATTTCATTTAAAAACATACTGAGTTATCCTTAGTAATGAGTGGTTTACATAGGTATTGATAACTATTAAATGCGTTTTATACAGTATCGGTCCTTTGCTCTCAAATTTTCTACAGGCTCTGCTTCTGCCATGGCAAAGAAATGATTCAATTGAGTTCAACTGAAATTTAGCTGAAGGGTTAACAGAATCAGAATAAAAATAAGTGGTGTATTCTCCCACTGCTAAGTATAGAATTATGGAGAACTATACAAGCAGCTCTATGGCAAATATTTGAAAAAGTAGTTGTTCTTTCTCAGTATTATGACTATTATAACACTACATGTTAAATAGCTGTTTATGTACAGCTACAACAATATTAGAATTGAAGGTCAAGGAATGATCTGAAGGAATATTCTACCGATTTCCTTACAGTTATGAACATGCTATACAATAGTATTTTTAAGCCAGAGAAGTACTGAACTGAAAGACTGAATCATATCAGATCTCCCTCCAACACTAAGGCACATGAGGTTCATTACTAAATAGATCAAAGAAAGCAAGACTTAAAGTTATCTACCATCTGTTTGCAAAACCCAAGCAAATTTTATAGGCTTTTTAGCTTTTTTTAACATTCTTTAAACATATCCACAGTCAGCAGTACTCATGATCTTTTTTCTAATCAGGCTAGGATTTAAACATGGTTGACTACAACTACTACTATATCTGTTTTAATTGTATTACCAAGACTGTGTAACCATCACTAAGCCAGTAAATTGGAATTATTCATAACTGTGCTTAGTCCCAAAAACATTTCCAGGCCAGACTTTGGTCACAGCAACAATGCACGGAGATATTTGTGAGGTGCTGGTTTTCTTGATTTCACCCTTTCCTTCTTCTTTCAGTTTGGCCACAATTGTGGAAAAGTAGTGAGGGTCTTCTCAGAACGATAAGCTTGGGCTGGGACAGATGCAGAGAAGGGCTATCAGGCTGACCAATACAAAGACAGAGCTTACTTGATAAGAAAAAACAGAAAGAGTTCAATTGTTTAGGCTCACAAAACAACGGCTGTGAGATGCGATTGTTCTCTATAAACACATCTTTCACTCCTCTTCTAATATTGACAATTTGTCACATAGCGGTGCTTACAAGGGGCAACCAAGTCTCAAAGAGTTGTACCGATGCATAGCAAGGTACAGCTCTTAACCCAAAATTGGGCTGTATTTGTCAGAGTTCTCATCAGCTAATGGAAGAGTATGCATATGATAGAGCAAAGAAGTTAACATTATGGCAAGAAGAGAAATAACAAAGGAAGCCTACCTTCAGAACCGACTGGTGCAGTTTGTATAGTGAATTAACGACAGCCACGTTCCTCCTCTGTCCCTCTGTGAGCGGCCCAATCACCTGGCTGGCATCTCCTTGAGTAGACAGCTGCAGTGATTGCAAATTGTTAAAACAGTACCAACTCTTTAAACAGTGCATCACCACAAAATTATAGTGGTGGTCTTCAGTACCAATGTTCTTCCATTTAACTCTTATCTTGATTCATATGATTTCTATCTCCAAATAATACAAACTAAACAACAGGAACCATGAAAGACTGCTGTCTCAGCTCCCAAACACAACACTTAGACTCAAATCTCTTGGAGATACCTAGTCCCAGCATAACTTCAACTTTGTAATCTAAGAGTCAGGTGAAGTCATGTACCCAAGGATGCAGTATAAACTGCAGCAGCAGAACTGAAAAGGGTATGCTTTTCTGTATGGCCTCAGTCCTTACTTCTGACAACCATTCAAGCCTCTCCTTAAAAACTCTGCAAATAGATGGCTTACAGCTTTGTACATGTTAGTGTATTGTATAAATGAATAGGAAAATAGAACTGCAAGGACAAAAACCTGCTGGTCTTGTCATTAAAAAGAGTTCTATCCATGAATCTTTCAGCAAAAATCAAAAAATTATTTCTTCATATTTAAACTCCACAAAGCATGCATTTTTTTATCCACAGAAGCATGCATTTTTTTACCACAGAAGTCAAAGTTCCAGGTTGATACATAAATAGCAATTAACTACAGAACAGTTCCATAAGGATACCACAGCATACGTTTATAATTTAAAATAAAATAAATTGTAATTGGGAAACAAACTGAAATTTTCTTGTGCACTGAAAGCTGCAGAAATACAAAGAATTGACAAAAGGCTATGTGAATTCTAGAAGTATGTCTAAATATTACAGCAAGAATAGCTATTAATAGAAGGCTTTACTGAGATATAATTATCTGACTAGTTATCTATATTTCAGGATACAAAATTATCCTCTAGGAAACTCCTGAAGATGCCTAGCTCCAAAAGTCTCTCAGTAAAAATATATTCAACTCATTGAACAAGTCATCAAGAGACTTTTATGAAGTGTGTCTTTAAAGACAGTTGTACGTCCTACAGAAAGCTCCTAAACTAAAACTGAATATACAGTAACAATTGTTTAAGAACAAAAGGAACAAACATAACATGAAAATTTTTAAGTTATGGGAATCAGTGAATCTTTATTAGTGGAAGACTATTCCTGTTCTTCCCATAGCTTCCACTCAACATAAACACTGACAGCATGCAATCAAACTTACCTAATATTTGCCAGCACTGCTAATAATGAAGTTTTAGACAAGTTCTTGCAAGCATACAGGAACTCAAACTTCTTCACAGTGCTACGGTGACAATATCAGTTCATTTCGCTTTCTTCAAATTTAGGGATTATTTCAGGATAAATAGGTTTCTGAGGCCTTTGAGGAGGGAAAAATCTTTTCCAACGTATCTTCAATTATTTGACATCAGAATGCATCTTTAGACTAGTGGACAAATATATCATCTCAGCGTCTTCCTGCCTTCTTGATGAGAACAGCCATGTGAGCTACGTACATCTCTGTTTCCTTCCTGGTGTTTCTATCTGACAGACCTGACTGGTTTTAAGAATTCTGCTTCTCACGCTTACAGCTTCACAGATTAATAACAGAACAGCTGTGCAGAGAAACACCCTGTCCACCCAGCTGATCACCCTCCCAGACCCCAATAACCTTTTTTTCACACCTTTTTTAAGCACTGTACAGACTATTCAATTTTTTTTTGCACATTTACAACTAGTAAACATAAAAGACACTACTAAGACAGTAAAATTTTACATTCTAGTCACTTAAATTTCAGTTCCTCAGAGCCTATTGTAAAGGTTTCACAATTTCTTTTTCTTAGACATTATGAAGTCATTAGACTGTCTCTCTTCTGCTGGTGAAAAGATCATCCCTCAATTTATTTTCCATTATACCAGGTTTTATCAATGATTCACATTCATCACTCTCATTTATATAGCAAGTACTTTTGATGTTCTGTGCTGGACACAGCTTATGCATTTAAGCCCAGTGGTAATGTAACTCTTCCTCTGTTATCTGCCCACTGGGGATTGTGCTGTATAAATAGGTTAAGTCAAATAAGCGTGAAGCCTAGCCACATCCACTCAGCTGAAAGACACAGTCCAAAAGCCTTCTTTTTGATGGGGGCTCTTGAGACAAAATCAGATGCCTTTTTAATCAGTTAGATTTATGCATAAGGCCAGGAGGGTGAAGTTATGCTAGGAAGAAATAGAAGCGGTGACTTCATCCCAAATCAGAATCTATTTTGGGAAAGAAACAACAAAAAGAGAAAGCGTAGCTGAAGGACCAGATCCTATTTTCAGGGAACCGTCAGTCACCCTGGGAGTTAGTCTGGATTGAGCCTGCTAGCTGAAGAGAAAATGGAGGAAAAGAAACCATGCCAAAGCCAGACCTGAATGAGCAATAACAACAAGGGCCGTAACTGTTCCACTTTTCTGTATCTCCCTTTAATTATAGCAATTGATTTCTTACACTCTTCACTTTAGTTGGATAAACTGTTTCTGCTTTTACCTCAAAACCTGTCTACTCTTTACAGCAATTTCATGGGCACTACCAAAGCACAGGCACCCCATTCCCCAGCAAGTGGCAATTCTAGAATGGGTGACACGTCAGTATGAACTCCCTTTGCCAACATGAGCTACCAGCACACTAGCAACCTGAGATGCTAGTGAGGAAGAGAGGAGTGAGGCAGAGCGAATATTAGCCAGAACTTTTGTATCACGCATCCAGGCACTAGGACAAGGGCTGTGCCTTGTGGTAACCTCAAGAATGTGAACGTGAGCTTCCGTCCCATGCAGTGTTTCAAGAAAACTCAAAGGGCAGCTGTTAAACTAAAATGAGAAAGAAAAACTGGAGGTACTACCTTTCTGATATGTATATGAGGACATTCTCTAAGGTTATTGAAACCTCTGAAGAGGTTGAAATTTGCAGGTTCAATCCAGTAGCTGACTAGCTGGAAGAAGCTGCCTAGAAGACTTTTTTTTAAATCTAATTCAACAGAATCTGAGGACTAAGCAGTAGATTGGGCAGTTTATTGAACCAAAAAGGACACTTGTAGAAAGTGATACACAAAAAAATGTGTCACAAAGAGGAACAAGCTGACTGAAGGCCATCTGACTTGCTTCAGCCTCACATGGTCGAGAAACTGTAAGCCATGACTGGCACTGTGCTCTTACCAAATTCAGAAGTCCTTCTGGAAAATGGTTTCTTTTAGTTTGTATCCTTCAGTACACTAATGTGGTTATACTGTTTCACCTGCAGATATTGCAGGTGCCTCGTATTGGGTCAGTAAGTTGCCTGCTGCAGAAAATTTCAGGAATGATTCAACTGACCACATGCAGGAAACTACAAAGTAGAGAAATAAGCACTTCTACTGAGTAATTAATCTAGCCTGTTTTAGAGACCCTGCTTTAGGGAGAGAGTAAATGCACCCTGTATGCACCTATTTCCCTCCACTAACTATAAAGGGAATCTAAAGCAGTACCACAGATACATACAGGTAGCTATACTGCCTGAAGTCATGTCAGATGAATCCTTACCCTATAAATGTATTTGCACCCCTTTGCATACACCCGCTTTGGAAGTATGTCTTGGAAATAATTAGATCTAGTGTTCTGGATTTTACACTTTTCTATGCTTAATACCTAAGAACAGACGTGTAATTTGGCAGCATGGATTTGATCTCACATGTTGAGACATGTGCTATGATAAGATTGCTTTGGGTTTAAATTCTGGTTTTCACCACGAAGCAATGAATGTAGAATTTAGATTAGGATGTGAATCAAATCATCAGTTCTCCCTCGGGTTATAAAAAAATGCTAACTGAGTTTGTCTTTTTCTTGTAGAAAAGCTCAAGACTACTGATACATCTTTTCCTATAATTTGTTTAGTGTTTCAAAGTGACTAACTTCCCCTCTTTCAACAGGTGGCAGCTCAGAAAAGACACTGATTTGCGAGCTGGTTTGCTACCATTCCCTTCACAGACTAGACATTTTGTGAAAAAGCTCAGTTTCACACTAAGTATCTAAGATCTTGTGTGCATCCTTACTGACAGTTTTGGAAAACTCTGTTTATTTGATTTTTCGACTCTAAAACAGCCTCAGCAAACCCACTCTTTGAAGAGCAGAAAACAGCATCATAATTTAGAAGTACGGAGATGATCTTAAATCAAAACAAGACGAAAGTAGTGCCTCGCAACAAAGTATTTGATATAACTCTAGGATCATGAGACTAATGTGTTTTGATAGCGCAAGTTGAACTCCAATTGTCAAGCTGGAGTATTCAGGAATAAATATATTCCTAATAGAGGCAGCTGATGTGGCCATACCTCTGGTAGAAAGCAATCAATCCATCTGGTACTTGGCCTCCTGCCTGATCATAACAACTTATTATGAAGCACAGAATCCATTTACAGACTTTCTGAGTCAATAGGGCTTGTCCCTGGGATCTCTCCCATAAGCTGCAAATAATTGGGATGATTTACTATTAGGTTTAATGTTTTCCATATGGCAGAAGGAGCCTTTTACAATCTCTTTCCCCCTAAGAAACACAAAGTTTACTAGAATCACTTTGCTACTTTTTGTAAAAATATGACACCGTTTAGCAGGAAAAAACGTAACAATCTGAACTCCAGTAGCTATGCCACTTAATATATTAGCTACTTAGAAGGCAATTTGCAAAAAGAAGAGACATAATTTAGTGGTTCAAAGTATAGGATTTGAATGAATGTGTCAGGGCAAATAAGGTCCTTGACTGATGAGGATAAATTAAAATAAATGTTCTGCTTGAAAAAAAATCAACTAAAATTTAAGAATAAATCATAAATAAGAATTTATGTTCTTGGAATGACTTCTAATCTTTCAAAGAAGAAGAAATATTCAAGACATGAAAAAAGGAATACTCTGTGAGTTCAGGCAATAACTTATTGCACCCACAGGACATTCTTGTAGCTTCCAGAATATATATATATTTTTTTATTATTTTTTTTTAGCTTCCTCAGAAAAATTAAAATTTTATATTCTAACAATATAGAAAAGGAGCTCTATAGTGAAATCATTCAAAATCTTATAGAAAATACAATCATTATTGTAAAAATAAAAATCTGAAGGGACTGTTAAGCCCTTGACCAAGAAAAAAGACCAAACATCATGCTCATACTATTCATGCTAGAACAACAGCAATCACCAAACCATTCCCTCAGAGGTGTTTCTGTTTTGGTTTTTTTTCCTCCTTAATATTTTCAAAAGCGGAAGAAATGGAAAACAGCAAATGGTCTTTCTGTAACAGAAAAGACAGGATTTATCTCTAAGTCTTTGAATCATCTGAGAAGAAAAGCACTGTACAAATAATCAAAAATGAGTAATGGTTCATGGTCCTTAAATAATGAGATACTTTAAAACAACTCTGCTTCAGACCCTCAGAGAATCCTAAACCTGAAGCACTCGGAATAATTTCTCAACTTCCAAAAATTATGCCCCTTGTATTTGACATTTTTTCAGACTCAGGTTTACCCAGCTAGCCCAAGTCTGAGGAGGATTTCAAGGACAATGTGTGTTGATCCTGATACCTCTGACTGTAACAGTTTACTGAATTTTTCATGCTTGCCAAATTAATGACTGAATGATTAATCATATTTTATATATCATCCCAATAGTTGTTGGTCCCAACCAACTACTGAGAATGCACCTCCAGAGATGAAGAGCAGACATCCATCCCCAAGACACGTGAGATGGGTCCAACATGAGAGGGTGATATGCACCTACACATAAAAAATATAATCAACGTATTTAATTGCCATCTGCCTTTTTTGGTATCAAGTCCAGGCGTTAATTGAGATTAGAATACTTCTACCCTGCAGAAGGTTATAAATGAGCTTTACGTTGTCCAACTCTCATTAGAGGTGTTCCAAAATTGCCAAATTCCAAAGCCTTTACCATATAAACATATGTTCAACCAAATCCATTTCTGAATCACAGAATTTAATTTGGTATGAAATAACTTAGAGCGCACTGTAATTGAATACTGTAAGGTTTGTTCAATCTTGCTCTTTTTCTACCTGTTAGCAAAATTCCATGCTAGATCTAAAGAAGTCTTTTAACCACTTTCCCAGCAAGATAAAATGAAGTACGTAGTACTCTCAAAACCAGCCTTTTATGCTTGGATGATTTTTTCTGGAGTTTAGCCAGTATCTCTTAAAAATATATTAAAAAAAAAAAAAAAAAATCACACATTTGTTATGTGAGTCACGATCTAACCAGCAAAAGACAACATGAGAATGAAGAAAATGTTTCATGAAGTTATTTTTTAATGCAACTTTCTCCTCTAGATTTTTAATTCAATTTTTAAAAGTTTATATGCTTTTTTAAGTGACTTAGCAGCTAGACAATTCTAAGTATTCTCTGACCAATATAAGTAGCTTCCTAATGACTGTTTTAACAAAACTCTTCTGATCTTTCTATCAAAAAAAAATTACAAAACCTTAGCTGACTTCTGATTATTTTTAAATTATATCTATTGCCATCTTTAGCTTTTCTTACTGTACAGTGAAATAGTAACTATTCTGAAATTATTTTAGTATATAATAGCCTCCCACATATTCTATTTAAACACCTATTAATGAATTCCTTTAATGTGACAAATATTGAATTCATATTTTTGGGTTCTCTCATTTAAATAAGTTTTTCAATGACAGTAGCACCATGTCTTCAAGGTACTGGTATAATACAATTAGTTCACCTATCTCAAAAAGAAGTGGGGAAAATATAATCTTTCACATTACTTTCACCATTGTAACTGACCCATTATTTACAGAAAACCTTTCCCGAAGTGTCATTTCACTGCTGTTCTTGACAATTTGTGAGCTTATTACATTTCATATTTCCATCCAAAGTTCACAATATTCAACACTTAGACAGGAGGACTACATATGTTTCCCTGGAACTGTCAGACAAATGTCATTGTTGGAATATGTCCTGAATAGTGATTCACCCGCAAATGAAAGCTCACAATTCAATGTAACACCTTCTAATACGAGACATGGATTAATTCTTATAAGTTCATATGATAAAAAAGGCAATCAGAAATTCACTTTATGTCATTGCAATGAGAATTCATCATGCTTTTCAATTCAAAACCATCACAGGCCTCATAAATTTGCTGGAGTTAAATCTGGTGCCAAAATTCCAGTGCATGAACAGTATTTTCCCTTCACTGAAAGAATTTGATTCCAGGAAATCTTTTCTCTCTCCCTCTCCACCCTGTTCTCCCCTACTTCATTGAATTATTCAGCTAGTTAAATTTATCTATGTCAGGTAAAGGATGGGTGGACAAAAAAACAACAACGCAGATACCCCAAACCACATAGTTATGTCAGTAAACATCAGTAAACATCCTAACAGAGATGCAGCTCATGTCCGTTTTCTTGCTACTATAGCATATTTCATTTGGGGAACTTGTATAAATTAAATGAACAAAACAATGTTTTGGTTGGTATAAGGTACATTCTCCCTAGGAATACATATGACTAAAGCCAACCCAACAAATGCTTTCCTCCATAAATGAGGTCTTAATTTTTTTCACTTCCCTAAGAAGAAACCAGAATTATAGCCCTCCTAGATCAACATCTTTCTTTCCTGCAACATGTTATGGATATTCTTCCTTGCCACTAGGCAGACGACCATAATCATTGGAGAACTTGTTCAGCCCAGCCCCTCTCTGCCTTCTCCTAGTCAACCACTAAGAAAAAATTCCTATCTCCATGAATACTCAATGAAAACTAAGAAACGATCCTTCTGATCCAACTATTTTATCATTGCAATATTTTAACTTTTAAATCCCATCTTCCTTTGCATTTCTGCTTCTCTTAACAATTTCACTGATTGAGCCAAGACGTTTCAATATAGTCTCTGGATCAGTTATAATACATTTAGCCTTTTAGATTCTGGACAAAAATATGCCATTCATATTGCTTATCATCTAAATAACCCACTGAAAACAGCTTATTTAAATCTTCATTCCCCTGATCAAGCATGACAGACACTTTTTCTTCCACAAATGACATTACGAAAATTCCTTGTAAAGACGCTGTCTCTTTCTCAGCTCGGAGTTTAAGCTGAATTTATTGTTGTTTTTCTATTCCACCTGGCATTCTAGCATTTTCTTTCCTCATTCTCTTTATTGCAACAAGGTTTATAAACCAAGGAGAAGCATTAATAAATTAGAGATTGTTTTTAAACAGTAAAAATATAAACCAAGATCAGAGCACATTTAATTGTAATCTCAGGAACAGAGATCCTGGAAGATCTGTGAAGCCATGGCATGATTGAATTACGCTTTCAAAAGTATACCACCAAAATCAAACAGCAGACTATTTTCTATTGCGTCATATATCAGATGCACCATAAATCCACAAAGCAAGAAATCATGAAAAAAATCAAGACTCATCGGGCACAATATCACAAACAGTTATGATGATGGGATGGATGTGTATGAAGTTGAGACCTATTTTAAACATCAGTAATTATAAACTAGTTTTTAAACATACTCAAAGGAAAGGATCAGCTTTTTTACAGAAAATTTGAAAGACAAAAATAAATCTTCTAGAGTGAGAAGAATATGGTCTGTTTTCTCACAGTCTGCCTCTTTAACCTAAAAAAAATCTCCCAAATAATCTATTCCAACCCATTCTAAATGGCTAACTAGTGGACTGGAGATATTTAGTAGGGAGATATTAATTCTGAATATCCATTAAAAGTGGAAAACTGAGATGATCATTATGGGTAACTGCAAAAGATTAAGCCACCCGAGCAGCATTAAAGAACACAACAGTAGCTGAGGATGTAAGTAAAGCAGAATTTGGAATCTTGCACTTGCAAATCACAAGTTCAAATATAAACTGGACTGAAGGACGATGAGAGAGAAATTGTTTGTCTCAGTTTCAGTCCTAGTGGAAAGTGGACATTTATTAAAATCTTCGTAATGTGTATCATTGACTGACAATCTTATTTGAAGCCTCAGGAAGGAGACCTGTGATCGAAAAGGTCTGAGGGAAGAGAAATTCATCTTTAAAAAATATTCCTATGGAGTAGAGACAGAGCACAATGGCAGGATAATGCACTGAGCCATACAAGTTTTGTGGGCAAAACTAAAAATAATTTAAGAACAACTGCAGCAGAGCTGACTTTCCATTATATATATATATTGATGCTAATGTTATGTAATGCATTTGGTGCTGATCAGCATTACAAAGATCAGTGCTCTAAAAATATCTGAACGTGACAGATAGATAGATGCTCCTCAGCCTATATTTCCATCCATTACATTCACTAAAAATAGCATATTAAATTACAGAAAGGGTTGGTTGCACTGGCATCCAAAAAGGTGCCATCGGAGTTGGCTCAAAGAAATACTTGGCTACCTGAAGAAAGTGTTGAAGTCCTGAAAAGAGTTAATATCCAAGAGTTTTCTTGCACCCATCCAGCAGTATTTGGAATTGCCAACTAGTCACAACACCACAGACAACTGTGCTCTTCTCAAGGACTAAAACTCTGGTAGAACCACCAAATGCTATTTGAAAATAAGTCAAGTATGGCTGACAAGCATTACAGATAGAAAAACATGTTTAGGAAAGCATAAGCCTACCTTTTGAAGCTCTGGCAATCTAAGAAAATCTTAAGACCAAAAGCAACGTTACTATAGAAGAAATCAGCATCTCCTAACTTTTGCCTTAGAGATCTATTTACATCAGAACTAAGAAAGTATGAATTCCAGATGCAAGAAAAAAATTACCCCAATCTGTCAGCGTTTTAAGCTTCCTCTTGAACAGATTTTGCATGTCACTTTCGTTCAGTCTCATTCACATATTGGCTACACCCATAGCAGAAAATTAAACAGTGCCAGGAAAGGTTCCTGGATCTCCCACGTGATCATCTGTACTGCTAAACTGTTGGGAGAGTTTGGGACAGACAAAACCAGCAAGTTTTTGGCCTGGGCCAACAACTACTCTCCCAAATAATCTCCAGCCACGGCTCAGGATAGGCAACACTGCAGAGAGTACCCCCGAAAGGGCGCTGGCAGGCAGCCACGTGCTTTGGGGAAGGGGAGCCTTTACCAGCCGTGAGGCAGGCTGTCTTGCGCCAGCTGGCCACAGTGCCCAGGAACGTTCGCAGGCACCTTTTGCTGACTAGTATAGACATCACTGTTACATCCCATGTTGGAGACTGAGAGACTTCACAGCTAGGATGGCAAATTAAGTCCTGAGTGTCAGTCATAAACCTTTACTGACCTTGTACTCTCAACTGAGAGAGGCAGACATTAACATAAACATCAGGGTGACAGTGTGGAGCAATTTAATACGCAGCCTTTCTGCAGCAAAAACAGACACGTTTTGTTGATCCCTGAAGTGAAGCCAACACTAATCAGAACAAGCCTCAATGATATAAATTTGCCTTCAATCAGATGAAACCAAGCTCATTACTTACTTACATTTACTGTTCTGAGCACAGTTATATGTTTTTCTTTCCACACCCATACTCTGTTTCAAAAGCAAATCCAGACCATTTGGGGACAAACAGTGAGTGATCAGGATATATCAGCATTTGACTCTGAAGAAGGGGGGTTGAAACAACAATGAATTGTTACGTTTTTCTACTTCTTATGCTCTTTTTTGGTATTTACTTTCTTAAATAATAACGCACTAAAACCATCTGTCATCAAGTACATGTTACTCATCATTATGACAGATAATAATACTTTACAATAACAGAGTCCCAGTTACACTATTTAGTACCAGTTAATTGAAAAGTAGATCTCAGTAAACCCTCAGAACAAATGAAGTTTAGAAATAATATATTAGTTTTATTCATAGAATTTTTGTCAGTCACTTTATATTTAAACATTAATGTAATTAAATATTCAGAATTGTNCGCAAGCCTGCAGCATTGCGTGGGGTTGTTGTGGCCGAAGTGCAGGACCCGACACCTGACCTTGTTGAAAGGCATCTGGAATCCAGTTTCACCATTGCATTGAAAAACAGCATCAGCCTAAATCAAAGCTTCCCAGTTATTTCCCAAGGACCTTTCTGTACTTGGCTGAGTACCCACATATTAGTGCTCACATTACTGCTCTAGTACTTTGCGACCGGTGCACATTCTAAAACCATGTATAAACATTACATAACTCAGATATTTACTTAAGTAAATGTAAATTAATCTCAATATACTACTGAGATCCAGGATAACGAGAAAGAGGCTGCCTACTCTCTATCACAGGTATCAGCTGATGCTGACTTTTCCCTCAAAACAATTCCCAGAATCTAAAAACTTCATTCACCAAAGAAAATCCATACAAACTTCTTTGTGTCCCAAGTGTACAGTGGTCCATTGCTTTTTGGCTCAGAACAGCAAGTTCTCTCACATTTTGGCATGTCTGGTACCAGAGGTCTTCAATATGTGAATCAACGTCCTGCTCTCTGAGGATATGTGAAGTTTAGAAATAACGTGGTGCGAGGACTCTAATTTTTGAGGCACTTATGTCTTCTCTTTAACCTTTAATCTCAAAATTCACTTCTATTACTGGGTCTTTAGCATTTTAACTTTGAAATATATAAAATACACCAGGTGTCACCTTGTGTTTTCTTAAGAAGTTTGGGTAAGAATTCTTCAAAACTCCAGGAAGGACTGGGCTCTCTGTATAATGTTAAAAATTTCAAAGTGGCTTTACTAGGCAAACCTGATAATCAGAAAATGCCACAGCCATTGCCCAGGCTAAAATCCTGATGAGAAGCCAAGCCTCTGCCATGAGCTGTGGGCAAAGGATAGACTAGCAGCTCTCCCAGAGCACTGCCCACAGCCTGTATTTTGGGCCTCCACCTCATTCATCAGCTTTTGTAAGATGTATGACACAAGTCCAACCACATTTAGTTAAGGGAATAAAAAACATGATTCAAATTCTCTATTTCCTTCCTCCCTCATTACACCCACTCTCCTTCTCCATCTTCTGAGTGCTTCCTCTTTATGATTGCTTACAAGTCTGACAGTGGGAAAGATCTCCATTATATCATCTGCCTGCAGCCTCTTGTCTGTTGGAAAGATCCCTTCTATTAGGCAACTTTTTCTGAAACATATTACTCCATAAAATACAATATTCCATATTTAGGAACCTCTCCAATTACAGGCAACCACAGCTCCCACTGATTTTAGCCTTATTTACCCTAACCTTAGGATAAATCTGCCTAGTGTAACATGGCCATGCAGATTCTTGCCTGTACTTCAGGCAGACATGAACTTGCTCTGCTTGTGCTCCAGGCTGAATGAGAGTGTTGCGCTCAGCAAGGTGCCAAGGCTAAGTTGGTCACCCTGGCTTGAAGTGAAGCTAAAATGTGCCCCGCTGTCTGGGAGCACAGCAGAGTGAATTTGTATTTGCCTAAATCATGTAAACATACTATTACATATCCACATATAAAAATGTTTTTTAAGATAGTTTGATCCACCAGAAGTTGCCAGCATAATCACCCCCACCTGCTCTGAAAAGCAAGAGGGCAATCTGATTTTTACAATCCTGCCTCTGCAAATTACTATTTGCTTGTTTATTGGCCAAAAGATACCAGGCCACTTTGTCTCTTACAGTGATGCCTTCTGGTGGGAGGAGGCAGCAAGACACAGCCTCCACAAGCCAAGACAGGAAGGACTGCTGTGGGACTCTGATTGCAATTAATAAAGATAGTCTAACAGGATGACTGTAACTCTAGGGAGGAAACTAGTAGAGGTCTCCAGGTTCAAAAAGTAGGAGAATCGCATCTTCTCTAAACAACTGCATTTTCACGTTTGCAGCACAACACATTTCATCTATGTGCACTTGGTGGGTGTGTTAGTGTATTTCAATCCACCCACATGCCAAGCTGAACAGAAATAGCACAAAAGTAAGAGAACATACAGTACTTACATTTCTACTCACAATACATGAGGTAACTGAAATCATCACTCTAAAAGCAGAAAGAATGCAACAAAAACCCCGACAATAAATATTGTTTGAAATAGACCTGTGCTGAGAAAGGAACAGACTAGATGACCAAATAGGGCTCTTCTATCTTCAATCTCTATAAGGAGTTTTTTGCTTGTTGGCAAAAGCACACATCTTGTAAACTTTCAGAGCTTTTAACCCTCAAAGTTTCATGACACCTCTCTGCCAGACATCCAGTTCTAAGTATCAGAAAGAGAAATAGCTCTATCAACAGGCAACCCAAAACATAATGATTGCAAAGTTGCAACAAAGAGATTTTTAATTATGAGAGAAATCACAACATTTCACGTATCTTTAAAATTCAGCTCAGCAAATGACAAAATTACAGGTAATCAACTGGGGAAATACAGTTTTGTCTCACTTCTAATCAACAGGTGACTATCATTTTCATTTTTATATACATAAATGAGAAATCTGATTTAAAGTAGCATATGAACAAAATCAAACATGAATTTAAAAGACTTCTGCAATCAACCAGGCACTTTTTCCAAAAATGGACAGTCAAAATCTGTTCGCTTCTTATTATGGAAGATGACTGCAGAATATTACCCTAGAGCAGTGGTCTTCAAAGTGGGGTGCATGCACCACAGGGGTTATGCAAGACAACCCATTGGAGTGCAGGACAAAAATATCAGAACTTCAATAGTACATGTATATATACATATAATGGGGGTGCATGCTCAAAAGGTTTTTACTGATAGGGATGCAAGACCAAAAAAGTTGAGAGACCACTGCCCTAGAGGATCCTGCCATGCAATTACTGCTGCCATGTCAAAGGCATCTAATGAAGATGTTGGTGAGATATAAGCTCTCTTTTACATCCTAACTATTAGTTATACAAATGGGTAAAAATTTCTCTAGGAGGCAGATTTGTGAGCTCCTATCTTTTGTTAAGCAGCATGGATTCTCAAATCCCAAAATTACTCAACAACTTCTTTGTTTTCAGGAAATGCAATTTACTGGTTTCTCACTAATCGCCTCCCTCCACTGTACTTACTGTCACCATTTGAAGGAAGAGCTAATTTTCCTTATGTGGTTAAACAAGAGCACAACATGTTATATGTGTCAATCAAGACAGGTAACTTAAGATATTTGCAAATGGGAATGGATGTCCCCTCTGGAAAACTCCTAAATCAAGAAGAAAAGTTAGTGTTCTTTTTCATCTGGGCTACCTCACTTGTATGAAAAAGTGGCTAGAGAACAAAATCTGGCTCAGTAAGCAGCCATTATGTTAAAAAGTAAGGAATGGATTACAATATGCAAATGCAGAAGAGGAAGATTTTGCTCTTATCCAAAATACGATGATCAGATTTGTTAATCTCTCTTCCAATCTGGAATGAGAAGGATGTAGAAATGGTGACTAAACGGAAATCTTGCAGTGTCTGTAATCATTACAAAGATGTTTGGGCTGCCTGATTTAGGGAAAATGTGAGTAAAAGACAAAATAATAATGGCATGAAGAAAATATACCAAGCACCCTTCCCTCAGCATCACCTAACAAAACACAGGATGGGTGGTGAAGTTGAAAAGTAATACTCTTAAATTAACAGAAATATTTTTTTAAATTTAGTGCAATGTCTAATTATCCCTTCAAACTCTGTATAGTAAGAACATCTGCAATTACACTGAGTGAAATTAGGACAATAATTCTGAACACTTCATGGCATACAGCAACCACATCAAGCATCAGCAAAGGGTTAGCTAAAGATTCACCCAGCAGAATATATCTACCTACTGCTCACAGAGGGTTATTTAAATCTTCTCTGAAATCATTTGAAGCGGTTACAAGAATAGGTCTCAGGCTAGCTTTTGGTGTGGGGAAAGCTGAAAACCAAAAGCCAGCAGTGTACGAAGTCACAAGTAACACAAACAAATGTTTTGGATTCACAGGAAGAGGCCATCTTTTCTTACTTGTTTTCGCTTTCGTACTATATGTACAGATTGCTAGATGCTGCTTTTACTCAAAGGTAAAATTTTGCGTCTTGAATAACATTTTTCTTGTTATTTATCCTATCTAAAGCTAACTGGAGAAACAGCAATGAAATCTTTGTGAATTGCAATTCCTTTTTTTGTAAATTGAATAAATAAAAACCCTGACATCAGAATGTCTCAACATTTTTAGGACTGCACATTTCAGTTTTTCACCATTCAAATCTACCTGCAATATTAGAACAACATAAAAAAAAAATTTTTTTCAAATTACTCTTAAAAGCCCCCCCCAATCTTCCTTCACTGAGAATTCTGAGATTCTTTTGTTTACTTTTAATTTGGAAGATAACTCAATTGTGAGTTCCTCCAGGAAATTAAATTTCCATCTTTAGCATTGCTCTACTATAGCTACCAGAAATAAAGCATCTGAGCGGAAATGTTACATGGTCACCCTTCTCAGCTTTACAAAGCTAGTGTTGGAGGCTGAATTGCAAGATTGAATGAAGATTGCATTCTTGGCTACACCACTAAAACATAATGACATAGTGCTGTCTAACATAACTCCTGTTCTACACATGGTACGTATTTCAGGCTCAACCTGTCTGCCCAAAAACAGACACAAAAAAAGTTAAGATGTTCTAGATTATATCCACAGGGCTGGCAAGCATGGCACAGGACAAGTGGGAGAGCCATGCCCCTCTGGAGAATCAGCTGGAGGTTAAGCGTGCTATTTTAGCACTTTAAAGATGGCACTACACACCTATACCTTGGCAGCTGTGTTGAGCCCTTCCAGTTTTTAATTCTGTAACATGTGTATCAGTAAGAAAAGAAAAAAAAAGTAAAAAAATGTAGCTGTGCAATACATAGTTAATATTGGTTTATAATTTGCAGGTATATTCTTGAAGGACATTCATGTTCATTCTGCCAGTTTGACTAATCCTGTCACTCAGTTTTTCAAAGTTGCAGGTTTTATTTTCAGTTGTCAAACTCAAGAAGTTCAAGGTCTCAGACTCCCTCTTTACTCCTGCATTCTTTTAGTTTAAGGTCAGCTAATAAAAAGCCACAAATCATATACTTGTAAGCTTATTCCTATATAACCTTTTTTTCAAGATTTCTTAAGAATTTGCCAGCTGGCTAATCACAAAATTATGTACGCTTTCAAACAAGCCGCTGGCCAGATTCAAACTCTAACGGAGATGATGAGCACAACAGATCCTGGTGCCTTCACAGTTAAAGCTGATGTGTCTTTTTTTTTCCAATTGAATGCCGCTATTTGGCACTCCATGATAAATAGAGACACAAGTGTAATATTTTTTACTCATGATGACTTTTGCAACCTATTAAAAATCCTGATTCCTCTCATGAGCAAATGTCACTCTGAAATTATGAAGCCGTGATGCAATGTCTTTAAAGTAAGACCCAACTTAAGCACTATGCTCTAAATATATAGCAAAATAATGTAGACACATGTTTATTTTAAAATTTTAAATATTCTTTATGGCCTTCATCACTGCCTCACCAACGTTCCTCTTCCGTACACTAGTTTGCAAACTTCCAGTACAATTCATCCAACAGATATGGTAAACAAGGTATGTGTGATTGAATTTCAGTTTTTTTAAAGCTATTCAGAGACAGCAGGTGTCTAAAAGGTAAAAAGAATCCATACTACCTTAATTGCTGCAATGTTTTGTAGCCAATTGTTAAAAAAAATTGTTAGTAAGTATTTCTCTTTAAATAAACCATATAGTAAATTAATGTCACCGTATTTGTTTACAAATACAAGTAGTTAGTCATTTCTTGTGGGTCTGCATATTGCAAAAATAAATTTTCATCTCTTCATAAGAAAAGCATTAAAATGTCAGCAACAGACTTCACAAGAAAACTGTTAATCTTGAAAATTATTTTTTCATATGACGACGAGATTCACTGTACTATCCATCGGCTTTTTGGGGATCCTTACCCAAAGGATAAGGCTTTGGGGATCTTTCCTCTATTCAGTTTAACACTAGATAATAGTGCACGGCAAATGACTGGAAGCATTTGACAAATGCAAACAAATCAAGGGTCAGATAAATATATAGCAAATAATAAATATATGGAAAAAATGCCCAAATTTTGTTGTAAATAGTGAAAAAATATATTTGAATAGTCCAGATTTTAATACCACAAAGACAATGTATCATGTAACTAATGGAATATCAAATGTTGGTAAACATTAAACTGAACTGAATTGTCTTAATTTTACTTAACGACAACTACAATTCTGATTTTTTTAAATTAATGTGGCAAATTCAGTATGGAGTTATACAGAAAAATTTTACTGCTATCAATAGACTGTTTATCTGAAGGCAGAATTTAACTGAAAATGTTTCCAAATACAATGGAAAGCCAATTTGAAGGTTTTGGCTATCTAGATTGCTTTACTGTTATGTTGTAAATTTACAAAACCCAGAACATTGTACATAGAAAAACAGAAGTTTTTAGAAATTTAAAATTACTTACAAGCTGCTCAGACTTTACACCATAGAGCTGAATGGTCTTTGCCACATTTTTTGCCACAGCTAAACTCAGGTCTGGATCAACAGCAGCCACATTTAGCTCACTGGAAGCAAAGATTACAAATCTTAATTAACTAAACAGTGCTGTACTTAATTGATAAAGAATTAACTATGAATACGTAGTTACATGGCATGTCAATTTAGAGTGAGTAACACATACAACCAAGTCTTTCTAAGTATTGTAATTCAGTTTACAATTTAACAAGTCATTTGGGAATTTTATGTGCAGCGTTCCTATTCTAGTAAAAATGAGCGAAGTTTAGGAATGACACTTCAGTATGAAATCACTATTAGTAAGCCATTCAAAAATATTGACTGCAATTAACTACATTCAAACTTTGGCAGCAGCCTTCAAACATTACAGGTGAATACACAGTCATTCAACTCTGGAATTACATGAGCTGTGCAGAAATACCCAGGGGATCCCTTAGCTTGACACAACTAATAAGCTGGGTTTTTGGCAATCCTTTATAGTAACAGAGGCCCCAAAGGAATGACAGGGAACAAACGGAAGAAGGAAAAGACTTCTAAATCACTTCCAGTATTTCTTGGTGTCCTGGTTTCGGCTGGGATAGAGTTAAATTTCTTCCTAGTGCTGTGTTTTGGATTTAGTATGAAAAGAATGTGGATAACACACTGATGTTTTTAGTTGTTGCTAAGTACCC